>CM028380.1:12384914-12409914 GCA_013146195.2 Codonopsis lanceolata
CAATCTAACAATGTTGGGAATTCTTCATGTAAAGTGTTGCCAACAACCGCCATGCAGCCTTTCTGGGACCAATATATCTCGCATCAAGATATTGTGGATCTCATCACCTCTTACCTGCCTATCATGTCCTTTCAGAGATTTATTTTCTTATTTATGTATTTTGACACATCTCATTCCAAAGACAAACCTCCACATTAATATGGCAGCCAAGCATCTCTCAGCGATAAGGATTATACGGCATTTCTATGATCAAGGTGTTTCCCATCGATTTATCACGAAGCCATTGCTGCTGCTGACGATAGATCGGATAATCACAAGATTGAGGTAGTGTCGACCCACATAGTTTGGGTATCGTTTCTTGCAATAATTATTCTCCATACATTGTGCACGTGGGTTTCTCGTCCCGCATGGTCCATGTATCATGCATCTCTTAACTAAGTCGAAAAGTGCAGGCTGATTAATTGGATCAGGTAACTCAGCAAACACTACAATTCTATCAAATTCTTGTTCCGTGTTCTAATCTTATTTGTTTTGCTTTGCCGAAAAACAAAGCATGCATAGAGGCAATCCACTTTTTGAAATTCAATTGTGAAAACATATGCTTCTATTCTCCGAACACCCTCGCGCATATCTTTTACAATTTTCATCGCTTTTCTTTTCTCAAAACTTCGAGCAACCAATCTGCCGATCAGTATTTTGATTAGGTAGAGAGCATCACCGATGATTTCCACCGGATTGGTCTGTCATGGTTAAGAAAATATCCGGTGTTTGTATGCAGTAATAGTAAGCCATGAATCTTGAAAATTTTCATATTTGCCACCAGTGAAAGAAGATGGGAGAATATATCTTTTTCCCCACATTGTCTTGGTCCCTCTTCATCATAGATTTCTTGAAGGTCTTTATAGCAATCAAAACGAATAAACTCACCTTGGTTTGCTTTGATGTAGTAAAGACGACTTTGCTCTGTTGCAGCCCAGACATCTACTAAATATTCCTGAAATAATTTTTGGGCTCTCAAAATGGTTGAATATTATGAAGTTCTTTGGAATGGACGATAGCTATAGTAATCCATCATTGTCAGGTGGTTTATTGTTTTAGTACTAAAAGCATTTGTACGCACATCCCAAAGCATCATTGACGGTTCCCACCCTAGCTCCCCAGTTGGAAACAATAACACGTAATGCAATGGTGCATATGCCGGGTGACATTCACTGATCCGCATCAAGCCTCGGTCTCCTCTGTAATATACCACAATATCTCTTGCTCCCCTCATTTCACTACCATCACCGGGCAATATGACTGGAATTTCATCTATCGTTGGTGCATTATATCGTCGTGGATCTGTTCTTGGATTATAATGCAAAATCGCTGGTAAATTTTGATTAGATTGGGCTTGATTTTGTTGTTCCAATATTTCATGCGCTTGACGATACAAAGATACAAATGGATTATTTTCTAACAAACATTCTTGGATGATTCCCAAGAGTTCTCGATTCAATGTTGGAATCTGACGTTCACGATTATGTAAGGCGGTCACGGGATCGTATATATAAAGTTGAGCACAAACATTATCTCATATAGAATGTTGGATGATTTGTTTTAGATTCCTATTGTCATTAAAGAAATCATAAAAGCAGGCTCAATCTGCGAAATAAAAACTTTAGAGGGAAGAAGATTAGCCATTAGAACGTTAATGTTAAGAATGCGAGAGGGTTATAGAGAAAAGCAACTGAAGAATTCCATTAATTTTACTAAACTCTTCATATTTCTTTTTGTTTTTCATATTTACTAAATATTTGAGTCCTTTTTTTACATGATAAGAAGAGTGGCCTTTATTAAATTAATATTACAAATATGAAAGACTATTTTATTTTCTAAAAGTGGCCTAATTATTTTTATCCTCAAAAAATTAAAAAGAAACTCAAAAACTCATATTAGTATATACAAATATATATATATATATATATATATATATATATATATATATATATATATATATATATATATATGCACACACACACACACATGTTATGGGGCCTCCAAAATTGGGGACCCTGAGCAATCGAACGCCTCAGTACACTTACTCATGGTCAGCCATGGTGGTTAGAGGTTGTCATTGGTGGCGGAGGTTGTCAGAGATTGTTATCGAGTTGATGCTAGTCGCTAGGAATTGGTACCGGTGGTGGCGATGAACACCCGAGATGGTCATTGGTGGTTCACATGGATTGTCGTCGACGACGATGGTGTCGTCGGCGGCGATGGTGGTCATAATTTTAGTTGAGAGATTGTTTGTTGGCGGCGGACCATAATTTTAGTTTTGTTGGCGTTGGAAAGGTGGTCGTTGGAGATGGTCACTAGCGACGGTGGGCGCCACAGATTATCGATGGTGATGGTGGTCGATGGTAGAGGTGAGCTTGGCCTGGTTCTAAAAAGATTGAGAAGTGAAACCAACCCAATATGTTTGAGAATAAAAACTTTGGTCCAATTCTGGTGCCATTTTTGACCAGCTATGAGACCTTTCAAATATTGAATATGCCTGAAGTTGTGCCAGAAGAGGAGAAGACTAAGGTGAACTTTAAACTAAAGTTGTCTCATGTCTTCAACAAGTCAAATAAATACCCAAGCAAATATGTTATACCACATTTTTCAACACTTAGTTCACGAGTTAGTTCTTTTTTTTTCTTTTTTTCTCTTAAAGGGGGCGTGGGAAGGGATCGAAGCTAACGAGTTAGTTCATCTCAATATATAATTCGGAGTAAACAAGTACTTAGGTCACAAAATTTACAATAGTGAAAGATTAAAACCAAATGAAAACATAAAATAATTTTAAACTGGCTAAAGAGCATGCACAAATTCTAGTCTACCTCCAATTAGGATAAGTAATGAGATGAGAATTATCAAGAAGGACCTCGATGCAAAATAGCAAGTTCAAGAGACGAGCGACCATTAACGCAAAACAGAACTACAGGCTATCTTCCACACATAGGTAAGCATGCTATGAGATACGTCGTATCTCTCAAAACAATATAATGCAAATGCTTCATACCAGTCCAAGATTATTTCATAATTAAAAGCTGCCTTTGAATCCAATAGAGATAAAAACTGTTGAACAGGCAAAATAGATTAGAAACGACCAAGATCTAATAGCCAGTTCATATATATTTACTCCCAAAAGGGCAATATATATATATATATATATATATATATATATATATATATATATATATATATATATATATATATATATATTGACGGTTCTATAACCAATTTATAAGTCTCAAAACTGGGAAGAACCAATTTTTTGGTTCTACAAATATTCAAGACCAGAAGCAAATCAAGAATTGGTTCGGTCCGGTTCTATTGGTCTAGTCCGGTTTTGAAAATAATCTGCTCATCCCTAGTCGACAGAGATTGTTTTTAGTGAAGGTGGGCGTCAAAGGTTGTCGTAGGCAATGGTGGTTGATGACGGAGGTTGTCGCCGTTGGTGATGTTAGCCGTTGGAGGTTGTTTATTTATGCTAACATCAATCTATATAAAATAATACTAATGACTATTTGAATTCTCATTTATGCTCGCATAGCCATTTGAATTAGTGGGTAGAGCTAGACATGCTCGTTTTTGACAACCTACAATAATACATGTGTCCATACCCAAATATATGGGTATGGGCAAAAATTACCACCTCGAGGTTACATCATCCATGTTTATCTCTCTCTCTCAGAGGTTAGGTTTTCAATTGATTTACAATATTATTTAAAGTTAGTTAACATATCGTATCAAACTTGGTTCGTGGTTAATATGGTAGTATGTAGCAAGATTTAATGGTGGTGGTCGCACTTATAACAATGATGGTAATCGTTTTTTAACCGTTGAATCTGGTAGTAGTCAGTCCTCATTGCTACTACCAGAAAATCGCGAGATGTGAAATGATACGAGTTTGAGAACAAATAACTGATAACACATGAGTCCAACCTCGAAGAAAGCAAATGCTTCCACCAGATCGAACCCACGCCGCATGCCTCCAAAGATCTTATGTCCTTTTTACCACTTCATTTATGCCTGGGGACACAATGATGGTAATCGTGGTTAGAGTAATGGTGCATGGTAGTTATGGCTACAACAATTGAGGTAAAGGTACTTATTAATTACAACTCATGTGACGGATAATGACATATCAAGCGAAGGTAATAATTGAAATCATAGACGTATAGTTAGAGCTATCAATGGGTCGGGCAAGGTCCATACCAAGCCCACTAGGTCAACTGGTAAAATCGAGCCGGACCAAAATTTCTCCAGGCTACCAAAACTAAAACACAAGCCCACCCAAAGCACTGGGCCTAGCCATTAAACTGGCCAATTTTCCATATTTTCTCATTATTTTTTGGCCACAACAAAGCTCACCGGGACAATGAATGATTGAAGCTGGCCCGACCAAAAATTTCACCGATCCCATGGAACCTAAAGCCCAATCCAACATAATATGGGGTTGGTTGGGTCAGCCCATTGGGCCGCACTTGTTTTTGACGGCTCTAGGTATATTGTTAAACCTGATGTAAGTTTGCGACATTTCGCGAACGATAAAACAAAATCAATGTAATTAAGGGATACCTAAAAAAGGAAAATAAACCGACATTGCATTGATATCCCATATTTTTATTTTTTGATAAATGCAATGATATCCCATATTTATGCAACAGAAGTCTACGGCAATGATTAATTAGATTGGCCGGCCATAGACCTAATTCTCTTGTTTTTTATTTATTTTTTGTTTAGAAAAAAAAAAATTTTGGATGTCGAATAAAATATAAGGGCAGGCCGAATGAAGAACAAAATGAATTCAAGAAACAATAAATATCTCCACATAATTTTATTTTTATATAATAGTTGCACTACTTTATAAATTTCTATTTTAAAATCTAATGAGAATATTTATGTATTAAATTTCATTTTCTTTTTTTGTGTCAACTTAATTACTCTTTAAACTAACTAAGTGTCATCTTCAAAGAATGCAGAAAAAGTAGATGGCAAAAGTTAACGTCATCCTCTTTTTTCTATGTTTCCATTTTCCTTTTTTACGTTATTATTTGGATCGGGTACTTACCACCGTTGTAAATTAACTAATACTTCCTCCGTCCCTAAATTATCGTCCTCTTTTCCTTTTTCATCCGTCCCAAAATAATTGTCCACTTTGAAACTTACCTTTTTAGAACATCACTTTTACCACTTTACCCTTACTTTTTCAATCTACTTTAATTATGGGCCACATATACATGGACATTAATGGAAACCACACATTAAACCAATATAAATAATCAAGTCAATTACTTTTTCTTAAACTGTACGCTAGGTCAAACAGGACAATTATTTAGGGACGGAGGGAGTACTAGATTTTCGTGTCCGTGCCTATGGCACAGTGTCATTATATCTGATTTCGTCAATTGAAACGTCAACGTCTAAATAAAATATGTGATTTTAAAAAATGTTACATATGAGGGATACATTACTTCAAGTGGTAGTTGAGGGACGCTATTCGAACTCTAGACATAGTTGAGGGGAGTTATTTGTAAGGAGTTATATGTAACTGACATATGAATGTTTGATTTTACGGCGGAATCAACCCCCATGGTCAGATAGTCTCAGTCAATCAATTGAGCTCTATTGTGAGATTATATTAATGTAAGGTTGATGTTTTGTAAGGGGTAATGGTTTAGAAGATTAATTTTAGGGTGTGACTGCTCATAATATTAATTGTAAGGGGTGATTTTGTAATAGAGTGAGAGAAAATAGAGAGTTAAAAGTGGATAACTACTCTCACACATGTGAATGTAAGAGTGAATCCTAACCATTAAATTTTTTAAAATAATTTAATCTCAACCTCTAATTAAATAACTTTAGTCAATTGCACATATGTAAAAATGAGCTTTATTGTAATATAAATTATACTTAGGGTCCGTTTGGATACACATAATTGGAATTGAATTGGAATAACAATTTTGTGGAATTGAATTTCAACATATTCGAATTCCAAAGAGCTTCAATTATATTGTTTGGCTAATCTATAGAATTCCATTAGAATTGATTTACAATTCCAATTCTATTGTTTGGATGCCCATTTAGTCTCACGGAAATGAATTTATCACTTATTTGTGTTTTCTCTTATATTTCTTGCAATAAAGTATAAAATACAAAAAACTAACACATTTTAATATAAAATCAAATTATAAAAATATATATATACAATAAAAAAAGCAATGTTTCAAATAAAAAAAATAATAATAACCAAACAAATTTTAACTTTCATAAATATAAAATAAAAAGCTAACACAGTTTAATATTACTATTCTCCCAACAACTAAATTTACTCCCGTCAACAAGTTTAACCAACATTCCTCGCACTAGAATGTCGAAGATTAAACAATTCTTTATATGTTCTCGGATTATTTCCACATGTCGCCCACTCATTCAAATGATATCGTGTTCCTCTATATGGAGCTAAAAATCCTGAGCAATTTATGTATCCCGCATCAACGAGGAAGTATTTACCTACAAAATAAAATGCATACGATTTTTCAAAAGAATACAAAAGAAAAATAAATTATTATACTTCTCTTGTATAAAGAATCACTACACACCATTAGGGACGATTAAAGGATACTGCCTTATCAATGCATCTCGAAGAATCCTACCATCAGCAACTGAACCTTCCCAACCCGGTAAAAAATAAGTAAACTTCATATCACGAGAACAAATGTTGCTGCTCAACATGACGATCAATCGGTGACAGTAACAGTGACATATTAGAGGTTAGTGTTCCAGCATACCAAGACTTATCACGATTATTGGATTAAATACAGCAACAAGTGATTTAGATATTGATCAAAACGGAAACAAAATTTAATGTCAAAGCAAAATAACAACAAAGGTGACTCGCAGATTGAAGGTAAGGGATCGCACGTCAGCCAAAAGCAAGAAACAAAATATTTATACTAGATACGGAAAAAAGACTATCAAATCTAGCAGAGAACAGAGAAAGGGTAGGGAGACAACAGTACAAACATATGAAGAAAGAGAATGACATCTTGCAGAAGGCGATTCTTACCAGCAGCATAAATATCTGGGATAGTGTCCAAGAACTTGTCCTTTGGTTTCTCTTCCACATCCTCACGACAACGTCCATAGCAAGGAACTAGCACTGCAAAGCTATCATCTGAATCGTTGTCATCTTGGAAACCAGGACCATGAGGCTCCAACCATCCAATCGACCAATCCGAATCATCAGAGTCAGACCCGGAAACACAACCACCATCAGATGGAACCACCACAACATCATGTTCCCTGTCAATTTTCTGTTCCTTTCGACTTGTCCACTTTCTCTTTTCCCTTCTAGATGTGGATGCCATATTCCCTCCACGAACCAAAGGGAACTTCAAAGAATCCAATTCCAACAAACCCACATCAGGCAATGAATTTAAGGATGACCCGTTGGTGATTTTAGGCTCTCGTTGCTTTCCACTCCACAACCACCAAGACAGAGGAGTGAATGCCACGGCCATATCTACCTACACCTGCGATCTCTAGCTCACCAGATACAAAACCCTGACTGAAAATTCGAAACAAATAAAAATTAGTTCAATGTACTGGGCAGCAGACGGAGAAAGAAGATACTTTTTTGGAGACTTTTTGTTGGAACAAGGCAAACAGTTAACACTGACCAATTGAATTATAATATCTGACCAACATAAAGATCATTCATAAATGCACTTGAACAATTGAGTAGATAACGAAATCAACAGAAAAATGTCATTTCGTCAAGTCGTTAGAAAAAAAGAAGAACAAGAGAACTAAATTTGCTCTCATCAAAACCCTATTTAAATTCAATCATTCCAAATAAAGATTACCCTTTTCCCTAATCAAATGCTCAATTCAATTGAAATTCAAACTCCTTTCCTTTCAATCTTATTGACCTTTATGACCTAGTAAATACTAAATACTTGTTAGAAGATGAAATTCTTGATTAACTCATATTATTGATGAAGATGGAAACATTCTTACAGAATAATTGGAGAAATTGTTTTTGGAAAATTTCTCTAATTTCTTGATTGATTACAAAAGGAAAAACTAGCAGCTATAAATATACTGCTAATCACAAACACAGCCCAACGACTTTAACTGCCTACAAGAAGGAAAAAGACCAGACTACCCTTAATGAATAACAGAATAACTAACAACTATGAGCTAACTACACCCGATACCCCTGTACTTTTGGGAAGACTGAATAAGAATAAGATATGAGCACTTTAGCCCCTTTTCAGTTTACTTCTTCATCTTTATCAACATGATCCTTGTCTTTAACACCCCCTCTCAAGTTGGAAGTGGAGAAAAGATTCTTTACTTGCAACTTGCACAGTAATTCAGAGAATTGAGCACTTGGAAGGGCTTTAGTGAAGATATCAGCCACTTGAAGATGAGAAGGAGTATACTTGGTTATAATCAGCTTTTGTTGCACCAAATTCCTGACAATGTGGCAGTCAATTTCTATGTGCTTGGTTCTTTCATGATAGACAGGATTAGCAGCTATGTATATAGCTGATTTATTGTCACAGTGGAGAGGAATGGGATCAGTAGTGATGATTTGATAATCTCTGAGCATTGCTGTAATCCAGATCAATTCACAGCAGGTGTTTGCCATACTCCTGTATTCTGCCTCTGATGAGGATCTACTTACAGTATGCTGTTTCTTGCTTTTCCAGGATATTAAGGCACTACCAAGAAAGACACAGTATCCACTAACAGATCTTCTTGTAATAGGGCAGGAAGCCCAGTCTGAATCACAGAATGCAGTAAGAGATAAAGAGGAATCTGAAGGATAGAAGAGACCTTGTCCTGGATTGCTCTTAAGATATTTGACAAGCCTTAAGCCAGCTTTCCATTGATCAGCAGTTGGTTTGGCCATAAATTGACTTAGGATGTGCACTGCATAAGCAATGTCAGGCCTAGTGATAGTTAAGTAGATCAGTCTCCCTATCAGTCTTCTGTAAGGCAAAGGATTGCTCAATGGATTGCTAGTGTTGACTGCAAGTTTGTGATGTTGTTCAATTGGTGTGAGTTTGGGCTTGGCATGAAGGAGACCACAGTCTTTGATAATGTCCACAGTATACTTCCTCTGATGAAGGCATATACCAGTAGAATTTCTGGCAATTTCCAAGCCAAGAAAGTACTTGAGACTTCCCAAATCTTTTACAGGGAATTTGGAATGCAGATAGTCTTTTACTTTGATGATCAAATCTTTGTTGTTTCCTGAAATAAGGAGATCATCAACATATACAAGAACAACAACAAAATTTTCATTACTCTTCTTAGTAAATAAGGTGTGGTCATTAGAAGATTGCATAAATCCAAACTCACATAAGGTATGAGAGAATTTTTCAAACCATTGTCTTGGTGCCTGTTTAAGGCCATAAAGGGATTTATGCAGTTTACAGACAACTGGACCTTTGTCCTTTGAAAGGTTATGATTGTATCCAGGTGGAAGGTCCATGTAGATTTCCTCATTAAGGTCACCATGTAAGAAGGCATTTGACACATCCATGTGTATAATTTCCCATTTCTTTGAGGCTGCAATGGATAAAAGAAGTCTAATGGATGTCATTTTGGCCACTGGTGCAAAGGTTTCAAAGTAATCATTTCCTTCTACTTGGGTGAAACCTTTAGCAACTAACCTAGCCTTATATTTATCTACACTCCCATCAGGATTGAACTTAATTCTGAAAATCCATTTAGATCCAACTTTATGCTTGTTTTTAGGAAGATAATCAAGGGTCCAAGTCTTATTATTTTCAAGAGCTTTTAGCTCTTCTTCCATGGCTTTACACCACAAAGGATCTTTAGAGGCCTGTTCATAAGTTTGGGGTTCAGTGACAGTGGAAATATTACATGAGTATTTCATATACTCAGTTGAAATTTGATTGAAATTATAATAATTTTTGAAGGGATAAGGAGACTTGGTTTTAATATTATGTGTTTGGATATGAGAGGGTAAGTCAGTGTAGTCTTTAAATTTTAAAGGTATACTTCTGTTTCTTGTAGGTCTAGTAGAGACAGGAACATTGTCATTTGGTTGAGTATTGGTATCTTTTTCAGATTCATTGTTTTTGTTGTTAGTGTCTTGGGTGGCAGTGATGAATTGTTCATCTTCATTGTCGAGAGGGACACACATCAATGTTAGGAAACAGGTTTTTGTTAGTAATTTCAGATTGATTCTCTTGTTTGAAGGGAAAAATGTCTTCACAAAACACTACATCTCTACTAAAGAAAAGTTTTTGAGTAGATAAATTGTAACATTTGTAAGCCTTTTTGGTATAAGCATAGCCAAGAAAATGCACTTCGAGCCCTAGGCATGAACTTGTCCCGCTGAGGGCAAGAGTAGAAGCATAACACAGACATCCAAAGGTTTTAAGATAATTATAGTTAGGTTTAAAACCATAAAGGGCTTCAAAAGGAGTTTTGAGTTTTAACACATAATTTGGGAGTCTATTAATGAGATAAGTAGCAGTGAGCAGACATTTTCCCCAAAATTGTATAGGAAGGTTTGATTGGAATTTGAGAGCCCTAGCTAGTTCTAAGAGATGTCTGTGTTTTCTTTCAACTCTGCCATTTTGTTGAGGTGTCTCAGTGCAAGAGCTTTGATGAATAATTCCTAAAGAGTCAAGCAAAGTATTCATTTGAGTGTTAAAGAATTCTGTGCCATTATCAGACCTGACTTCTTTAACACTTTTGTTGAATTGAGTCTTGACCATAGTAATAAAGTTCTCAGATAAGTGGTGGACAACAAATTTTGGTTTTTAGAAGTATAGTCCAGGTGGCCCTAGTATGGTCATCCACAATGGTCAAGAAGGAATTATATCCATCATGTGTATGGTGTTTGTAAGGACCCCATACATCACAATGAAGCAGATCAAAGGCAGATGTACTGTGAGATTTGCTTAGACTAAATGGTTGTCTAGTTTGCCTAGCCAAGTGACATATATCACAAAGGAAATTGGTTGTAATTATCAAACTTCAAGGAGCATATAGAATCAATATTTTTCATAGCATATAAAGGCAAATGGCCTAGTCTTTTGTGCCACAGGTACATAGGATCAGGAGAAGAAGAACTTTAATGGAAATCACTATCAGGAAGATGAATAGAAACATTGTTATTTTTGCTGTAGGAAGAATTATCTGCTATGTTCTTATTTGTCTCTCCAATGCAATAGCTTGTCTGCAATTTATAAAGACCTTCATTCAGCTTACCAATCTCCTTGAGAGTGTTCTTGGCAGGGTCCTGAATAAAACAAGAATTAGTAGTAAAGATAAGATTATACTTAGTACTTTGAGTAAGTTTGCTTCCCCGAGACAAGATTAAATTGAAAATCAGTGAACAAAGAAGACATCAGTGAAGAGTAATATCTCTAGTAAGTCCGATGCATCCTTTATGAGTAATTTTTGAGTTCTTTCCATTAGGTAAATGGATAAATGATTGAATGGGAATAGGATCAACAAGATTTGACAGGGAGTTGGTTATATGATCTGAGGCACCTGTATCAAGAATCCAGTCTTGAGTTCTTGAATTGCAATTAGATGAGCAGAATGAATTTACATAGTTAAGAGTGAGTTCAGTGTTACCTGCCATACACTCAGCAATGTTCTCAAGAGGGGAGTCAATTTCTCCACAATTGGCTTTGGGATTGATCATAGATAGAATCTGAGCCACTTGCTCCTTTGTAAATTGACTGTTGTTGTTGCTGTGATCTTTCAAGCAAGCTGAATTTGTAGACTTTGATTTACCTTTGTTTTTGGCATTTTTGAAGGATCGGTTTTGTGCCAAACAAAGGATGCCAACTGGGAATCCATTCAAGAAAAAACATTTGTCTTTGTGTGAGTCTCCATGACAGGATCACAAAAAAACTTTCCCTTTGAATTGTTCATATTCTGGCGTGATTCTCGAACATTCTTGTTGAATCTGTTGCCTCCATTATTGTTGTTGAACCTTCCAAGTAAAGCAAGAGGGAGCATCTTGTTGGTTTAAGAGGTGGCCACATTGCCTTTGCCCTTCTTCTTGGATTAACATAGAGACAGCTTTTGACAAGGAAGGTAAAGGAATCATACGAAAATTTGACCTCTTACATCGTTGTAAGAGTCGAGAGTCCCATTAAGAATTGGGTAATCTTGTAGGCATGATCATAGTCTTCACGAATTTTGGAGGCTCCACAAGCAATACCACATGAACAATTAGGAATGGGTAACAGATTCTGGAGTTCATCCCAATGTCCCCTAAATTTGGTGAAGTAAGCATTGATAGAAAGAGTGCCTTGTGTGCATAAGGCAATTGTTTTCCTAATCTGATAGAGTTTAGGTATGTCACTTTGTGAATACCTAGCAAGAAGGTCTTCCCACATTTCACTAGATGAAGAAAAGTAGACAATACTTTGCCGGATTTCATGGGACACAGAATTTAGTAGCCAAGAAATCACCATTGAATTACATCTATCCCAGACATTGATGTACTTAGATTCTGGTTGAGGTTTCTTGAATGTCCCATTGATCATGCCAAGTTTGTTCTTGGCAGAAAGAGCAATGGTGATAGCTAACTTCCATTGAGTAAAATTGTTTTCAGTAAGGAGTTCAGAAACAAGATTCATCCTCGGATGATCATGGGGATGAAGAAAAGAGGATAGGCTGGGAGGTAATTGAAATGTTGTTTACGAAAAGTCATAGTAACTGTTGTTTGGCTAGCGATTCTTGAGAGATTTTTGAGTCCTCTTTAATAGGGGGGTTATTATCCGACATGATGAATCAAAGACAGAAGACTTAACAGAAATAGAAGAAGGAAGAAGAAAGAACCTGGAGATGATGAAGATCAGGGAAGAACTTACTGAAGGAAGAAAGGAATTGTATGAATTCCGGATAAACCTTGCTCTGATACCATGTTAGAAGATGAAATTCTTGATTAACTCATATTATTGATGAAGATGGAAACATTCTTACAGAATAATTGGAGAAATTGTTTTTGGAAAATTTCTCTAATTTCTTGATTGATTACAAAAGGAAAAACTAGCGACTATAAATATATTGCTAATCACAAACACAAATTTCAACGACTTTAATCGCCTACAAGAAGGAAAAAGACCGACTACCCTTAATGAATAATGTAATAACTAACAACTATGAGCTAACTACACCCGATACCCTCAGATTTTGGGAAGACTGAATAAGAATAAGATATGAGCACTTTAGCCCCTTTTCAGTTTACTTCTTCATCTTTATCAACATGATCCTTGTCTTTAACAATACTATTTAATGGAACCCAAATTAGCAGCCAAAAAGACCACGTATTTCGGTCAACCTTAAACTCCTACGTTTGATGAAATGTACACAACCCATATTTTGGCTAAACTTCAATGCGACTTCGAGGCGACTTCGAGGGGAGGGGGTTTGCGGAAGATGGAGACAGAGAAACGGGGAACAACGACGACCTAAAAAATTCCCGATAGTTTTGAATTGGCGTAGAATTGGTTTTGTAATTTTTTAGTTTTATTATGGAATTGATTTTATGGAATTGGGGGTAGTAGAATTATAATTCAATTTCAATTCTATCCTTCATTTTAGTATCCAAACAATGTAATTAGAATTCTATGCTCCAATTTCAATTCCAAATCATGGAATTGATGTAGCCAAACACACCCTTAAGTTAATCCAAACCATAAAGAGTACTTGAGATCTCATATACTACATAGCAAATCCTTTCATGAGCTAGTAGCATATTTAACTCGTTAGTATACAACTTTTATCATGTTCTAACCTACTGCAACCCACAACTCGGTTGATCACGACCCCACCCAACCCAATTGTTAGACATATGTGCTACCGAACAAATTTGAACATAAATCATGTGGGTCATCAACGACTCTTATTATTTGGTGATACATAAATGTACCAATTGTTAGACATAAATTGAAGGGTTATTAAAGGAAAATTACTTAAAATTTAATATTATCTTAAAAACCAGTTTATATTTAATAGGGGCATTACTATATTAGAATATGTTTTTTGTATTAATTCTTAAATTGCTTTCTGTGACATTTTATGTTTGTTTGCCAAATACAAAAAAATGATTTTTGGTGTATTTTCCTAAAGATTTATCAAACAATTGAAAATAAAATTTCTTTATTTTCCAAAAGCTATTTTTTGAAAATTATTTTTCGGGAAACAAATGAAGGGTATAAAATTATACCCCAAGCTACGAGCAATGAAAATTAGTAGGAAGATAGTGTACACCATAATATCGTTGCGTACCCATCATGAATCGGCATGAAACATTGAAGCTACTATTTATAGTTGTGCTTACTATGTTCAACTCAAAAAGTTTATGTTGAAAAGTTTAATAGTTAATGTTAATGAAATTAGTTATAATTTTTAAAATATTTGAGTACGTACAATCAATATAATCACAAGACAAATGAAGGGTAAAAATGATGTATTATAAATGTTGTAAGTAAATTTTTGTAAGTGAACTATTTATATGAAACATTGCAAAATAAAATCTATTAATTATTACTAAAACAGAAGTCGTTGCTACGTGACGACTTTTTGTTAAATGTATAAAGTTTTTTTTTAATATGCTTCCATATGTCACATTCTTCTGAAGTTGTATTTTTTTTTTTTGCTGTCTAAAATTAAAACGTGATAGATTTTAAAACCAATGCGACATGGTAAAAGGTTTTTTTTTTTTTTTTTACCATTTTTCTGTTGCCAAAATCGATTAGTGTTAATAGTTTTCCAGATAAAATGTTATTGAAAAATACCTGATGTGCTCGACCCAAATCCAGGTCACAAGCCAAGTACATGTGCTTTCACGTGATAAGCACGTAGAAGACAAGGACCAGGAAAGAGGTCACCTGATCAGGATAACTCGGGGTAAACATCTTACATACATCCCGATCAGGAATCTTTCTACCGATCTGACCGAGCAGGGAGCAAGGCTGCTCGAATAAGCCATATATCCGTTCCAAACTTAACTGTCTGATAACTCTCGAGCCCGAGATTTAAGCTACGACTCTGTCAGTTACGTGACAACCCGCATTTATGGTCATAAAGGCATATGATCTCTCCATAGTAATGACTCAGCCCAGATTTTACTCCCAAAAGGGCAATATATACCTTACAATGCTTCATTTCAAAGCTACGTTCACTTTTTACACACCGAAACTCTGTCATTTTGCTTTCTACAAACTTAAAACTTACTCTTACGCCTGCGAGGTTTCGCGAGGCCCTGCCTTGCATTCTTTCTAAGATGTTCTTATTTTGACAAATTTCTATAAGATCATACCTTCTCATAAGCCCACACTACTAGAAACATGACATTTATTAACGAAATATTACTGACGGAATTTTCCCGTCAGCAATTACTGACGGAATTTGAAAAGTACTAACGAAGATCCGTGAGTCATTAATTAGTGACGGAATATTATCGACGTGAATTTTTCGACAACAATTGACGGAATTTTAAAATTACTAACTAAGTCCGTCGGCAAAATCACTTTGAAATGACGCCATATTTAATGACGGAGTTTCCGTTGGTAATTGTTTGTTTCCGTCACTAATTGATTTATTCCGTCACTAATCAGTGACGGAAAACACCGTCACTGATCCGTCAATCGATCACCGGTTTTCCCGTCATTATTATAAAAATTAATGATTTTTTGTTAAATAAATTATAATTGTTTCATGCTTGAGATTTAGTGACGAGATCCATCACCGATCGGACAATGATTCGAATACGCCGCTCGATCCGTCATCGATCAATGGGTTTTCTCCGTCACTATTATAAAAATTAATGATTTCTTGTTGAATAAATTATAATTGTTTCATTCCAGATTTAGTGACGGAGATTCCGTCACTAATTGATTTATTCACATCGATCGCTGACTTTAATACGCCGCCCGTCGATCCGTTTATCGATTAGTGACGGTTTTCTCCGTCACTATTATACAAAATTAATGATTTTTTGTTGAATAAATTATAATTGTTTCATTCTGATTTAGTGACGGAGATTCCGTCACTAATTGATTTATTCGTCAGCGATCGTGACGAATACGCCGCGGACCACATCGACGGATTCGGTTTTCTCCGTCACCATTATACAAAATTAATGATTTTTTTGGTAAATAAATTATAATTGTTTCTTAGTAGAAAAATATTATAATCATTTCAATGAATGATATTTTATCAATTTATAGTTCATCATTTAGTTGATATTTTGGATATTTTAAGTGAAAAATTGTTTTATAACAATCAAAATAATTTTTTTTTGAAAAATTATATTATTTAAAAAAATTAAAAACAATATAATATTGAGATTTCATTAATAATTAATTTTTATCATTAATTGAACTTGCATATATGGGATGAGTATACATTTAATTAATCTTTTGATTTTTAAAATAATTTTGAATTATAATTTTTTAAAATAATTAAAATTATTTTTTAAAAATAATTGTATTCCATATGTCCAATTCACCTCATCTGCTCCTTCAACTCTATCCATCCAATCCGCCTCCTTCGCCACCACTCACGTGGCTTCTCCACCCCAGCTTCGGTTTCATAGCCAAGCTCCATCATCAACTAAGCGCCACCGCGGCACCTGCACCTTCTTTCTTCGACTTCCTAGTCCGCCACCATCCATGTGTATGTGGCCCATAATTAATGTAGAGTGAAAAAGTAAGGGTAATGTGGTAAAAGTGATGTTCTAAAAAGGTAAGTTTCAAAGTGAACAATTATTTTGGGACGGACAAAAAAGGAAAGGAGGAAGATAATTTAGGGACGGAGGGAGTATTATTTTTAAAAAAATTAAAAACAATATAATAGTGAGATTTGATTAATTTTTATCATTAATTGAACTTGCATATATGAGATGGGTATACATTTAGTTAATCTTTTGATTTTTAAAATAATTTTGAATTATAATCTTTTTAAATAATTAAAATTATTTTTAAAAAATAATTGTATTCCATATGTCCAATTCACCTCCTCTGCTCCTTCAACTCTATCCGTCCAATCCGCCTCCTCTCGCTAGCCGCCACCGTGGCTTCTCCACCCCGCCTCGGTTTCATACCGAACTCCATCATCAACTAATCACGGTACCTTTTTCTCCGACTTCCCGCCAATGACATCCAAGCCGGCGACAACCTAATTCCAATGCCGCCTCGGCCTAGTTCGACATTCACCCAATCGAGTCAATCACCGTATTCACTACTGTGATTCTCAACCCCATTCACCATAGCTTTCTCTCTGCGTAATCCGTAGCTCCTAGCCTTCTTTTGAATTCCCTCCGTCTTCACTGCATCCAACGAACCAAGAAGGCAATAAAATCTACGATCAACTTCTTTCCACATAGAGCATCGTACCTTTTCATCCTTCTTACCCCAAGAAGGCAATGAAATCGACCGATCACTATCTTTCTTAGCTATAGCACCCAATCCGAAGATCTTGAAACTTCTTGTCCCCAAACACTAGATTTTGGCCTCTCATTACTAGCCCCGACATTCGTTTTTTGTCGCCGCCCATTTGTCATTGTCATTCTTGCTATTCCAGAACTTCCTTCAACTTCTTTAACCTTGTTGCCCCAAGAAGTTCCCCATGATGATGGCTAGTCCGATTTTTCTCTTTATTTGGCCGTAGTCCAACCAAGGGTCTCAAGCGCTTCACTGGTACACCAAAGGTTGACTGTCATTAACAACTTTCTTCCCCAAGAAGTACTTGACTGTGCCGATCAATATCTTCTTTCGCATATTCAGCTTCCTCCTCCCAACCAAAGGATCTATAAAGTTCTTCCTTTGACTTTTCACCCAATTGATATCGGTTTTTCTCTGTACAAGCATCTACATTCTCGCATTTTGTCTATCACTTGCTCCCACCACCACTTGACTCAACATTTTTCTTAAATCCCACCTGGCCCAATCACTTGTCTCGATCGCTGGTCCGCCACCTTGTCTCGATCACTAAACATTTTTGCCGATCACGATGCATAAATTGGATTTGGTAATTTAATAATATTATATTATAAAATATAATAATATTTAACTAGCTTTTACACCCGCGTAGAACCTGCTCACACTTTTTTATTAAATTAAATTAAAGCAAAATAAAGACTATAAATTGAAAGTATAAATTAAGAAAATATTCAAATAAAATTGTTTTGTCTATTTAATAAATTAAATTCAAGTAAAACAAAGTCAATATAAATTGTGTGTATTTATAAGCTGATAATTAAAAAAACAAAAACAAAAATTCTAAGTATAAATACAACTCGGACTTTTTATCTAAACCCTAATCTCACACACCTCACTAGCACCCACTCCATACTCGCTCTCCTCAACGCAGCCTCCATCATCACTTCTCTTCCTTCTCCCCGCTCCCGCGATTTGGTAAAGCAACCCAAGCACCTACTGCTTCAATCTTCTCCGATTTCATCTCCGCTCTCAAGCCGCACCAAATCCATTACCATCTCTGTTTAGCTCCGATTTTTATGAATGATATTTTATTATTAAATTAATATTTGAAACGTTAATTTAATAATATAATATCAATAATTAAAATGATTAGCATCAATATAATTACAAAAATTAAAATATTCACATTACAACTTAATTTAACTTAACTTATCTTAACTTAACGTAATGTAACGTAACTTCACTTAATTTAACGTAACGTAACTTAACTTAACCTTAACGTAACGTAACTTAACTGAACTTAACTTAACTTAACTTAACATAATGTAATGTAATGTAACGTAACTTAACTTAATTTAACGTAACGTAACGTAACTTAACTTAATGTAACGTAACGTAACTTAACTTAACTTAACTTAACTTAACTTAACTTAACTTAACTTAACTTAACGTAACGTAACGTAACTTAACTTAACTTAACTTAGCTTAGCTTAACTTAACTTAATTTAACTTAACTTAACTTAACTTAACGTAACGTAACATTACTTAACGTAATGTAACGTAACTTAACTTAATTTAACATAACGTAACTTAACTTAGCGTAACGTAACGTAACTTAACGTAATTTAACTTAACAAAAAAAAAACCCTAGGTATAAATTTAAAGAAACTATTTTTTCTATTTAATAAATTAAATTCAAGATAAACAATAACAATTTAAATTGTGATGTATTTATAAGCTAATAACTAGAAAAACAAAAAAAAACCCTAGGTATAAATAGCAATTTAAAGAAACATTTGTAATTAATAATTTAGCTATCCCAAATAAATTATTATTTACTTTTTTCAAAGAAAATATAAATTGAATACCATCAAAATACAAATAAAAGAAAAACAAAAAAGCCCTAGCTATAAATACAAAAAAAAAAAAACCTAGGTTACACGCCACTCTCTCTGTTTATCTCAAAATTCCCTAACATCGTATACTCTCTCTATCTCTCGCCGCCGCCCCCTCCCCCGCCCAGTCTCTCTCTCTCACACACACAGACGCACTTATCTCTCCAATGGCCACTGTTATCGACTCCTTCACCTTCGCTTCTTCGTCCAACATCCAAATGTCCCTCCGTTCATCGCCGCTGCCTAAGGTTTCACCACCGCTCTCAGCTGTACTCCACCGGTCTTCTCTTCCCCACTACTCCGGCTTGAAGATCCAACGCTCTTCAAAGCCATTCGTCTCTTCTAATTTGACGAATTCGAGGGTTTCCCGGAGAGGAGGAGCCATTGTTTGCGAAGCTTCCGACACGGCCGTTGACGGTCAGGTTTTCGACCTCTTATTTCTATTCGCTCATTGCTCTCTCTCTCTCTCTCTCTCTCTCTCTCTCTACACACACAATTTTAGTGGTGTTTATTTTAGATTACTGTGAGATATGTCTCTAAGTTAGCTTAATTTGGTTACTTTTGTATGCTTATACTTTCTCCATTCACTAAAAAGATCATTTGACCATTTTTTGGACTAAATATTTGATAAGAATTTATTGTTTGAAAACTATATAACTTACTGTCAATAATACCTATTATGTTGTGTGTGAAAAGTAGTAGTTTATACTAAATAAATGTATATAAAATACTCAATTCAGTAAGATTGATAAGTCAAAGTATGACAATTTTTTTTTTGAGAAACAGAGTAGGTGTAAATTGGAAGGGCATTGAATCTTGAAATGGTAATTTAATGTATGAATGGTTTTATGATTTAATTACAATCAAGCCTAGACTGCATAGTTCCAAAATAGTATCATTCGCCGCCGTTACTGTCCCTGAAGTTGTAGAATCGAAGATTATATGTTCGCTTGTGCAGGTAAGAACAGATGCTTATAAACAAACTATTGTAGATAATCCTTCTCTTCTGAGAGGTTCTGTTGTGTTGGATGTTGATTGTGGGACGGGCATATTAAGGTGAGACATTTGACAAGTATTTTCTTCCTAGAAGTTAAATCCGGTAGTTTCCTTATCCCAGTTTGGTTATAGTTTTCCTGTTTTTGTATTGACTGGGAGAGATTTGCGTCAGTTTACATTCCATTTGAGAAACTAAGAAACTTTGATATGCTACTCTTTCTAGTCTGAAATTTGCATCTGAGATGAGCAAAGAAGATATTTCCACCTTGGTGACTTCTTTCATATACTCTTACTTGCATATACGAAAGAAAAGATAGACAGAGGAAATGAAGGCAAAGAAGAAAGTAAAATAAGAAAGAAATTAATGCATGGAGTTCAGTCACACTATGATAGAAATTAACACCAGAGGCCTTTTCCGCTTTACCTAATAGGCTAATACCACTTAAGGATAGTGAAGGGAGGGAATGGCACACAGAAAAACTTTGTAATATCTGCTCTAGAGTTTAGTCACACTCTGATTCTCATGCTTTAATCCGAACAGTTTGATAAGTGAACTAATTAAGCAATATTACACTAGGGGGAAGAGGATGTTTCAGTGCTGGTGATTATCTCAAACTTGTCAATATTACCAGCCAAACAACCAGGACCGGTTTACTTTAGTTGTTTTCAATTTTTTCTTTCCAGTTTTGTGTTCATACCCACAATTCGAATATCTTAGAGCATCTGAGAGAACATTTATCTTTTGGAGCAGTGCACAAGGTTATAAAAGGTAAAGTCGCTTGAATAATTTTCTGTAAATTTATTTTATTTAAATTTATAAATCTTTATATGTTCTTTTTAAAATCTATGAATTCTTGGAAGGCTAATAAGCTAATCTAGAGATTAGTGAAAGAACTGTTTTTATCACCTCACCTAGATATGTTAGTGTCCTTATTGGCTTTATAAAAGAAAATGGGCGCTTTTGTGCCAGCAAACTAAAGGGAGCATATATGGAATCAAACCTGTGTTGCCTTTTCTGTTTGGCAATCTCACTGAATTGTAACAACCTGTGTTGCCTTTTCTGTTTGGCAATCTCACTGAATTGTAACTTCAGTGTTACTTTGTGCTTAGATTGACGACGTTTCTGTTTTTACCTAGCTGGAGAATTCTCTACTTGTTTTCTACCTTCCCAGTTACTGGTGGGTTATTGTGCTAGTTGGAGCATCCAAACCTTAATTGTATATTGGTGGGGAGGCCTTAGGATATTATATACTGACTTTTAAAAACATCATTTTCTCAACGGACCAAGTTTAAATATATGGAAATACTTCGTGAAAATGCAGGACATTTTGGCTTATTTAATAGTGGTGATTTATATTGAGAATTTTATACCCAATGGGCAGGTTCTGTGAAGTTGTCCCACCCAAGAACAACAAACTTTGCAAAGTAGGAAGTGTATTGTTCTTGCCCAAGGATGGGGATCAATATCTCACTGATGTTCCAAGAAGATTTTCTCTTATTATATGATTAAAATATATTTGTCATTCCCTTTTCCATGGTTACGCTTGAATTTTGTTAGTTACAATCCTATTCACTTTTTTGCTGTCTTATCAATTGCATTCTACTAGAGTTTGTTCTTATTGTTCTTTGCGTCTCTCTTTTTAAAATCGGTTTGCAATGGTTTGAAATTCCCAGGAAACTTAAAGCTTTGACTAAACAACCTTATGTTCATAGAATAAACAAAAAAAATCTAACCATCATGCTTGTAGGTAAAGAAATTCGGTCCCGACGTTGATTTTCTTGACGTATTTGTTAGAACACACACCACTCAGGGTGCTCTTGGTCAACCTCGTCAGTGGGTTGATCAAACTGCCGAGTCTACATATGTAAGTATCAAAATTCTTAATGTATATCAAATTGGATCATATATCTATTATGTTTGATGTTTTATTAATTATTGTATTTTTTTAATGACAGAATGCCTTTAAGATGATTGAAAATGAAGAGGCCACCCATGGCCGCACGGAGGATCAGAGGAACTCCGTTCCGCTTCGTCGAAAATAGAATTATGGCAGAGAGTTGTGTCACAAGGATGAAAAAAAAAGGGGAATAGACTTTACGGATTGGGGGACTATGGTGCCACTCTTCTTTCATCCACAGTCTCTTCTCCGAGTTTGTCGTCAACGGGAGGATCAAATGCTCTGTTGGACGAAGCTTCGCAAGCCAAGATGGATGCATTGGAAGCTAGGGTGGCGCAGCAGGATGAAGCTATGGCTCGACGAGATGAACAAATGGCTGAGCAGGCACGGGAAATAGCAGAGATGCGCGCCCAGATGGCCGCTTTTATGCATGGATCTTCGTCCACTCCTCGTACCCAGTCCCCTAATTCCTTTACATAATTTCTCTGTGTCGAATATTCAATACAATCGTAATTAACAATAGATTTGGGAAACGAATTTGATGTAATAACATTTTGTTCTATTTAATGTTTTAGTTTTGTAGTGCAATTAATTTTTGTCATGAGCCTATTATATATATTTATGATAAATCAGGCACCCAAAAAAAATAATTTATATAAAAATTATTATTTTTCTTTTTAATTTTACTGACGGAAATTATGTTCGTAAAACTAAAATTTTAAGCATTTTTTTAGCATTACTAACGAACATTCCGTTAGTATTTTTGCAATTACTGACGGAAATATATGTTACTGACGGTATATTCCGTCGGAAATTACTGACGGAAATGGAAAATGCTAACGGATACGTTCGTCGGTATTACTGATGGAAATATATATTACCGACGGAGTAATCCGTCAGGAATTGCTAACGGAAATGGAAATTGCTAACGGATACGTTCGTCAATATTACTGACGGAAAAATATATTACCGACGGAGCAAGCTGTTGGGAATCACTAACGGATATGAAAATTGCTAACGGAAATATTCGTCGGTATTGCTGACGGAAATATAAATTACTGACGGAGTAATCCGTCGGAAATCACTAACGGAGATGAAAATTGCTAACGGAAACGTTCGTCGATATTACTGACGGAACTAACATTTACTGACGGAAATCTCTGACAGAAATTTCTGTTAGCAAAAACCGACAGAAACTCATTCCGTTAGTAATTACTAACGGAAACGAAATTCCGTAAGTGATTACTGACGGAATGAGTTCCGTTTGTGATCACCGACCAAATTTATCGACAAAATACTGACGGAACAATTCCGTTGGGAAAGCCAGATTACCGACGCAAATGTTAATTTACTGACGGAAATTTCCGTCAGTAATTGGCGTTTTTCTAGTGGTGCCAGATATCCTACAAACCACAAGGAACGACCGAAGACCAAATTCTGTAGCATCAGTACGAGATAGATTTTATCACATTTGATTTAAACGTGTTTCACTTGATTAACACTCCCAATTTTCATGGTAATTTTTTTGTTGGGGCATAGATTTTAGGAATATTGCGGGCCGGTCCATTTTCTAAAGTTTCAATCTCTTCACTCCCTTTTTTTCAAACCGAAAAAGACATTTTTTGGATCAAAAAGACTACGATACCTTTAATGAGCATAATACGCGCTACGGAAATATATCGCGGTGCATTGACTATTGAACCGCGATGCATCAATTTTATTGCAATAATTTTTGCACTACGATTTAATTGTCTAATCTATTTTTGCACTGCGATACATCAATGTTTGTACCGTGATTCATCAGTTTAATTTGCATTAATTTTTGCACTGGGTTTCATCAATTTAATTGTCTAGTCTAATTGCACCGTGATACATCAATGTTTACACTGTGATATACCAATTTATTATGATATTTTTGCACCACGATTCGAAATCGTAATGAACCAGACCATGTCATCAGACTTCTTTTTCCATTTCCTATGTCGTAAGCCTTCTTATTCCTCATTTTTTGCCTTCGTCCCTACAATGAAAATCTTCCAACCCAACACATTTTCATTAAAGTTTCGTACTTAATGAATCAGAAAACTTGTTTACCTTTCAGGAGAGTTTCCCCTGAATCCTCGACCCCTCGACCCTTGTGCTCTGAATGGATAGGTCGATCCCTGTTTCGTTGCGCAATAATGGTGATTTTCAAATTCAATGTGTTTAGCGAAATTGTTGAAAGAGACAATGACATTTTCAGAACAATATTTCAAAAAATTGCATTTTGCGGTTGAAAATAAGAATGGAGTACTTGAGGGGTTAAATACTTTGAAAAAAAGACAGGCCAAAACTTTACCATAGATTTTTAAAAAACAATTTCTGAATAGATTTTATCATATTTGATTGGATAATATAATTTTTTGGTCCCTGAACTATACCAATACTATGCGTTTGGTCCCTAAACTATACCAATACTATGCGTTTGATCATTAAAGTAGGTTTTTAGTAAGAGATTACCCCCTGACGGGATTACCGTCACTTTTACCGTCATGTTTTTTTTTTAAAACCGAATTTTACCCTTAGTCCCTTGTTTGACCAACATCCCCTTTTTACACATTTTCTTTTGTTGACTAATCCCCTGTACACACACACTAAAACACCACAACACACACACAACTCCAAAATCTCCCAACTAAAGAGAGCAAATCAAAGAAGAGAGGAGCCGATTCAATCCCGTCTA
>CM028380.1:12415320-12439069 GCA_013146195.2 Codonopsis lanceolata
AATTAAGAACCCAAACTAAAAGAAGTGGAGGTAAATAAGAGTGACAAAAATTTTCTAAACCTTTTCCAATAGGTGATGAGAGAAAACAATATGGTAGTTAGGAGGATGTTAAGTGAGAGTTCCAACTGTTGAAGAGATTGAAAATGAGAAAATTTTCTTTACTAAGTGCAAAGTGCAAGAGCGAGTCCGTGGGGTGATCATTGATGGAAGTAGTTGTACTAATGTTGTTAGTGTGACCATGGTTGAGAAATTAGGTTACTTACAACCAAACATCCTAAACCCTACAAGTTGCAATGCTTGAATGGAGGAGGTATGTTGAGGGTGAACAAGCGTGTGCTTGTAGTTCAAGATTAGAAGATATGAAGATGAGGTGATGTGTGATGTAGTGCCAATACAACAAACTCATTTATTGCTAGGGGCGACCTTGGCAAGTTGAGAGGAGTGTTAATTATGATGGCAACACAAAAAGACATTCTTTTGTACACAATCAAATAACCATTAAACTTGTATCCTTGACTCCAACACAAGCTTATGAGAATTTTATGATGTTAAGCTCAATAGTAGTGAAGAGAGAAAGGTTAGTGAGGAAAAGAAAAAAATAGAAGCCTTTAAAAAAAAGGAGCTTAAGAGAAAATAAAGAGAGTTTGGCTAGAGAGCAAAGTGAGGAGGATTAAGAGGAGAGCTCAAATGAAAATAATGAGAGTTTGGTTAGAAATAAAAGTGAGTTTTGTAAGATAGCCAAGAAAAGGAGGCTTCAGTGAAAACAAGAGTGAGAGGTTAGGTTTAGAGATTAGTGAAAGATGTGAGATAATAGGGCAAAATGAGAGAAAATTAGTGTGTGCTCTCAAAGAAAGAGTGTGAGAAAGAGAAAGAGAAAGAAAGTGAGGCAAATTTTGATACTTATCAAGTTAATGTTGTATTGCCAAAGTCTATTGTTTCATTTTCACAAAATTTTCAAGAGGCACCACCAAAAGAAATTGTGAGATTCAAGAAGGAATACCAACAAGGTAAAGGAGGTACTTGGAAGAATTAGTTATGTGGTGAATTATTACATGTTAAGCACCATAACATTGATAATAAACTCAATAGAGTTGTTGTTGAGTTTGGACAATTGACTAGGTTAGTGGACACTTGTGTCATGGGTAAAATTGTTATGCCACCTAAATTATTGCATGTTAAGCACCATAACTTGGGTGAGAAATTCAGAATTCCTAGAAGTGTTGCTTTAAAAAATCTTATTAGTGTGGTGAATGCCTTATTCATGAGAAAGATTGTTAGACCACTTGATATGTGTAGAAAGTTTCCATTGCAAGATTTTGTTAGTCGCCATGGTCTAAGTGATTGGATGAAATATGGTGAATACATTGGTGATGACTTAAGTTTGACATTGCATAAACCTAACCATTCGTATGTGGATCCATTCATGAATGTTACATTGGTTGTTAATATGGTAGGATTGAATTGTGCATTGCAAGTTGGAAAGAAAATTCTGAATTTTGAATTAGGGATTTCTATGTTTCACCAAGATATGAGTTCTAAACTTGTGATTATGAATGATGTTTCTATGATGAATTTTGTTGCATGTCATAAGATTGTTGAAGTTTCCCATGATGCGTTGATGTTTCATAAAATTTATGGATTGCATGATATATATAGCTTTATCTTCTTTGTTAGATCCAATTCTTCATAAACATGTTAAACCATGGAAAGGTGATGAAATTCATATTGCTTATGATTATAAGAATGTTTTAACACATGATCTTATTTTTTAGCATAAAGGATGTTTATCCTTGAGATTGCACTGTGGTTGTAATTTCTTATCGTTGCATGATTTATTATTGATAAATATGGATATGCAAAAGATGAAAGTTTTTAGGTTGATCTTTAAACTTGGTGAAATCAATTGTTTGTTTCAAATCGAGGAATTAAGTTGATGAGCGAAAGATTTGATTATGGTACTATCTTGTCTTATATAATCATTTTATTGATTTGCATGATTTATTGTATATGCTTTGGATTGCATAAAGTTGTGATGTTGAGCATGGTTGTGCTAAAAAGAGGATTTACTAGTTAATGTTACCGTGATTGTGTTTAAATTTTCATGAGGGAACTCAAGGTGATAATTGTGGATTATAAACATTGATATACTTGTCAAGGATTTGGATACATGAGTTGGTATGCCATATTACATATTATCTTATTATACTAATTAATATATTTCATTGACAAGTTGTGATAACTTGATGAGTGATTTCGTTGTGATTATAAACATTGATGATTTACTTGTCATGTTGTCACGGATTGGAAACTAGAGATACATGTTAAAGGCGGAAACCGAGGGTCGACCCTATTAACCGGAAACATGCCATATTACATATTATCTTAGGGGTTAGAGGTTGAGAAAATTCAATTTCTGTTAATAAGCGGCTAAACGGGCTGACATTCCTTACTGTGGTCGTGGATTTTCAGTGTGGGTTGAGCCAGCGGATGTTGCATATGTGATGTAGAAATGGCAGCGGGTCATTCATGGAAACTAGAGATGTTAAAAAAGGTTTTAAACCGTGGGTCGAATTCTATTAACCTTAAACATTGTTGTAAAGGGTTGAGAAAAAATTCAACCCCCGGTTAAAATTGCTCAATCCTACAAGGGTCGTGGTTAAATCGGGTTGAGCCCGCCAAGAACTTAGGCTGGATAACCCTTTATATACCATTCAACCATCCTAAATCGGGCTGTTTGTTCTAAATTCAAATACATAATATATATTATCATCTATGGTAAACTAAAATAATTGTTCAATATTTATGTTAAAATTAAGATTCTTTGTGATACAACCTCTTAAGAGTATAAGAACATTTGATGAAAGTTAAACCCAAACATAACCCTTTCGTACCATACAATTTCCTAAGACATTGTTTGTTCTAAGTGTCCAAAATTGGTCATAATATATATTATTGGATCATAATTAAATATGTTAAAAATTCGAGTAAACCAATATCTATGCCATGTGGTTGACCACTTTGTGATGATGTATGTGCATTTGATGAAAGTCGAATAAACCCAAACAGGTGCGTCGGGTAAATACAATTATGCAACCCGTTTAAATAAGTAACTAAGCAAAATTGGTCAAAATGATATTTTTGGTATTATATTTTATTATTTAATTAAAATATGTTAAAGGGTCGAGAACCCGTATTAACTTCTTACCAACATTTATTTTTATGTTATTTTATTATTGTAGACCCCTCGCTGAAGATGAATCTGAGGGTTAGCGTCGGAAAATGCAACCCGCTTAAATTTCGAAAAGGCTAAATCAAGTTGACCTTCACGTATTATATTTTATTATTTGATTAAAATTGTTATTTGATCGTTGTATTAACTTCACTTGTCCATTTATTTTATGTTATTTTATTATTGTAGATGAAGATGATAATGTCAATATGTTTGTTACTTAATTTCAATTTTTTGAAGAAGATTTAAACTTTCTCAAAAGAAAACTCTTGTTTAATAGGGCTGACCTGTTTTAATTGCTAGATATGTTATGTTTGATTTTTTGATAAGACATTTGAACCCGGTGATGGGGTTTGTATGTGCCTTAGGGTAATGGTGGGACACGTTCGTACACCAAGAGATGTTTGTGCTAAATTGTTACATAATCAATTGTGTGCTAATAATGTTTTTTATGTGGTAGTGCATAGTTTTGTTGTGTTTCTTCTACAGTTAAAGGAGGAAATCATGATGGAATGCCAAAGTGTACCGATGGAAAGTCAAGCGAGAATGGTCTTTAATCCCGATGATTGGAGATACATGAACTTGCATGGAATGGATTGCAAACATGAAGAGTTTGAGCAAATTGACGACATGAAATCATATGGTAAGCATAATTTTAAAGACTATATCTTGGTTACTAAATCGTGTCTATGTGATGTAGGTTTTGATTTGAGGACAAATCATTTTCAAGAGAGAGGGAATGATATGATTCTGACCACCAACCAAGAACCAAGATTGTCACAAGCAAGAGAGAGGCATTGGAAGCATGTAGATCAAGGTTCGAGGGTTCATATGAGCATGGATCGAGGTTCAAGGGTTCTAAAATTCATAGAGTATAATTGGAAGATTCAAGAGCTCTATACAAACTTAATTCGTGGATTTATTGGAGATTCAGGCTATTACAATGGCTACTCTACAAATTCAAACATGCGTTGTGAAGCCTTAAATTTCATGGAAGTTGACTTGAAGACTCGAGAAATGTTCGTTAATGTCATACAATGACTTTGGAAGCTTTTAACGCATAAAGGAAGACTTTAGGGGGCCAAAATGCAACTTTGAAAATTAGGCCTTTACAAAAAACGGGATTTGTAGATTTTCCTTATTTTAGAGGATTTATGTTTCTTAAATAGATTAGGTAACTTACCTAATTATTGCCTACATAGATTAGGTAAGTTGAGTAGTTTTCAAAGTGGATCTTAGGTAGTTTTCCTAAGTTGACTCTAAGTAGTTTCCTAAGTTGATTCTACTTAGACTTTTCTTTTACTTTTAGGTTTAGGATTCACAACTCATATAAATAATGGTTGTAGTTTATTGTTTTGTAGACAACTTTCTGATTATTGATTAATATAGTTTTTGAGTGTTTTTCAAAACCTCCTTGTTCTTCATTGAACTTGTGATTATTTGGTGAGAGGCTACGTAATCGAAACCCGAACTTATCAATAGGATATTCATCCCGATTGTGGCATTCTTCCTTATACCAAGGTTCGTGTTCATCTTGTAATTGGATCGCGGAGTACCACGTTCAAAAACGGATCGTAGCATTGGGTCAAGGTGTCACAATCCATCAATTCATTGACGTTCTTCGCTTGCCGTGCTGCGTGCTCTTTGATTCCTCCATCGCGAGTATGCGTCTAGGAATCATATCACTAAGTATCTCTATGTACAAACTATTTTAGGCGGACTTTTGATAAAGATACAAGGAATACAGTTTTTATGTTGTTTTTCCCCTCGCCATATTTGCTAGGAATATATCCCATCAACTTGTGATACTATTACAAATAGTAATATTGCATCCGCGTTGGTTAGAAGGTAGAGTAACAAAGTGATCTTTCTAACTTTAATCGTTGATTTTTAGATCACGTTGATTTTCAAAAATGAACACTCGTTTTGCAACCGGGGGGGGGGGGAGAGTACATGAGGTGGCCTAAGCTGTAGACTGGGTCTTCACAAAGCTTGAGGTCTCAAAGTAAGTCACAAAGACTTAGTAAGTTACTAACCATAACTTCCTATCATGGCATAATGCTCAATAATAATTTACATCATGCTATCTTTACATAATAACCTCTTATAAAAGAATCATGTTATGGCCTCCATGCCCAATATTAATAAAACATGTTATCATTGTAGTATAACATCTCACTAAAATTCATGTCAAGGCATTTTATGCTTAACGATCATAATTCATGTTATTGGTATAACATAGCTTTCCAATAATTTACATGTCTAGGCATATAAGCCTAACAATAATAATTCATGTTATTAGTATAACATAGCATTCCCATAATATTTGTGTCAAGCATATAAGCTTATCAATAATAACTCATGCTTTTGGCATAATACAACATTCAAATAATGTTCATGTTTAAGCATTTGTGCTTAACAACCTTAATCAATATGTTATCTATCAAGTATAACATTTATGAAACCAAAACAACCATCATATCCTATCCAAATCACCAAGCACATTATTCACATATGTACTTGTGAAACAATTCATATAAAAGGGATATGATACCATTACCAATTCTTCCGCGCGTGCCGCTCCTGCAAAAACACGTGCAAAACCTTTATGTGCCCTCGATATCCCTCTCGTAGATATCGGCGTCCCGAACGATCTCGCTCGAGTTCCATAGTTATCAAAGTCATGTGTATTACTACAACTGAGATAAACTACTTCCCCACCATGGCCATCGATGGAGGGGTGTGTGCAAACCCGGCATGGCGATCCATCGCGATCACAAATCTCATAATTCGTGAAGACGATGTATCGTCCCACCAAAAACTCAACAGACCGACTCCAGCTGGACTCAAAACCCAAGCACAAGTAATATATACTCATATGCTCAAAACAAGTAGGTAAACACTCTACCATCAAACTAGTCATGCTTTTCATCCACAACTAGCATAAATATCACAACAGAGAATCATATAAGCTCTCATAATCAAGTGTCCTTTATACACTTCAAAACTTCTTGGAGGCTCGACCTCCATGATTTCTACCCAAAATTCCGTAAGACTTAAGATTATAGTTCCTAGGATTCATACTAACCCAAAGGTTGACTCCGTTGAGTCCAATCTAAACTTTCCGAAAATTCAAGGAATAGAAGCATGGGCTTCAACATCCCCCTATGTTCATAGCTATCGCCAAAACCATGTCCCCAATGTTCAATGAACTCATATAAACCCAACAAGATACTTAACAACGCAACTTAGAACAAATTGGCAATTTTGTGCATAAATTCATTTTTGACACCTTACCAATCATAATCTCCAAATCATGATTAAATCATACAACATGGTTTAATATACTCCATTAAACTTGTATAACACAATAATTAGGCTTACAATCATGTTTAACAAGCCAAAACACAATTTGGGGAAAATCCCCTTCCAAGCATCTCAACCAAATCAAGTTCAATATCCATGGGTAATTCACATAGCCAAGTTTAATAGACTATTTAGAACATGAATTTCACATAATTCAAGGTCTCACATAGGTTCAATCAATTTCTAACAATAATTTGAAACCTAGGGTTCATGCATTTCTACAAACCCTAACAATGACATCCATTGACCTCACATAGTATAAATGGTTGTTTCCCTAGGGTCAATGGAGCCCAAAACAAGAGGAAGAGAGGTAGAAACTTACTCGAAATCAGCCCTCACAACTGCCAAATCCCGAATCCAAGAAGTGATGTTGTTCCCTTCACCTCACTCTTCAAACTCGCGGGTATGGAATGGGAAAGAAGACCCCGAGCAAAGGCTTCCAAGATTGAGTCCTTCAAAACCCTAGAATCGCCCTCTCAAGCTCTCTCTCAAGCTCTCTGGCTGAAGTGTTCGCAGAAGACACAAAGGGGCTGAAGTCGTTCTATTTTGGCCGACTAGATGAAGAGTGCGTAAGTTTTGATTTTAAGTGGGGGATTAGTTCTCTTAATCAACTCACTAATCAACCCCTAAATCCCCTAATAGATGTTTAGGACAAGTTTAGGCTAAGTAGGAGGGTTTAGGTTAGGTTTAAATTGGGTTTAAGGGGATAAAAATCGGGCAGTGCGCAGACAGAATGCAAAATCCCGTAATCAGGATTTAAGGACCAATGCGGTCGCATCCTTCATGCATGATGCGAGCGCATCATGCTGTACTTCAGCTTCCAACTTTTTCTTGTTTCCTTTTTCGGTCCCGGACTCTCCCGCATGTATTCTTGAGTCCTTCTAAGCCAAAAATGGTCTACAATCCAACCTTAATAACTTCCAATCAATAACCAAAACAATCAAGTCTCAAACCTCAACAAAACATGGCCAAGAACTCAGGCAAAACTCTCCCGAACGACAACCAAAAAAGTCAAACGAAGAAGGGTTAACGCTAGAATCAAACTAGCAACCAAACCGACAATGCAACAAGCATCTAACCAACATCCAAGGCATGTAAATGATATTATGAATGCCTTCTAACAATTATCCATGTGATTACAACATAAATCACAAACCCGAGATTCAAAGCATCTCGCGAAAGAAAAATGCATACGTGCATCTCAAACAATGTAAACGAACATGCTATTGACTCTAAACATATGAGTGAGCTAAATGAACATATTTATGATGATTATAAATGTATGAATCCATGCATAACACAAGCAAGCCATAATTCAGGGTTTTACATAACTGATTGCTGATCTAGAACCTTTTCTGAATCTGTGCTCCTTAAGCAAGAAATCTAGTCAGTTCAGAGTTCCTTCAGTTTCCGCTGCCTTAACACTTCTAATTAAACCTTTCAAGAAATCATTAAGAAGTGTTTTCAAAAAGTTTTTATTAAAACATAACTAGGCTATTCAACCCCCCCCCCTTCTAGCCTAGATTGAGCCTATTTTGAGACCAACAATTGGTATCAGAGCTTAATTCTTTGAAAATTAATTTTTCCAAGCTTAACCTCTTGTGAATAGATCCTATGGCTCACTATATGCTGCCTACTTCGAATACCAGTCACGTCCCAATATTGGACGAAGGCCACTTCGAAGTGTAGAAAGATAAAGTTATGAGATATATGAACTCTATATTGACAACCGCCTGTGGCAATGTGTTTTAACAGGTCCTCATGTTCCAATGAAGCCCAACCTACTTGCCGAAGGAGCCAGTGGACCTCCCGAAATACCTAAATCCATGAATGAATGGACAGACGAAGAAAGGAGGCTAGTTGAACTCGACAGCAAAGCTATCCACATCATATCCAGCTCTGTCGACACCAGCACATATCAACAAATCATCAGATGCAAAACTGCCAAGGAAATGTGGGAAGCCTTGGTAGAATATCTTGAAGGAGATCTGCCCACCAGAGATAACAGAAAGTACAACTACATTCAACAGTTCGATTCCTTCAGAAAGGATCCTAAGGAAACTCTACGACACGGCATTACGTGAGGTAGTAAATAGATGTTATTCCTTAGGTAAAGAATATAGTGTTAAGGAAGTAAATATGAGATTTTTAGCTTCTCTAGGAAGTTTGTGGCATGTCAAAACCACTGCAATAAAAGAGTCCAAAGACTTGAACTCCATGCACCTCAGAAGTCTGTATGCGAGTTTAACCGTCTATGAGGAAGAATTACTTCAAGCTCAAGAACAGGACAAACACTTTAAACTTCCTTCCTTTTCTGCTATCTCTCAGGAAATTCCTGCCCAAGAAAATAAATCTTCTACTTCTTCAAATGAGAATGAAATTCTCTCTGACGAGCAATTTTCCATGCTCATTAAGAAGTTTCAAAAGTTCTCAAAATTTAACAAGAAGAAGGAAGCAAACCAGCAGACTTTCAGGAAGTCTGCTGAAAGCTCACAAAACAATGAGCTAGTTTGCTACAATTGCAGGAAGCCTGGTCACTTTGCTTCTAAATATGTCCTAAGCCAAAATATGAAGCCTATAAAAGAAGACCATCTAAATCATTTTCTAAACATAGAGGTCTACTGGCTGAGGACTTAGAAGAAAACCATGTATCTACTTTGTTTGAAACTGATTCTGATGAGGATGATAGTGATGACTCACCCGAGTAGGCACACATTTGCCTCATTGCTCTAGAGTCACCTCCCACCTATGACTCAGATAGTGAAGTTAAATACTCTCCTTTCCAAGCTAACATTGAACAATCTTCTGAAGAGCCTTCAAAAGAAGAAATCCTCAAGGATGCTCAAGACATGCTAGAGGAATTCAACGAATTTAGAAAGGCCTATGTTAAGTTAGCTAAAAGTCATGAGAAGCTGGGGACTGAGAAATCCATGCTGGAAGCCGAGTTAAAAACTCTCCATGGAGTCCAGCAGGAAAGTATCAAGTTAAAAGAAGAGAACAAATTTCTCAATGAAAAGGTTGCTTGTGTTATTGATCATGCCAAAGAGATATGTGCTGAAAAGGATGAGTTGCAAAAAACCATCAACTCATGGAATAACTCAACGGCAGTCTTTGATCAAATTCTTGGAGAACAGAAGCCCTCAACAGATAAATCTGGGCTAGGATTCTCTGAAAGCACTTCTGGCGCAACCTCTGAACTGGAAATTGAACATTCTACAGTAAATAATAAAATTCCTACACAACATCAAAAACCTAACAAGGGTAAAGAAGGAATTGGTTATACTGCTACTCCGTATAAATACCCTAAGGTTCAAATTATCAAGAACAGTGAAGCTTTGAAAGCAAAGCAATCATCTGCTGGAGAGAAATCTGCTAAAGGTGGTGCAGACTCTCAACGGCCTTCCACCAGCACTTCTGTGAAAGCAAAGGCTGTTGTTTCAAGGCCTATGAAAAGTCTGCTCAAACCTATCAGTTTCATCAATAGCACTACAGATGATGCTGCTGCTACAAAGAATGTAGATACCAAGCTTAAAGGCAAAATGTATGAGGTATCTAAGTCTATTACCAGCAAGCACTCTTTTGCTAAAGCAAAAACTACTGTGTACCGACTCAAGAAGCCTCACACAGACGTCCCTAAGCCTACTGTTAACAAGTCTGCTAAATCAAAAGCTGTTGTTACAAAAAATGTTCAAAAATCTTCCAACACCCAGCATGATCAAACAAGCTTTTGTAATTTCCATCATTGTACATTCTGCAAATGTTTTGGCCACTTGGTCCATGAATGTCTGCTGAAATCCATTATGAAGCCTGTTGAATCCCCTATTCCAAAAATCAGGCAAGTATGGGTTCCAAAAATACGCTAACCATGTGGACCCATAAGAAAAATAAAAGGGGACCATGATTTTCCTACCTCTACGTCTCAGGTATGCTTCATGGTTGTTTCAAGTTCAGAGAAGAAAGATGTATGGTATCTAGACAGTGGGTGCTCAAGACATATGACCGGAGAATCTTGCCTTCTTTCTAATATCTCTGAAGCAGAAGGTCCTCCAGTCATCTTTGGAGATAACGCTAAAGAAAGAACAATTGGCTACGGATCCATCATTCGAGGAAATCTCTCCATCGGAAAAGTCTCTCTAGTAGAAGGCTTGAAACATAATCTTCTGAGTATTTCTCAATTCTGTGACAAAGGACTTATTTGTCAATTCTCCTCAAACAGATGTGACATCAAGGATCCAGTCTCCTGCTCAACCTTGGTAACTGGACATAGACAAGGGAATGTCTATGTGATTGATTTGAATGCTTACGGCAAGGCTGCTAGTCTATGTCTTGTAGCAAACTTCGGTCAAGACAAAAGCTGGTTGTGGCATAAAAGACTCAGCCATTTAAACTTCAAATATCTGGCAAAGCTATCCAAAGAATGTCTAGTTAAAGGATTGCCAAAGGTCTCTGCTGATCATGATCATGCTTGTAAAGCCTGCCAATTGGGAAAACTTTCAAAAACGTCTTTCAAGAGCAAACCAGGATTCACAACATCGAGACCTCTGCAACTTCTACATATGGATCTTTTCGGACCAGTCACTACTATCAGCTATGGTGGTCACAGATACACGCTAGTGGTAGTGGATGATATACTTGGACAGAGATGATGTCTTCTAAAGATCACACATATGATCTTCTCACAGCCTTGTTCAGAAGACTGCAAACGCAGAAACTAGATGAAATAAGTGATGTTCGATCAGACAATGGTACTGAGTTCACAAATAATGGAATAGCTAAGTATTGTGATGATCACAGGATTGGTCATAACTTCTCTACAGTAAGGACACCACAACAGAATGGCGTTGCAGAAAGGAAAAACAGAACACTTATCGAAGCTGCCAAAACTATGCTTGCTGAAGCAAAGTTGCCCAAACACTTCTGGGCAGAAGCCGTCAACACAGCCTGCTTCACTCAGAACCGATCTTTGATCAACAAATTTCACGGTAAAACACCCTATGAACTTTGGAGAGGTAAAGCCCCAAACATTGGATTTTTTAAAATCTTCGGCTGCAAATGTTTCGTAGTCTACAACGGTAATGACTACAGAAGCAAATTTGATAACAAAGCCGATGAAGATGTATTTCTGGGCTATGCTTTATACTCCAAGGCTTACCGGGTTTTCAACAAAAGATCTTTAAAAATAGTTGAATATGTTCATGTCTCTTTTGATGAATTTGATTTATTAGAGCCACACGTGGCTCCAAATGTTGCTGATGATTCTGTTAATGTTGAGACAGGTACCTCCCAACCATCATCCTCTCATATACCTAATCCATCACCAACAACTCAATCAAATATCCCTGACCTTCATTTCTTACCAAATGGATCACCAGAAGACTTCAATCCTGCTCAAGAAAACTCATTCCCAGAACCCCTTATTTCTGAACCTGAAAATCCTTTTCTTCAACTTACTTTTGAATCAAATTCTGAACAGAATACTCATCATGACACAGCTGATCCTCCTTCCAGTCCTCCTTCTGAACCTTGTCATGAAGAAAAGCGATAAGCCATCACATTCATCTTTGTCACAAGAACATGCAAAGACCATCCAATCTCTCAAATCATTGGTGACATTCATGTTGGAGTACGAACTAGAAGATCTTCCAGAAATGAATGTATGTTTTGTGATCCATTTGTTTCAGAAGATGAGCCAAAGAAGATCGATGAAGCTCTTCAAGATTCAAGTTGGCTGGAAGCCATGCAAGAAGAACTTCAGCAATTTGAACGATGCCAAGTATGGAAGCTAGTTCCAAAACATGCTTATCATACTGTCATTGGCACAAAATGGGTGTTCAGAAACAAGAAGGATGAAGATGGGAACATCATTAGAAACAAAGCAAAACTTGTTGCACAGGGATATCGCCAAGAAGAAGGAATTGACTATGATGAAACGTTTGTTCCAGTAGCAAGATTGGAAGCTATCAGAATATTCTTAGCCTATGCTACATACAAGGACTTTGTGTTGTATCAAATGGACGTCAAGAGCGCATTTCTAAATGGTGATCTTCAAGAAACAGTTTATGTTGCTCAACCTCCAGGCTACGTGGAAAAAGGAAAAGAGACTTATGTCTACAAGCTTAAGAAGACTCTTTATGGTCTTAAGCAAGCTCCTCGGGCCTGGTATGAAACTCTATCCAAATTCTTAGTAGAACAAGGATTTGTGCGAGGAAAGATAGACACTACTCTCTTCATTCTCAAGCACAAAGGACACTCTCTGCTAGTACAAATCTATGTCGATGACATCATCTTCGGATCTACAAATGAGAAGCTGTGCAAGCGATTCGAGACACTCATGACTGGAAAATTCCAAATGAGCATGATGGGAGAACTCACATTCTTCTTGGGTCGTCAAATTCAACAATCCAACAAAGGAATATTTATCAGCCAATCCAAGTATGCTAAAGAACTTGTCAAAAAGTTTGGATTGGAAACGGCAAACACCTTCGATACACCAATGGCTGCTAAATGCAAACATACAAAGGACTTACAAGGAAAGAAAGTTGATATCACCCACTATAGGGGGATAATTGGATCTCTGCTATATCTCACCGCCAGCAGACCTGACATAGTGTATGCTGTTGGGGTATGTGCTAGATTTCAAGCAGACCCTCGTGAGTCACATCTTCTTGCAGCCAAAAGAATCATTAAGTATGTATCAGATACCACCAACTTAGGTATCTGGTATCCTAGGGAATCCTCTTTCAACTTAGTTGGTTACTCAGATGCCGACTATGCTGGTTGCCAAGTCGATAGAAAGAGCACTAGTGGAACTTGTCAATTCCTAGGAGATAGACTTGTCTCTTGGGCCAGCAAGAAAAAAGCATCGGTTTCCAACTCCACCAGAAGCGAGTACATAGGCTGGCGGTAGTTCTTCTTGCCAGCTGCTGGATCAAACAACAGTTGGTGGATTACGACATCAAAGTAGCAGACTGTCCATTCATGTGTGATAATACTTCAGCAATCTTAATCACCTACAATCCTGTGATGCATTCCAAGACAAAGCATATCGATGTTCGATATCATTTTCTAAGGGACAATGTAGAAAAAAGGAACATTAGTATGAAGTACATTTCAACAGAACATCAACTGGCAGATATTTTCACAAAAGCACTAGAAGCTGACAGGTTTGCTTATCTCAGGGGAGAGTTTGGTATGCTCGACCCAACTGCTTAAATTTAATTTTTAATTAAAATTTATTTTTTTTATATTTTGAGCAGACTTAACAACTTTTCTTAAGCAGACTTGATATTATATTTAAGCAGACTTATTTCTTTTAAGAGAAAAGTCTAGAATTTCTACAGTCTCCGGGAGACAAATGTAAGTTTTCTAAACTCCTAGTTTTAGAAGGTTATTTTTTAAAATTGTAAGGGACTGATTTCAAATTTGGTTGAGATATTTTTCAAAAAGGTACTTTTCTCTCTCCTAAAGCCGTCATTCATTAAGTCTTTTCAAGGAAAAGGCGTCTGACTTAAAGTCCTTTCACAAGTCACAATGACTGATTTCACGCCTTTTCATTTATAAAACCTCAACCGCCAAAAACTCATTTCACAAAACTGTCTCTTACTCTTCTCTCTATAACTCCTCATTCTCTCTAAAATTTCCTGTTTCCTTTCACACTGTTCATAAGCTAAATCTGCAGAATCACTCTTCATTTTCATCTTCTATTTCTGCAAATCTACTTCAATGGTAAGTCGAATCTAACCCTAACTCAGTCACTAAGGTATAAGCACAAATTTACATGTTTTTGCCTGTAAATCCGCCATTGTTGACTGTTCATAAAGCTTCTTGCTCTACATCTCTTTAAACCTCAAAATTTATTGTTTATTGCTGGTATTAACCACATATTACTGTTCATGTACAGATAATTTCAGTTTTTTGGGTAAGGATCAGCCCGTATGAAATATTTCATGTGTTATCTAGAACAATTTCTAGGGCTTAATGATACATTTTGTTCATATTTAGTGTTCTTGAGAATTTGCCCTAAATTATTTATTTAAAATTCTTCAGGCTGGAACTTCCTCTACTTCTGCTATTCATGAGCAGGCTCAGAGTTCAGCTCTTGATATTCCAAAACTGCCCTCCACTATGTATCATCCAGGAATGTGCATTGACGAACCCTCTGTTCGAGCATATGCCTCGGGGGTTAAAATTGTGGATGATCTAAATCAGTCTGGCATCCTGCCCCTTTTCATGTTAGAAGATGTCGACTACAGCAACCTTCTAGCTGAAGAGTTCTTCCAGAAGGCCATTATCAATGAATCCAGAACTACCATCTTAGCTATTGTCCGGACAGTCTCTGTCACCATCTCTGCATCCAGGATCGCCAAGACTGTCGGCGTGGAATTCGATGGACCCACTTCACTAGCGATCTTTGAAAAAGCCCTTTGCCGGTCTTATATGCGTGGGGAGAACACTCCAATGGAGGCTCCAGCAAAGATGAAGAGAACTCTATTCGAAGATGATGTCTACTTCATAAGCCATCTATTCGAAAAAAAGTCTAATTTTTAAGAACGGCACTCATGACATAATGACTACAGATCAGCTAGAATACACTTCTGCAGTCATCTTAAATATTCGACTTAACTGGGCTCAGATTCTTTTTGAGCTGCTGTGTGATGCTATCGAAGCAGTTAAAGCCTCTCTCAAGCAGAAGCGGCCATTCGTTCGTCTGATTAACTGTCTTCTTCGCTCAAACCGGTCTATTGATTCTTATGTTAAATTTATATCTGCTCAGTACATTACTTTAGTTTTATACTTCAGTGGCTAATCGGGCTGCGTATCGATTAGCGTGGCAACTGTGTATAGAACTTTGCCTTGTATAGTTTTTATAGGACTTTTCGGGTTCGGCGGAAGACCCCTTCTCGGCTTCAGGAAGACACGCTCAAAGCTTAAGATCGGTGAGACCTCGTGTCCGGCTAATGCCTTCAACGTGTCCCTCCAAAAGCTAACAGATTAATTCAAACTTATTCTTATATATTATTTGAATTAATCCAAATCATTCCCGACATGTCAAGCGCGAAAGCAACTTTCAGCGGGAAGACTTTTCGTCTGAGCGATGCATGAAGCGTGAAAAAGCGGTCCCCTACTTTCGCTACATCTCTCGAGATCTAACACCAAATCGCCCACCTCGCCCACCTTTTTGAAGATCTCGAAATGATTATCTGCTCTAGATAAGCGGAAGACGAAAATCCTTGATGTGACCCCATGCATTTAATGCATTTATGAATAGAGTTGTTGAAGTCTTCGTCCTCTCAACGGATTCTTTTGAAGTGCACCTGCTACAAATCCTGCCATTGAAGACTGGAACAAAAACAATTGTACAGAATCAATCGAACACTTCAAGGATTGCTCTGAAACTTCATAACTCCAAGTCCTTCAGCTCAGTGCATTCAATAGATCCTTAACAGATCTAGAAGTCCTCGTCAACAACAAGAAGAAGGCGCTCATCAACATTTATTGCTTTATTCTTCTTGTTGTTAACTTCCATTAACTATATACGCAATTAAATATCTTGTATTTACAGATATTTAATTCCCTAGACAAACACAAGTCAATATTTTGTACACGATCCATTAGGGATATTCTTTGTAATTGATCTAAGTGGAAAACATAGTGCACAATTTAAATCCAAGGTTGGCCTTGGTGGTGGGCGTAGCACTCATTATAGTGTGAACCATCCCAAAATACTTGTGTTATTCCTTCTTGTTTGTCTTTTACTTGAAGCGCTTAGTTTCATTGTTTATATTATCCATTTCATTGAGAACTTAAGTAATCGTAAAGGTCTTAGGTAGTCCTTATCGGCGGACACGGAACAACTTTCTTGAAGGTCTTCCGCTACTTGATTCTTTTCATAGATTGCAAGTAACTTTCAAGGAACTTACTTAAAAGTTTTAAAGTGTTAATAAGCTATTCAACCCCCTTCTAGCTTATTATTGTGCTCATTGGGACCCACAATTGGTATCAGAGCCTTACTCTTCGAAAACAAGTTTTTCCAAGATTAAGCTCTTGAGAGATACGACATAATGGCACAAACACACTATATCTTTGCCTACATCTAATGCTAACCACGTCCCAATATTGGACGAAGGTCATTTTGATGTATGGAAGGATAAAGTAATGAGATTCATGAACTCTATTGACAACGAGGTTATGGAAATGTGTCACTTTGCAGTCAACATGTACCAATGAAGGCAAATCTTCTAGCCTCCATCGCGGGGAACCTGCGAGAAGTTCCAAAAGAAGAATCGAATGGACGGAGAGGGCGATAGAAAGGCTGGTTGAACTTGACAACAAAGCAATCAACATAATCACCGACTCTCTAGATACAAGCACATACCGACAAGTGATTCGATGTACAAGCTGCGAAAGAGATGTGGGAAGCTCTTGTAGAATACTTGGAAGGAGACCAAGACACAAGAGACAACGAGAAAATATACATACATCCAGCCGGTTTGATTCTTTCAAAAGGATCCTAAGGAAACCTTGAGACAAGCATACGATCGATTCGGTGAGGTAATAAATAGTTGTTTTTCTCTTGGTAAAAGCATTATGACAAAAAGGAAATGAACATGAGGTTTCTAGGCTCTCTAGGTAGCTTATGGCATGTGAAGACCACGGCTATGAAAGAATCTAAGAACTTAAGCGAGATGACTCTTCGTAGTCTCTACGCAAGTTTAAAGGTTTATGAACTTGAAGTTAATCAAGCTCTAGAGCAAGACAAAGCAGTTCAGCGTGTCTTTGCCGACCATGGTCCAAGAAGAAATCATTGTTGAAAACAAACCTTCTACTTCTTCTGTGAAAATGATTTTTTATCGATGAACAATTTGCTATGTTTGTTAAACGATTTCAAAAATTTGCAAAATATGGAAGAAAGAACACTCACCAACAACCTTTCAAGAATGGTGAAAGCTCATCTAAGGAAGAGCTTGTGTGTTATAACGTAGAAAACCTGGTCATTTTGCCTCAAAATGTCCTAAGCCAAAATTTGAAGCATACCGAAAACCCTCGTTTAGAAAATTTCAAAAACAAAAGGGTATGTTGGTGAAGACATAGAAGATAAACAGGTTGCTACATGGTTTGAAGGCCCGATTCGAGAAGAGGAGGAAGAGGATTGTGAGCAAGCTAACATATGCTTAATAGCTCATGATTCATGTCCTACCTATGACTCGAAAATGAAGTTGTAGTTTCACCAAGTCCTTTGGACAAAAATGAAATCAACAAGTGATAGCTTCGAAGGAAGAACTTCTCAAGGATAATCGGGATATGCTTGAAGAATTTAATTCCTTTAGAGTAGCCTATGTTAAACCGGCCAAGAAGCGTGAGAAACTTACAGTGAGAAATCTTTGATGGCAGTGAGATTCAAACTCTCAATAGCTGTCAACAAGAGAGTATCAAAGCGGAAGGAAGAAAACAAATTTCTCCATGACAAAATTGATTGATTGACCGAGCACATCAAAGGACTTGACCTAGAGAAAATTGCCTTGCAAAGACAATTGACTCTGGAATAGTTCAAGGATGCATTTGAAGAAATCCTTTCAAGCCAAAAATCTAGCAATGATAAAAGCGGCATAGGATATTCAGATGATGTCTCTTCAGGACAATCTCTTCAAGTCATAGAAAGGAGAATCCTCGGCTGCTAATGATATATCTTTCTCTAAAGCAGACATTTGGAAATATAGGGAAACAAGGCCTTGGTTATTCAAGTGTTCCTACGTTTACCCCAAAGTTCGTTCAGAAAGGAAAAGCCAAAATAATCGAGATCAAATGAGAAACACGAAAAGATAACGGTAGAAAGTGAAGTCTGCCAAAGGCAACAACTATGCCAAGGCAAAAGTCTGCTGACGGTAGACCTACTCAACCTCTACCGGTAACTATCAAGTTTGTCTATGAAGCAGGCAAGGCTCCTTTACATTGAAGGTAAACTTAAAGGTATTCTATCTAATCCTCCTAAAAAGGCAATCAACAGAAAAGCTAAAGCTAAGTCTGTTGGTAACCTACCTAGGACGATTCGAAAGAAACCAATTAAGTCTGCCATCAACAAGCAAGCTGAACCAAAAATGGATGTCAAGAAAAGGAATAATCATAAGCACTCTTCGGTTGAAGACTCTAACAGTTCTCTATGGACTTTCCATTTATGTCATTCTTGCCATTGCTTAGGCCATCGGCACCGAGAATGCTGCTAAGGTTCACCCCAAGATCTGAGAGACCTAGTTCTCTCAAGGTCAAGCAGGTATGGGTTGCAAAAGGTTGCTAATCCTTAGGACCCAAATAAAGGGTACCTTGTTTTGCTTTAACTTTATTACAGGAATGCTTCATGGCTATAGAATCAGAAAACAAAGACATCTGGTACCTAGACAGTGGCATTCAAGGCACACATGATGGGAACAGAGAAGTCTTCTTAGAATATAGGCTGAAGAAAAAGGACCCACGGTTATTTTCGGGATAATGCAAGAGGAAAGACAATTGGATATGGCTCAATTACTAGAGAGTCTCTCCATCAACAAAGTTTCTCTAGTAAGTGGTTTAAAGCACAATTTACGAGCATATCACAGTAGCGACAAAGGACTTCTATGCCAATTCAAGCAACATCCGATGCCTCATCGAAGGCGGTGAATCTGCTGCCTGCTTACAATAGCAATAGACAAGGAAATGTCTATGTCGTGGACTTAAATCTTCTAGGGAGATTCTCAAACACGTGTCTAGTAGCCAACAATGTTCGGTGACAGTGGCTATGGCACAAGCGTCTCGATCACCTCAACTTCAAGCACCTCTCCAAGCTCTCCAAAAATGGGCTTGTCAAAGGTCTACCTACGGTGTATGCCGATCATAACAGAAGTTGTAAAGCTTGCCAACTAGGAAAACTTTCCAAGTCTTCCTTCAAAAGAAAGTATGTATTGTCTACAAACAGACCTCTTCAACTGCATATGGATCTCTTTGGACCTATTACAACAAGACCCGGTATTTCGGGAGACAAGTACACACTTGTAGTAGTTGATGACTACTCTAGATTCACTTGGATTGAAACTATGACATCTAAAGATGAAACGTATGATCTAGTCAACTGCACTTTTTAGAAGACTTCAAACTCAAAAGCTTGAAGACATTTGTGACATAAGATCGGACAACGACCAGAATTCAAAAACAATGGTGTAGAAAATGCTGCGATGACCATGGGATCGGCCACAATTTCTCTGCCAGGTACTCCTCAACAAAATGGTGTAGGCTGAGCGGAAGAAACGAACAACGATTGAAGCGGCTAGAACAATCTTGTGAAGCTAAACTTAGAAGTATTTACGGGCGAAGCGTCAACACTTGCTTGTTTCACCCAGAATAGATCCTGGTAAACAAGTTTCATAATAAAACTCCATATGAAATATGGAGAGGAAGATCCCAAACATAGGATTTCTTAAAATCTTCGGTTTGTAAATGTTTTATTCTTTATAATGGAAAAGAGTATAGAGGAAAATTTGATGCAAAATCGCATCGAAGGAATTTTTAAGGGTATTCCAAACATTCAAAAGCATTTTCGCATTTTTAGTAAATCTAATTTAAAAATCTTAGAATACGTGCATGTTTCTTTTGATGAATATGACTTGTTAGAGCCTAGAAGGCTCGAACGTTGCTAATGATTCGATAATGATGAGGCAGTACAAATACAACATCTACTTCCACTCCTCATCGAAAAAGCGGCAAGCTGAGAACCATCAATACCGATAACCCTTCACGGTGACGAGAACTCTGTGGGCAAATAACAACTCTTCATTGACCACGAACCCATCTCTTGTTTACCCCAAGCACCTTTCTGAGATCACTCATCCTTCTTGTTCACGAAAGAAATGAAAGTTTTGAAGACTCTATTTCTTGAGACAGATTTTGGTGAATCTCCTTCTCAACCAACTCCGAGAATTCTTAAGGGAAGAATCCACGGAGTGATCTTCCTCCATATTATTGAAGCAAGAGATCATCCCATTTCTCAAATCATTGGTGATCTCAACTCGAGTTAAATCGAGAAATAAGGTTCGAGAAGAAACTTTGTTTGCTTATGCATTTGTATCGAAACTTCGAACCAAAGAAGATTGATGAAGCTATCGAAGATCGCTGGATTGAAGCTATGCGAAGAAGTGAACCGGTTTGAAAGATGTAAGGTGTGGAGCTTAGTTCAAAGACCGGTGATCATCCGATCATCGGCACCAAGTGGGTTTCGGAAATAAAAGAGATGAAGATGGAAATGTCACGAAAACAAAGCTAGATTGGTTGCTCGGGGCTGCAAACGGGAAGAAGGAATTGACTTTGATGAAACTTTTGCTCATTTGCTAGACTAGAAGCAATCGAGAATCTTTCTAGCCTATGCCTCGTTCATGGACTTCAAAGTGTATCGGATGGATGTTAAGAGTGCCTTTCGAATGGTGATCTTCAATGTATCGTGGAGCCCTCGAGGATTTGTCATCTCGGACAAAGCGGATCACGTCTACCGACTCAAGAAAGCTCTACGGCTGAAGCAAGCTCCTAGAGCTTGGTATGAAACTCTATCCAAGTTCTTAATTGAACAAGGATTCGTGAGAGGAAGAATAGACACTACTTTATTCATCCTCAAGCACAAGGCCATTCTCTTACAGTACAAATCTATGTGGGCGACATCATCTTTGGATCAACTAACCAAAGCACAATGCAAAAGAGAAGGCGATCAGAGCAAGTTCGAGATAGCATGATGGGTGAACTTACCTATTTTCTAGGGCTGCAGATACATGAGACTTGAGGCGGAATCTTCATCGGCCAAACCAAATATCTGAAAGGAACTAATCAAAGTTTGGTCTTGATTCGACAAGGATTTGAAACTCCAATGTCTACCGCGCCATCTTGACAAAGATGAAAAGGAAAGGAACATGACCAAGTACCGAGGAATCATAGGTTCACTTCTTTACCTTCTATGCTATAGACGACATTATGTTTCTTTGTTTGTGTTTGTGCTAGATTCGAGGCGAGATCGAATCACATTTGCTTAAGCGTATCATCAGATATGTTTCAAAAACAACAAATCTAGGCATCTGGGTATTCAAAATCCAACAACTTCAATCTAGTTGGATACTCGGATCTGATTATAGTGACGAGAAGAAGCACGGTGGGACTTGTCAATTTCTTGAAGCAGACTTCTCATGGTCTTGCAAGAAACAAGGATGGTGGCAAACTCAACCAGAAGCGAATACATTCTTTTGGCATTTGTTGCTCTCAGCGCTATGGATGAAGCAACAACTAGTGGACTACAACATCAAGGCAGCGCCCAATCATGTGTGACAACACATCGGCTATCGGTCTCCAAAATCGATGATGCATTCAAAGACAAAGCACATTGATATTATCCTTCCTCAAAGATCATGTGGAAAAAGGTAACATCGGTTTGGAATATGTTCCAAGCGAGCATCAATTAGCGAGACATTCTCCAAAACCACTTTGATGCCACCGGGTTTGCTTATTTAAGGAGAAATCTTGGTATGATTGATCCTCTTGCTTAATTAAAATTTTGTTAATGTTTCTTTCATAGGTAGACTGGTATTAGACTAATCGGAGCGTAAGTTCTCTTTAAAGACTTAAAGGTTAGTATTCTTACTTAGTCTATTTTGCTAAAGGTTTCTAAAGCAATAAAGGGGTCAAGGATAAAATTGGTACTAAGAAAATATCTTAAGTTCCGCTTTTTCAACTAAAATTTTCTCCTTTAAATAGTCCTTGAACCGTCATTTGCAAACTTTACGAAACCCTTTGAGCAATATTTCTCTCTCTCTCTCTCTCTGACTAACTCTTTACAAATTCAAGTTCTTCTTGTTTCTTCTTCTCATCATCACAATGATGCGCTCCTTTCTACTCACTCTAAATTTTCTATCTTTTCATTTCATTATCAACCTAAAATCGTTTTGGAATTCAAACGGTCATTTCGAGTTTAGCAGTGATTCGCCATTGTTGTTCTTACAAACTTGAATACTAACGATCGTTTTATGTATATTCATTGTTTATTCTTATGAAAACTTATATTATGCATTTCTCGAGTGTGGTTACTCTAAACATTCTAGGGTTTCAAGTTTTTGCTTGAAAATTTCAATTATTTTAGAAAACTTTGAAATTCTACTTGTTTAGTTGTCTAGATGAAAAGCCTAATTTTTATTTACTTTTCTTTGGGCAAGAACTTCAAAATCAAAGCGCGGCAATTTGAAAGGCTTTTGGAATATCCCTCCGTTGGATATCAACCTGAGATACCCCACCTTTCCCGCTCTGACATTATTGTCCTTTGGACGAAGCTATATTCAGGAGATGTGCATTGACCTTCCGTCAATCAACTCTATAGCTGCCGTCAAAGCTTGCGAGGATATGGGCCTCACGGAATTCTACCCCTCTTGCCTCAGAAAAAACTAATCTTACGGCGGAAGAATTTTATCAAGAATGGAGCTCATGAACGGCTGCTCTTCGTGGATGGATTCGAGGTCGTCCCATCTCAATCGCCGTAAATCAATCTCGTGCATTGCGGTGGAGCTCTTTCAAACCATGGTTGAGGCTTTACATGCACAGGAAGCCATGAGGGAGTAGACACCCTCAGGGAGCCACAAGGAAAATGCTCAGAAATTTGTTCCCTCTTGGCGTCTGCACGGCCACGCCCAGGCAAGGGGCTCTTATTCAAGAGTGGAGCACATGACATGTTTAGGCCAACAAATCAACGACGGTCTTGGTATTCCTCAATTGCGTCTCATTGGGGGCTCATCATTTTCAACGAGCTAAAGCGGTGGGTGGAGAAAGCTAAGAACAACCCCACTTGCAAACGCCCGCCGTCGGGGCGTGATACTTTTGAGGGATGATGCAAACATCAACTCTTCTTTGAAAGAAGATGAGTTGTTCTGATGGCCAAGGACAAACTTCTGACCTCGTTTTTCGATAAATACTTGAATCACGAACAAGCCGGATCTGAAAAGGTCTACCGGTCTCTCTTGACAAGTGGCCAAGCACACCTATCTTGGTCACAGCTTCAACATGGAAGCACATGAAGCGGCTAAGCGGGACCTACGCCTCTGCAAAATTTGACGATCAAGTGGCGCGGACCTCCATGAGCTAAGGCAGGCGATGAAGCGGCATGTA
>CM028380.1:12439169-12594580 GCA_013146195.2 Codonopsis lanceolata
AATTCTAGCAAAATTCCTTTGAAAGAGCCGCTACATAGTAGCGATTCTTCATGTGACAGCTTCTCGAGCGGTTCTAATACAAACATCCGCTACTAAAACGGATCAACAAAAAAACTTCGCTTACAAAAAACGGACCTACACAAAACATCTTTTGCACATTTGGTGTTAAGCGGTTCTTTGAGTGTGCATCCATTGTGACCTAGCGGATGTTTTGAAATGTTCGAATTTTTCCGTGTCTAAATACAAAAAAATCAATAAGTTTTGCGTTTAGGTCACTCACACGAAAATAATCATCATTGTTAGTAGTTGCATCTTCGTTAGGATTATAATCATAACTCATTATGAATTGGTTGGATTCTTTAGATAGATTTTAAGAGAGTGTGAGTGAAAGATGAAGGGTGTTAGTTTGAGAGAGTGAAGAGAGAGAGAGAGAAAGAGAGTGCAGAGGCCGAGACCGAAGTGGTGGGGGGGGGTGGGGGGGTGTTCAAGTGGGGGGGTGGGTGGGGGGGGGTGAGGCGGGTGTGGGGGCGGGTGGGGGCGGGTGTGTGGGGGTGGGTGGTGGGTGGGTGGGTGATTATTTTAATGAGGGGTAGTTAGGTAATTTGATTATTAAAATGGTGTTGCGGTTTAGTATTTTGGTGTTGTGTTTAGGGTGGCTCAATTTTTAAAAGAGAGTTTCTACATGAAAGCCTTTTATTGTGCAGATCACTTCTAATTTCTTTTAATGTTTTCATTTAACGCATTTTAATTTTATGTTACAGTGTTTCATGACTATTAAGGATACATGACTATTAAGGATACATATGACTCGCCAAAAGTGACTTTCTGAATTTGAAAAGGTACCTCGATATACACCGTATCAATATCTTAGGTCCAGTAAAAAAGGTACATACCAGCAGGCTACGCGTATGGTATTAATAACTATATGATACGAGACATATTGAAGTCTCTCTTTTTAATCCAAGACATGCGTATAGTTTGTTTTTGAAGATTATCTATTGATCTCTTGGTACATATTCTATATTGAGACATGAATTCAATGTTTTCTTTTTTCATTGAACACAAAAAAGATATTGTACTATAGTAGATGTAAATTTAGCTACTTGCGGATAGATAAGAATGGTAATCGGAGTTGAGTTTAGGGAGTTATTGAACAATACCGACTCCACATTCAATCCTATGACGTTTGTAGTTTGTTAGACTAATGTATTAGCTTACGATACTTTGGGATGGATTAAAGTGTATACTTTGATGTATGTGTGCTTGTGAGAGTCAATCAAGTTCTTATGCAGTTTATATGATTGTGTTTAAGAAATGCATAATCGAGAGCATGTTATAGAATGATATATCCATTTGACATGTTGAATTCGCTCTTATCGAATTCCTATTTGATTCCTTAATGAGTAAACACCTATTTGTTGAATAAGTTCGTTCTTGTCGAGCTTGTTCCTTATTTGGTTTATATGACGAATAAACATCTACTTGGCATTGTATTAGTCCAGCTGGCATATTTGGTTGAGTCGATGGTGTGACAACGCATCGCCGTCGCGAATTATGGGATTCGTGATAGTGATGGGTTGTTATACCGGGTTTTTATCACACACCTCTCCACTGTTGGCCACAGAGGGGAAGTAGCCCCTTTCCTGTAACCAACAGAGCACATTGGCAAGTCTAATTACGAAGTAGAGAGCTTGCTACCCGAGTAGAGAGCTCGGTACTTTGATACATCCATCACGGGTATCTCTGGCACGATAAAGTTAACGCTTGTATTGCAGGATCTACGAAGCGGCACCGGTTTTATAACATATCCTCTTTATATGTGATTTACTTTATAGCACTTATGTGAAACCAATGTGCTACCATGAATATGTGAACTAAGTGTTTATATGATTGAATGCTTTGATTACTTGATATTAATGATGATACCTGGCTATGTGTGTTGCATGATGCCATGACATGCATAATTGTTAGCTTACAAAGTCTTTATGACTTACCCCCTCTCTTTTACCGCTTTAAATCTGAATCGTCCGGGTCCTTCGCAGGGAAGCATCATTGGGTTCGTGCGTGGTTCAGCTTGTCTATGTTGCAAGTTTACTTGAAGAGGTCGTTATAGTTTCCTCTTTCTTTCTTGGAAAGGACGTTGGGTTGAGCAAGTCAAGTAGACTTGTCTTGGGTATTTGTATCATGCTTGTACCAAGGCTTATTCTTGTATATAATGTAAAACTTATATTTTCACAGTTGATTCACTTATCTTTAGACTTCTACTGAGCATCTCATTAGCTCTTATTTACTTTCGTTGTTTCTCCGGCATGTTATAGCTGTCGAGGTATTATAGCATGATCTGTTTAGTGTTGGGTTCCGATTGTAAAGTCGTCAATGATTTGGTTTAAATTGCATTAGCTGTTATATCAAGTTTAAAAAATTTTAAAAATTTCTGGCCTTTTGGTGTCAAGTCGTGTTACGTCTACAATATTGCGTCACGTCGTTTTCTATTATTGAGTCCTTGCATGAATTGTAGTCCTATTTGGACGGCTTGATTCGCGATTCCTCCTCGGGGTCCGGGTCGGGTCGTCACATCCCCCACCACTCACGGTGCTTATTTTGCAGAGATCCACATAAGGTCAGATATCCGACTCAAACGACACGATTATATCACCAATTCGGTCAACGATAATTCACGTACATCAACGACTTTCGGCACACCCGGTATGACTGATATTTTTGCCACATCAATGGCAAATAACTTGCATACGGGAATCACAAAACATACACATCAGGAGGTTCAAGATCAAACCTGTTCAGGATAATGGAGCAAGCTAATATTCCAATGAGGACTAAAGGCATCCAAGAAGTTCAAAAAAGCACCTGGTCTCTCTGGCAAAACAAAACGACAAAGAAGCTCATTTTCAACATTTGATCGGCACCCCATCTGGAAAAAAACAAGCATTGTATCAGGCTTAGACTTGATCCAAAAATGAACTTACAAAGTGAGAGAGAGAGAGAGAGAGAGAGAGAGAGAGAGAGAGAGAATAAAGAAAATAATGGGAATATGAAAAGCTTACCAGATGCCGCAGATGGTAAATTCGGACTTTACCATCCTCTCCACCATTGCTTCAAGTTCTCGTTTTGTGTGAAGACCAACACTCCATACAATAGGTAAACTTGAGCATGAAATTTCCCCCTACTAAACAGAATAAATGAACTTGTAGTTCCCCTCCCCCAATAACATTATATAGATATGAAATCTCCCACTCTAAAGAATCAAGATGTTCTTGCCAGTACAAAACCACCGCTTCTTTCTCAGAAGAGTTAAATCTGTACTTAAACTCGGTGATATTCATTGGCCCTAGCTGCCAATACAAATACCTATAAGTGATAACTCTATAAAAAAGTAAAGAAACGACATTAAAGGAAAGGGCCAATTGTTTTAAACAACTCAAAAGCTGACAAAACCGTTTAAAGCTCCCAGGCTTCTCTGGCATAGAAGTTGCAAGCACAACCTCACACTGTCTACCGACATCTGCAAGTTCAGTCACCATTCTCAGTCTATTGAAGTTCATGTTTGCCCCACTTGTGATTGCTACAACATTGGCACCTTTAAGGTTGTAGAACTTGCAGTATGCTTTTGACAACAAGGGAAGAGGATCACCTTTATCAATGCACAGATGGAATCACGGCTAACAAGAACAATTCCATCTATCAATTCCCTGCATAGGTGGGGAGTTTCTTCACCAACCACTTTAACGGCAACACCATCCGCAAAACTTCCTACATGGTCCAGCACTACTCTCCGACCATGATGTAATGACAAGGCCATAGAATTAGCCTCAGCCTGCTCCACTCCAATTATCTTAACCTATTTAAAAGACATCAAGATTATGTTCTTCACGTTTCATTGACAATATATGAGTCATGAAATGCCAGCTGAAATTGCAAAAAGCCAAGTCGAATATATAATCAAACCATTAAAGACACGAGTCACTAGTTATGACAAAACTAATCAAAAAAATATTTAGGATTGAAAACACAAATTCAAAAGCAGTAATATTAGCTAATTTTCTGAGTGTTTCAACCATCAAGTCTAGCAGACTCGGTTGGAGGACAATCATGTGGTAGGAGGCCGTGGGGCAGTCGGGAAAGTAGCAAAATAGAACATACTTTCAGCCATGTAGACCATCTGCGAGGGGCCGAGGGCAACCTTTTGAATTCCTTTTTTGCGTATGAAAATCAAAGCTTAAAGGCCAGGATGGCAATTGTAGATTTTGGCATGGTCCATTTTCCCTTTTCATTTATAGCATCTCTTTGGCCCGTAGAGGAATCTATTGGTGCTGGGAGGCCGAGCAATGGAGGGCAGGCACAGAAGACTGATCAGTAATGACCATCATACTATACTGCCGCTTCTACTACTTGGACTTAGACTACAACAGATCTAGGAGCTTAGCAATTGCAGAGAACTCCCAGGCACAGGGGGGAATCGCATAGGACGGACTTTTTCCCGAGAAGTAAATCCTAGAACCTTCCCAGCAAGGAAAATCAAAGCACTTCTTATTCCTTTTCCTTGCCAACTGGAATTCAATATGCCCTTGCTTTGACTTCTTTTTCTACTCGCTCGCTTACAATTTCAATAAGCACTTGAGCAGAGTCGGAACTGGAAGTAGGAGTCAAATGAAAATAGATAGCATACCCTAGCACTAGAACTAGATCACTGGGCCCTCGGCACTCCTCCGGGAGTCAAATCAAAACTCTTTTATGGCTTTGTACTAGAAAAAGAAAGGCAATATGCTATCTATCACATTTGAAGCTAGAAGGCTAATATCTCTCCCACCTCTTTATTAAGCAAGTAATTACAGAAAGGAGAAAAAAGAAAGGAATGAAAGTAGATGAATTGCTTTCTCATGCTCAGATTCAAAACAGACAGAAAGTCTTGAAATCGCAGGAAGGCCTTAAGTAAGACAACTGGCTGCAATCAAATAGAATTAACACTCCTGGACGGTATCTGCAATAACAGGTGCTGATACTATATATCTTGAGTACTCCAACCCCCGTCAAGGCAAATCTGCTATCGTCAAATTTAACTAAGATGCCTAGATGGGATACTCTTCATAAGAAGATCCCCTTTCCTTACTAAATTGAATATCTATATCTAGCTAGGAGACTCTTAGATTTTAAATGGAAGGCTTTTCTAACCATCAGAGCCCCATATGAAATTCCTGAGCATACAAGTATTTCCTTCACAGCCATGACAGTGAAGAAGAAATCAAATTTACTATCTAAACAAAAGGTGGAAAAGGAATCTGTTTCCAAAAAGTTAAATCTAGATAATTCTTGTCAAGAAGGAATTAAGGAAATGAAGATTAATTTACAGCTGTAACATGACCAACCTCTGGCAAAACCCTTTTTACATAGGCAGCAATACCAGCTATCAGACCACCACCACCCACGGGCACAAATTTGGCATGCAATGGTTCTTTAAATTGACGCAAAATCTCCACTCCAACTGTTCCTTGCCCCACTATCACATCAGGGTGATCAAAAGGAGGTACAAAGATCCGACCCTCCTATGCAGCCCTCTTTTTGGCATATGTATGTCCTTCATCATACGAGTCCCCTGAAAAAACCACTGTTGCACCCATTCTCTCAACCGTCATCCACTAGAAGTATAATTGGAAGAACAAAATCACAATGTTAGCTCACCAAACAGATTTAACAATTAAATGTCATGCATGCGCATGCTGAAAAGAAAATTGGGAGACACCAAGCATAATTTAACCTTGATCTCTGGTGTAGTAACAGGCATGACAATCACAGCATTACATCCTTATCTTTTGGCTGCTAACGCAACCCCTTGGGCATGATTTCCAGCTGACGAACAGATGACACCTCTTTCCAACTGTTCCTTTGGAAGCTTAGCCATCATATTATATGCTCCTCGAAGTTTGAATGAGAAAACATGCATCACATATGATATACTCCCTTCATTTCAAAATAAATGTCATTTTAGTATGATGCCCACATATAAAGCAACTTTGTAGGTTGACAAATTAAACCCTTTTTAAAAACCCTTAACTTTTTGTGCTAGAAGTAGTTAAATAGAATTATAGAAAAATTAAGAGTAGATAACTATTATAGGAGAAGATACAGTGTTTAATGAACAGATGATTAACTGTTGGGACTTAACAAAAAGAGAAGGGTGAATTAGGTAAATAATGCATTGAAAACCTAAAACAAGGCTTATTTTGGATTAATTTGTTTATCTAAAAAACAATTATTCTTAAATGGACGTAGTCGTAACTACAACTTGGTATTTGTCACTAAAACAACACATTAAAGATGCAACTGAACACAAAAAATAGTGAAGAAAAAGAAGGTTAGCATCGAATTGCTTCCTTGGCTACAATGTGGTACTACTAGATCTAGTAAATTGGCATAAACAAATGTTGCAGCCTGTTTGAAGTAACTGTGCTAGTTGGTGTTCATTCCTTATCGTGGGAGGATTAAAATCAAGAGTCCGTCATCACCTAACAGATTTCAAATGGATCAACATTGTGATACCCAAGAATCACCCATCACCTAACTTTGAGAAATGCTGATGCATGTCCCAATCCCACATTAAGAGAGAAAGGATAAGTTACATGTATTTTTCAGTAGTACTGCTGATAACTTGGTTGCAAACTATTCTAAGAGGAAATCTCAGGACCGGATCCCAGCTTTATAAATAGAAATGTTACCAACTAACTACCAGCCCTTGTAAAGGCATTTTGGGCAATAACATGTCAACATTAAGATTCCCAAAGAGGAAACTTTGTTGCATGCTATTTTGAAAGGAAATAATAAGAATGTTTTGATTAACTACCAGCTCTTGTAAAGGAATTTTGGGAATTAAGGCAAAAACTTAAGTAAGGCGGTTTTACGTGTATTTTATGTAAGACGGATCTTCTTAACACGCCCCACCGTGTGTTAATGGGTTGAGTTGCGAAAGAAAAGAGCTCTGTCTTTCAAATTAAGATACATAAAAGAGTGACTTTACTCCGGAAATAAAACAAAAATCTCCAAAGAAACTTCAGTTGCAATACACACATCAAAATATGAACTTTTAAAACAAATAATGATAGAAATGTAAATATATGTACTTACAGACTGGAGATCCTCTCTCTTAAGCCAAACATTGACACCCAACGAGGCAGAGAGCTTTTCGGCATGATGCAAAGGAGACTCAAATGCAACGTCATAGACCTTAGAGGTCAAGGTATTGGTCAAATACTCCATATCACTGAGGGGACTGTCCATCACCAGATAGTCTGGTATGGCTCCCAGCTTACCCTCTTCGTACTGCATTGACCCAGGTGACACCCGAAGCAATGGCTTCGGGAACGGGGACGCGGCCGCCTTGACAACAGCAGTCTCCACGGTTGTTGTTGGGGATAGTAGAGCGCCATTAATGGATATTGGTAATCTCCTATTCTTGTTAATGGAGTCAGTACCGATGGGGAACCGGAGATGTTGTCGATGAGTGTAACAGAGAATCTCCATTGCAGTTTCAATTACAAGTGATCAATTAAGCCTTGCTCACAATCACTTTCATTTGGGTAATTGTATATATTGATTATATAGGTTGGAGCTTGAGAGTTGAGAGTGAGAACAAGAAAAGTCTTTCTATACATTGCCCGAAAAATTCTTTGATTTACTCGCACATTCCACCTTCCTTTATCCATTTCTCATACTCATGACATGACTACGTCTACTGTCAAATTTGCTGAAGGATGAATGGTTGAAGAAGGTTGCCGGACCACCACCGTTGACGGTGGTGGCCGGAGGTGAGAGAAGACGTAGTTCTAGTACAGCCAAAGAAAGTGAGAGTGAAATAGAAAAACTGATTATTATTGAATTGAATTAATTTCTAAAACTATTACAAATAGATATTTATATTTAAAACAAAATAAATCTATTGGGCTAACCAACGTAAATGGGCTAACAATGTGAATAGGCCCAATTGGGCTTACATGCTGGATCTATTTTTTTAACACTCTCCTTCAACTTGTACACGCTATTTTGTAAAGTGTGCAAGTTGGAGAGAGAAAAAAACGAATGAGCCTTTCGGCAAATGTGCCACTCTGGGCATGAATGTTGTTATGTGTCACTTTGGGCCTGAATGTTGTTGTGTGCCACTTTGGGCCCAAAGCAAATGTTGTTGAGCCACTTTGGGCTGAAATGCCACTACAGGCCTAAATGTTGTTGTGTGCCACTTTGGGCCTGAAGCAAATGTTGTTGTGCCACTTTGGGCTGAAATGCCACTATGGGCCTGAATTTTGTTGTACCACTATGGGCCTGAATTGCCACTTTGGGCTGAATGAAATGTATGAATAACATCACCATCCTCCGTTGTTCAAACACTAGAATCCTGAGCCACAATTTGGTTGATGGGTTGTCACCAAAATCGGTTGTTGAGATTAGGATTATTCTCAAGTCGAAAATTGAGGCGACTAGAAACAGAGTTGAATATTTGAAGTCAAAGTCGGGTAAGGATCAAGAATCACTGTCTGTAACTGGTCTTGAAATCAACCCAACCCCCAATTATGACTAGCCTATCTCCAATTACTCAGACATGATTCTCAATTTTCCAGAAAGAAACAGACTTGAATTCTTGAAGTCAAAGACTGGTAAAGATCAAGAATCACGGGCTGTAACTGGTTTTGAAATCAACCCAACTCCCAATCCCAATTATGACCAGCCTATTCTCAATTACTCCGAGAAAATGCTCGGTTTTCTGCCACCACAATTGAATTTACCCGGACTGGAACATGGTTTAAACAACAAGTTTCCAGTGTTAAGAGTAAATCCCTTTGTTGAAGCCGCCGTTGTGACCAACTTGACTGGAAAAATTCTGCGTTGACCCGGTCAACATGTCCGATGAAGTTGAAGCGAGCTGATCGTCTTTGAAGCTGCTGTCTTCTACCACTGCCGTCCCTATCTCTGATAGATTTGTGAAGGAGATGATGGGTTTCTTGGAGAGACAGTGTGATATGATTTTGATTGTATATTTGTATGATTGAGCCAGGAATGGATCTGGTGTGAAACGTAATCTTGAAGAATATTGAACATTGAAAGAATTTGGGTGAATATAGTTGTTGTTGTGAAGCCAAAATCTTGAAATTGTTGTTGTTACTTGGCTTCTCGCCGTTCATACTTGCCGGAAGGAGTGGATGTGAAGATGGTACGTGCTAATGTTGGGATGTTCCAGCGTGATGTTGCAATCTGGGTGTCTTCCGGCCACCAAGGTTTCTTCCACTTCTTGGAATGATCAGCCGCCTGTCTACCATGTAAAATTCATGGATCTTTGCTCTGATACCATGTCAAATTTAATGAAGGATGAATGGTTGAAGAAGGTTGCCAGACTACCACCATTGACGGTGGTGGCTGGAGGTGAGAGAAGACGAAATTTAAATTAATGTTAATTTTTTTATTTTAATTTAAAATTTAATTATTAATTTGAAATCAAATTGGGATTTAAAAAAAATGCTTAATAGGGATTGGGTTGAAATCAGTCCAAATGGGGGTGTTGGGTTTGGGAGTGCTTGGGTAGCAGTCCAAAAGAGTGTCACTAGGTTTGTGACTGGGCTGGTGGCAGTCCAAACCAAATTGGGTTAGGGCTGGGCGAATGGGACTGGGCTGGTGGCAGTCCCAAAGGGGGTGTCTAGGTTTGTGATCGGGCTGGTGGCAGTCCAAAAGGGTTTGGAGTTCGGTAGGCGTGGCCAGTGGAGAGGGAGGGGGGTGGTGGGTTTGGTGTTAGTGAAGTTTAATTCCTAGGGGTAACTGTTAATTTTAAAAAGTGGGGGTGGTTGTAAAAGTTAGATTTTTTTTTTGTTAGTTAAGTGGGGGTGGTTGTATAAGTTAGAAATTTTTTTTTAGTTAAGTGGGGGTAGTTGTAAAAGTTAGAATATTTTTTTGTTTTAGTTAAATTACTATATTACCCTTAGTCAAATATATATACAACATATTTTAGAACAAAAAAACATACAAACCAAAAACTATCATAAATATTCATTCTCTCTAGAATTTTTCTCTTCCTCAATTCAAACAATGTATGTTTTCTAAACTCATTCTTTGTAATTTCGATTTGTGTTCATGAATAAAAAGCAAAAAAAATTTGAAGACCGAGAGCCACCATGCTCCACCACCACCCGACCTTGGTTGCCCGACCACCACTGGTTGGTGGTGTTAAGTTTTGTTAGATTTTGTTTGTTTCCGTTAGTGTCTGTTACTTTCTGTTGGGTTGTTAAAGTTAGTTTTCTAATTTTTCAGTTAGGTCCCTTAAACTGCAGCTACTTGTTATTATTAGCACTTGCTCTTTGATATAAGTTGTTTAATTAATTTTAATTTTGTTAGTGGAATATTAAATATTATTATGTGTAAATAAAAATGAAAAAATGACTTTAATTTGCATTAATTAATCTATAATTAATTGTTTATTAGAAAAATAAATTAGTTAAATTAGTCCACATAATTAAGAACACTTTGTTATTAAATATATTTATGAATAAGCATGAATAAAATACCCCAAATATAATTTATTTAATTTTTTATATTAATATTGTTAGTAAATGTTATAATTTTGTTAGTGGAATATTAAATATTATTATTTGTAAATAAACATGAAAATTGACTTTAATTTGCATTAATTAATCTATAATTAATTGTTTATTAGAAATATAAATTAGTTAAATTAGTCCGCGTAATTAAGAACACTTTGTTATTAAATATATTTGTGAATAAACATGGATAAAATACCCCGAATATAATTTATTTAATTTTTTATATTGATAGTGTTAGTTAATATGGTTAGTAAATGTTATAATTTTGTTAGTGGAATATTAAATATTATTATTTGTAAATAAAAATGAAAAAATGACTTTAATTTGCATTAATTAATCTATAATTAATTGTTTATTAGAAATATAAATTAGTAAAATTAGTTCCCGTAATTAAGAACACTTTGTTATTAAATATATTTGTGAATAAGCATGAATAAAATACCCCGAATATAATTTATTTAATTTTTTATATTGATATTGTTAGTTAATATTGTTAGTAAATATTATAATTTTGTTAGTGGAATATTAAATATTATTATTTGTAAATAAACATGAAAAATGACTTTAATTTGCATTAATTAATCTATAATTAATTGTTTATTAGAAATATAAATTAGTAAAATTAGTCCACGTAATTAAGAACATTTTGTTATTAAATATATTTGTGAATAAGCATGAATAAAATACCCCCAATATAATTTATTTAATTTTTTATATTGATATTGTTAGTTAATATGGTTAGTAAATGTTATAATTTTGTTAGTGGAATATTAAATATTATTATTTGTAAATAAACATGAAAGCATGAATAAAATACCCCGAATATAATTTATTTAATTTTTTATATTGATATTGTTAGTTAATATTGTTAGTAAATGTTATAATTTTGTTAGTGGAATATTAAATATTATTATTTGTAAATAAATATGAAAAAATGACTTTAATTTGCATTAATTAATCTATAATTAATTGTTTATTAGAAATATAAATTAGTTAAATTAGTCCACGTAATTAAGAACACTTTGTTATTAAATATATTTGTGAATCAACATAAATAAAATACCCCGAATATAATTTATTTAATTTTTTATATTGATATTGTTAGTTAATATTGTTAGTAAATGTTATAATTTTGTTAGTGGAATATTAAATATTATTATTTGTGAATAAACATGAAAAAATGACTTTCATTTGAATCGTGCAATGTAGATGTCACGTTTTCCACGTGATTATAGAGGGAAAAGACCGGTGGTTGATGATGATCCGGAGCTTCAAAATTACGCCAGCTTGGATATAATCGATGTGTTCTCATGATTCCGCCCAAACGAAGACAAACGCATGCAGGGAACCGTCCACATTTTTAATGAGAGTGAGTCGCCATCGCTCAAAGAAATAGAAGAAGTAGAGAAACGATTGCAGGATGTGACTCCTACAATGCCCATTTTGAGACGTCCTTCAAATTCTGGTAAGGGTCTTCACAGGAATCCTCCATTTGAGTATAGTTACCAGAGGCATGTGGAGGAGGATGAGGAGGATGTTAGTAGAGGGAGAAGATATGGAGTCCCTCCAGCTCGAGGTGGACGAGTAGGTCCACACTTTAGGGAGAGGATATTGCAGCTACGTGATGATGAGGAGGAGGGGGAGGATGTAGAGGAGGATGAAGAGGATGATAGAGGCAGAAGGATATGTGTTAGCCATCCTCCACTACGAGGCGGACGCGTAGGTCCTGGAGGTAGAAGATAGTGTACGACCCGGAGAAGAACCTTCTTTTGGTAGGAGTGAGCTGTCGACGGAGTCTTATCCATGAGGCCCACATATAACAGATGTTCTGACTTGTTATAATGGTCATGTTGTATATGCGATATGGAATGGAGAGGTAAATAAAAAATGTATTTTTTAGTAGTTTTATTAATTTTAAATGTATTTTTTTTAGTTAAATGTTAATAATATAAGTTAATGCTTTATTTATTTTAACAGGAAATGATAGTTTTAAAATACCAATCGCAAACCGAACGCATAGGTACATGGGCGATGAGGAACCAACAAACCACCGACAATATTATAAGTTCGAACTTGTTTCATTTAAGGGATAACATGAGGAACCATCTGTTTCTTTCTTATTTGCTGCAACACATTATTTACCTGCTTGAGAACAAATTTATTTTATGGATTTTCCTTTTGCAGTTGGTTGAGTATATGTCTTGGTTTAGCATTAGAACTTCTCAATTGCTCTACCCTCCCAATTTCATTTGATTTCAACTTCGCGTCAAATCTGTGCCATTGTATGTAATCACCCACTACATGGTTGTGTCTACTTTTTTTTTTGCAAATTCTAACTTTCCAACCATCACAGTATTGTTGCGCAGCCACGACGTGAAATAGACAATCATCTTTTTTTGTGCCTCTCCGTACATAACCATCTTCATCCTGCTAACCGGTATACCTGTACAAACTACCGACCTCACAACCATACCAAATATTTTTGCATCCATCATGTGTCCATGAATGTCGCTTAACGAATAGAAACATCATGTTATCATCCCCAATATTTTGAATCCAAGTGTGAATTTCCTCACGAGTTTCAAAAACATGATCAGTTCTGAATAAATGCCCTAAGTCAGGATATATTTATATTCATCATTTTCATTCTTGATACTATGATCCTGTAAATTTGCAGTAATTTTTAATAATTAATAACAATTATAAATATTTAACAATGTAACATTAACTGGTAACATAAAACAAAGACACAATTGTTTTTTAACAATTCTAAATAATTTTAAATGATTATTAGCATTTATTAACAAAATATAGTCATTATAAACAATTATTAATATGGGGTACACAATAATTCATTTTTTCGAATTATCAAAAAATAAAATTAAAACAATATATCATAAATATTATTTAACAAAATATGGTAATTATTAAAAATTATTAATATTTATACACAAAAATTTCTTTTTCAATTTATCAAAAATTTAAATTAAAACAATATATCATAAATAATATTTAACAAAATATGGTAATTATTAACAATTATTAATATTTATACACAATAATTTATTTTTCAAATTATCAAAAAATTAAATTAAAAAAATATATCATAAATAATATTTAACAAAATATGGTAATTATTAACAATTATTAATATTTATACACAATAATTCATTTTTTCCAATTATCAAAAAAATAAATTAAAATATTATATCTTAAATAATATTTAACAAAATATGGTAATTATTAACAATTATTAATATTTATACACAATAATTCCTTTTTTCCAATTATCAAAAAATTAAATTAAAATATTATATCATAAATAATATTTAACAAAATATGGTAATTATCAACAATTATTAATATTTACACACAATAATTTCTTTTTCAAATTATCAAAAAGTTAAATTAAAAAAATATATCATAAATAATATTTAACAAAATATGGTAATTATTAACAATTGTTAATATTTATACACAATAATTCTTTTTTTTCTAATTATCAAAAAATTAAATTAAAATATTATATCATAAATAGTATTTAACAAAATATGGTAATTATTAACAATTATTAATATTTATGCACAATAATTTCTTTTTCAAATTATCAAAAAATTAAATTAAAACAATATATCATAAATAATATTTAACAAAATATGGTAATTATTTAAAATTATTAATATTTATAGACAATAATTCTGAGTTGTCCGGCCCAATAGGCCCAGGACATAGGTCACATGTTTGGCACATCTTCATCGGACACGAGCAGAGCACGTGCGTCCCAAGGTTCAGGGCACGGAGAAATGGGCAGCGACCGTTAATATATCATGAGCTGGGGGCTTAGTCTCCAGCGGGCAAGGTCACAGCGAGCTTGGGGTTTACCCAACGGGCAACAGCGTGCAGCGAGCAGGACTTGCCATCCTCATTTATCAAAGAGATAGTTACTGTGAATATACTGTTACTTACGGGAAATCCTCCATCATTACCATGATGTTGTCGTTGTAATGAATGGGACAGTTAATGGGGCAGTTAATAGGTCTGTCATTCATGTCATGATCATTAATGGGCAGTTACTCTCCGGCATCAGCTATAAAAACCCCTCAAATTGGAGGAGGGAGGGAGGTGATTCTAATTGTTAGCCTAAACTCTGCCAAATTGTTGACTTAGTAAACTGTTGTGCTAATTCTTACGCCGGAGGGCTTTTGCAGAGAGTGCCCCTGCCTAGTTTACGGTTCTTTTCATTGATTTGCAGAGTTGAGCCTTGAAGATTGAAGATAAGTTGAAAGCCAGATATCCTATTGAAAAAGCCCAGTGTGTCCTGAGATTTACTTGGACGCATCAGTTGGTTCCGTTGCCGGGAATCGAAGAAACATTCTGTGTGAAGTGAAATTATGTTCTTGGTAAGTTTTAATTATGGCCGAAAATGGTGTTAATGGTGGTAACCTGGTGGAGGAAGTGCACACGGCTACCCCAAGTATGAATCTTCCTACGCTAATAATTCATTACGGCCTCGCCGCAGCCACCACCAATTAACGACGTGGGTTGGACTCACTGGCTAGGAGTGTTGTAGCTGCTGTTGGATTGGCCAATGAGTTTCGTGAGGAGGCTCTTCGTCAAAGGGCTATCTATTTGGGGCAGATGCATCAGCTGAACCTGCAGTTGATTGCAATGGGTAAGCCACCTCTACCCATTGAGTTCGACCCCACCCGCTTTGCTGCGCACCCGATGAGTGGATCAAGAACCGGGGGCAATCAGTTAAATCCAGTACTCGTCCTTTCGCAGCAACATGAACGGGAATCAAGGGGACGTAATCAGCAAGAAGGCCGAGCTAGTCACAGGATTGTGCCAAGTGTGCATTCTCGGCTGGGGCCCCGAGTGGGGGATGATTCGGCACAGTCTCACCGTCAACGTCGATCACCTTCTCCGCGAAGGTCGCATCATCGCCGACCACGTTCGCCATCACCACGGAGGTCGCATGCTCGCAGTCATCGCTCTACATCTCCTAGGAATTCACATGCTCGTCGTCACAGGACACATTCTCCTAGATGGTCTCCAGTACACTTGTCGCATCAATCCAAGGAAAGAAGGGAGTTACAACAATCAGACACTCAGAGAAATTTGGTGGTTAATGAGTCAGTTGCTCAGCTCGCTGGGGTAGCTCAGGCACAGGTGGCACAAGTCGTGGGCGTTGTTCAAGCTCTAGGAGCTATGGGTCCTCCGCAGGTCCCTCCCGTGCCCGTGGCACAGCCTCAGTCCGTGGGTGGTTTGCCTCCAACCATTAATATGCAGGACTTTGAAGACTTGAAACGCCGTATAGAAACATGGGAGCAGGGCAAAGCCCTTGATGGAAATTTTCTGGGAATTTCAGCCAGCCCTTTGGCTCCTTGGATTGAGAATGCACCCCCAGCACAGGGACTCATCTTCCCAAACATCAAAGAGTATACAGGGAAGACCAAGGTGGGAGATTGGTTGATGTCATTCGAGTCCCAGATCGGTCTAGTAACATCAGATGAGGCTTTGAAGATTCGAGCTTTTGTGGGAGCGTTGCAAGGAAAGGCATTGGCATGGATGGGAGCTGTTCCCCGCAGATCAATCAACAACTGGGCTGACCTGCGAGCAAAGTTCCTAGCAGATTTTGGGACCTCGGGCACACTTGCAAAAACAAGAGCTGACTTGTCCAAAGTTAAGCAGGGAACTCACGAATCAACCGCTAGTTATTTAGAGCGGTTCACCAAAGTATTGGAGCAGGTTCCCGGGCTGACCGAGCAGGAAGTGACCTTATGCTTTGAAATGGGTTTGCTCGAGGGTGAAGGCGGACTGAGGTCGGAGCTGAGCATGCGTGAGCCCAAGACACAAGCTGAAATGCTAATGCGAGCTCAGAAATGGTGTGCGGGTGAGACCGCAAAGAAAGAAAGAAAGAGAATGTTGAGGTTGGGGGTAATCCCAGGGTACGGCATGGGCGGGGATACAAAAACAAGTCGCGTCGACCGTCAAAAGAGTTCTACGAGTCTCGACCTTACCTTAATACATTGCGGGAAGACATTATGTATGAAATTCGGGACGAGTTGCCCCGACCACCGCGTATGAACCCTGAGACAACGGATTTCAGGGACCGGAGTAAGAGGTGTGCCTATCACGATGATTACGGGCATACAACGGAAGAATGCTGGCCGCTGAAAAAGGTCATTCAGAAGCTGATTAATGAAGGTCGGTTAGACCGGTTCAAGAGAGGAGAAGCTTGAGGGAATGTTCAGGAGAGACGCACCCGTCGGGGGGTAATAAATGTGATTATGGATGAGGAGCCCACACCACTCCGGCTAGCAGATATATTCTTTGTTAAAGGTGGTGGATCGCCCAACCACTTTACAAGCAGGGGAGGAGACTATACAGTTTACTCGCAGCGAGCTGGCGAGCAATGTGGCAGGGGAACAGTCCTTGATTGTCTCGGCTTTAGTGGATGGTTGGGTTGTACACAGAATCTTGGTGGACACTGGAGCTTGCAGGGACGTAATGTACTATTCATGCTTTCAAGGCTTAGAGTTGAGTGATGATCGCCTCAAGCCTTATGCGGGGACGCTGGAAGGCTTCACCAATCATAAAGTACCTGTGAAAGGTACGGTAGAGTTGGAATTTTTCATTGGTGAAGGAAGCCGTACTTGGGTCGAGAAAATCACCTTTATGGTGATCGATTGGAAGTCCCCTTACAACATCATCTTGGGGGTACCAAGCATGACCAAGTTTCAAATGGTCGCGTCCATCCCTCACCAGCGTGCTAAGTTCTACACAGATCAAGGAGTGAGGGTACTAAAGAGTCAGCCTCAGGCGGCTTGAGATAATGTGGAGACTGACCAAAGAAAGAAGCAAAAGTTGACCTTGGAGGATGGCGAGCAGAAAATCACCATTAGCACCAAGGAGAAATCTCATGTGACGGTGGGGCCATCGACAATTGCCGTGGTTGGTGAAGTTGCAGAAGATTGCGAGGAGGACACTTTTCCTTTGCCGACATTAGGGTCGGGGGGACATGTCGAGCAAGATGTTACTCGGGGCTTGATGCCAGATGCAGATTGCGAGAAGACCGCTGGTCCTTTGCCGACAGTGGGGTCGGGGGGACAAGACGATCAAGTGATGGAGATGGATGTAAATCAACTTGATGCAGTGAAAACTCAGGCTGAAGAAGAGGAGAAAGTGGAGTGCGACACACTCCAAATGCGAGATGAGCCAGAATTTACGGCTCAGGACAAGCTTGAAGAGGTGGTTATCAATTCTACTTATCCTGAGCAGAAGATAAAGATCGGCAAGGCATTGTCATCGAGGCTCGTGCAAACCTGGTCAGGCAGCTTCAAGACAGCTTAGATGTGTTCGCGTGGAGGCCAGAGGATATGCAAGGGGTAAGCGATGATGTAGCTCTCCATTGTCTCAGTGTGGATCCAGCTTTCAGGCCAATTCAACAGTGGCCTAGAGTTTATTCTGCTGAAAAGGACCAAGCTATCAAGGAAGAGGTAGAGAAGCTGCTTAGTGCTGATATCATTGAAGAAATACATTATCCAACTTGGTTGGATAATATTGTTATGGTCAAAAAATCCAATGGCAAGTGGAGAATGTGCGTAGACTTCACCGACCTGAATAAGGCTTGTCCGAAGGATTGTTATCCCCTACTTCGCATTGACAAGCTGGTGGATGCTATAGCAGGGTTCGACCTCCTAAGTTTCATTGATTCATATTCTGGGTACCATCAAGTCAAGATGAACGAGAAGGATAAGGCCCTAACGGCTTTCCGAGCAGCAGGAGGGTTGTATTGCTATAAAATGCTGCCATTTGGCTTGAAGAATGCATGAGCTACGTATCAACGAATGGTGAATAGGGTCTTCAGCTCGCAGATTGGCAGAAGTGTGGAAGCCTCCATTGATGATATGGTGGTCAAGACCAAGGGGCAAGATCACGCTGTTGACTTGGGAGAAACTTTTGGTAACCTCAGAAGGAATAATATGAAGCTTAACCCGAGCAAATGTGTGTTCGGGGTGAAAGCGGGCAAGTTTCTGAGGTTCATGATAACTGAAAGGGGTATAGAGACCAATCCATAAAAAAAATAAGGCATTGGTCACTATGAAGCTCCCTCGCTGTATCAAGGATGTTCAGAAGCTCAACGGTCGAGTTATAGCCCTTGGTCGTTTCTTTTCAAAGTCGCCAGAAAGGTGCCTGCCGTTCTTCAAAGTTCTCCATGGGAACAAGGGGTTTGAGTGGACGGAGTGTCGAGGAAAGGCTTCAGTGGTGGTGGAATATTTGGGGCGACCTCTCTGATAGCGGCCGGTCTTTGGTGAGACTTTATTTGTGTACCTAGTGGCATGAAGCGGTTGGTTAGTTAGGGGAAGAATGTAATTTACAAAAGCACATTTTATTATGTTTCCAAGGCCCTCACCACGGTGGAGGGACGATATTTTAATGCAGATAAATTGGCTTATTTGCTTGTTGTTGAGGCTCGGAAACTTCGAGCTTATTTTTTAGCACATTCCATCATTGTGTACACGGACACTCCACTCAGGAAAATTTTGCACAAGCCAGATTCCTCTGGTCCATCGAGCTAACTGAGTTTGATATCGATTACCAACCTCGACGAGCAATTAAGGCACAATCTTTGGCAGACTTTGTGGCGGAGACTAGTTTCAAGGACTCGTGCGAAGAGGAGGTTTCGGCTAAGACATTATCAACAAGTACACCAATTCAAAGGCCCCGGCCAAAGTATTGCTGGGAGTTGCATGTGGATGGTTCGGCCAGCAGGTTTGGAAGTGGAGTCGGTCTGGTGTTGGTCCCGCCTGAGCAGGATGTGGAATTTGAAAAGACATTGCGTTTTAAGTTTCCAGCGTCCAATAACCAGGAAGAATACGAAGCCTTGATCGCGGGGCTTGAGCTCGCGCAAGATGTAGGAGTACGAGAGATGATTATTTATTGTGATTCACAGTTGGTCGTGAATCAACTGAGGGGTGACTATGTTGTCCATCATCCAGTGTTAGTTCGCTATTGTGCTATGGTAAATGAGATTTTGAAGGACTTTGATTATTGGGAGTTGGTGCGAATAGGTTGCGAGGATAATATGCGAGTAGATTATTTATCCAAGATGGCCGAAGACGAGATTCAATCTCTGCACCCTGGGGTTATGATTGAGTACTTGGAGGTCCCAGTGATAGAAAACGAGGTGGTTATGGACATTGAGCCGGCCACGAAATGTTGGATAGATGATCTGAAGGCTTATATCAAGCAAGGAACCTTGCCCGAGGATAAGTCGGAAGCTCGAACCATTCAGAAGCGGGCTTGCCGATATGTTATTCTAGACAAGATACTTTATCGGCGATACTAGACCCTGCTCGGTGTGTGCCACCGAGATGGCCAGAGGCATTTTGGGAGAAATTCATGAAGGAAAATGTGGAGGGCATCCAGGCCAACAGTCTTTGGAAGAGAAAGTTTTGGCCGTAGGATTCTCTTCGATCACTTTAAGGCGAGATGCAGAAATGTATGTTCGTCGCTGTGGTCGTACACCTCGGCTGCCCTCTACCGAACAGACTCTTGTGGTGGCATCATGGCCATTTGATATGTGGGGTATAGACCTCATTGGCCCGTTTCCTGTGGCTCGGTCGAAGTTTAAATATGTCGTGGTCGCTGTCGATTACTTTACTAAATGGGTAGAAGCCAAGCCTTTGGCAACTATTAGCGAGGTCAATGTAATCGACTTCGTGCATGAGCATATATGGTGCCGTTTTGGGGTACCCCGAGCAATAGTCTCTGATCACGGAACTCAATTTTCGGAAAAGTTCAGAAAGGCATGCGAACAGATGCGTGTGAAGCATTGGCAGTCATCGGTTGCGTATCTTCAGGGTAACAGTCAAGCTGAGGCCGCTAACAAGCAAGTTCTGCATGTTCTTAAGTGAAATCTTGAAGATAGGGCAGGAAGATGGGTGGATGAGTTACCTTCAGCCTTGTGGGCGGTCAGAACAACGGTCAGAGGGCCCACCGGGGAGACAGATTTTTCTATGTCTTATGGATCTGAGGCCATGACACCGGTGGAGTTGTACTTGCCCAATCATAGAGTATCACACTATGATGTCGAATCCAATAGTGTAGCCCGGGCAACCGATCTTGATCTGTTAGAAGAAAAACAGTTGGAATCCAAATTAAGAATGGCTAATTACAAGCAGCGAGCAAAGGCTCACCACGATAAAAGGGTTCCTAGTCGGTCCTTTGCTGTGGGTGAGTGGGTGAGTGGGTTCTCCGTAAAATTGAAGCAACAGGCCATCGAGCAGAATGGGGGAAGCTTTCTCCTAATTGGGAAGGTCATTTTCAAATTGTCAGAATTGTTAAGGAAGGGACCTATATGTTGGGAACAAAGGATGGCAGCGAGCTGAAACATCCATGGCATGCAGATCACCTGAAGAAATACTATCGTTGATCGGTAGTATGCCACCTGTTTATCTTTCCCTCTTATTTTGTAAGTGGTGGTGAAATGAATAAGCATATGTTGACTTTCGTTTTACAGCGTTTAGTACGAATTCGATCATACTTTTGGCGGGCAGGTTTCCTTGCCCGATATGAAAGTTTGCGTTCGAGTAATTTAATGTTCTCGATTATTCTCTTTTTCACGAGCATGGGGTATCTCTTCTCGTGAAAGAGGGTTGGTGTTCGAGTTAGTTGCTTTGATTGTTATTTTCTCGACTATTCTCTCTTTCACGAGTAAGAGGTGCCTCTGCTCGTGAAAAAGGGTTGGTGTTCGAGTATGTTATCTCAGTTATTCTCTTTTTTACGAGTAAGAGGTGCCTCTGCTCGTGAGAAAGAGTTGGTGTTTAAGGGCCTTGCATTTCTTCATTCCAGCAGGCCTGGAATGAATTGTCTTAATTTAAAAGGTTGTTTTTAAGTAGAACCAGTTGAAATATTTATGAGAGCTCAAACAGACAGAATATCAGTAGTGAAGTCAATAGCAGGAAGTAATATTACACAAACAGAAAAATAAATTGCTTAACGGCCAGTGGGACAGAGTATAAATTGTTCTAGCAGAGTACAGTGGCGCGCAGGCTAGAAAGTTCAGGCATCGGGAGGAATAGTTGAGGTGGCTGCTTGATTGGTGGTGGTTGTTTCCTCAAGATTGGCCTCGAGGATGATTACATCTCCATCTTCTTCGTTGGCTGGGCCAACAGAAGTTTCCGCTTCATGAGCTTGAGCTGTCCATATTTGCGTTATCAGCTCGCTAATTGTGACTTGGGAAGCAAGGGGAGGGGTCCAGGGAGACAGTCCTTTCTCTGCATCGGCTTCGGCCAGAGACTCCAGCTCGTCTTCAGTGTATGGAACAAGAACATGGCCAGGACGAGCTGAGGGGCAAAAGGGCGGGTTGGTACCCCATTCTGCGAGCAACTCTGGTTGTATCTCCAGGCCGTTGCAAGATATTTGCCTTAGCACGTGGTGCACCCCTTGGAGGAAGAAATGGTAAGCTTTATTGTCGACGCAGGAAGCAAAGTCTTCAGAATTTTTGTAGTTGTCGATGATGGTTTGTTTTTGCTCTTCGTTGGGACAAGCTAGCTCTTCCCTTAGCTTCCTCTCCCGCTCGGTGGCAATGGCCTTGGTTTCTTCCAGCTGTGTTTAGGCAGCTCGGAGTTCTTTCCTGACCGAGGAAATGTTTTTCAAGACCGTTTCTTCATATTTTTTGGAAAAATCCAGGTGGGATTCCAAGCTTTTTTTTTTCTTCTTCGACCTTGGAGAGCTCAGTCACTTTAGCAGTGAGAGTCTCCTCGATCGCCTTGAGCTCGGCCCAAAGAGTGTTGACAGTCTCTTCCAGCTGGTTTTTTTCCTTCACCATTGCAGCATTGGAAGTGATGTTGTCGATAAGGCGGTCATACATCAGCTCCGTTTTCGTAGCAATCTGCAAAACAGAACATAGTCAGCGTTTACAGCATATTAAAAGGAAACGGATTACGAGAATAGAAAGAAAAGTTACCTCGGTCAGGCACATTCCCACTTCTCCAACAAGTACTGAGCTTGCGTGCTCTGGGCTTTTCTTCCGAACCCCGCCATGTCGCAGCCTTCTCACTAAGCCTAATCCCACAGTAGCGGGGTAGCCACTGCGTTTAAAGATGTTGATTTTATCCAGGTCGGGCACGTTGGCTATCTCGGCGATAAGGGCTCCAGCTTTCTCCCGATCCTCAGGCATGAAGAAGTTATCTTTGTGCCATGAGGGAGTGGGTGGGCTAGCATCCCTAAGCACGGCTTTCTCTGCTCGGTGTCTGCTCCTTTTTTCTTTTGGGGGACTTTGGCTTGGGGTGGCTGCACTGGTCGTAGGTGGGGTGCTTACAGTAATAGGATCAGCTCTTTGGACAGCGGGCATCGTGGGTGCAAGCGTGGTCGGTTGGCTTGGCTCTGGTTGACTCCGTTTTGTACCTCGCCCGGTTGTGGTGGCTGGAATAGTTGGAAGGGCGGCAGGAGTTTGAGTGGAAAGTTGCTTGCCTCTTTTGGTCGCTCCTTTCTTGGCGGCCTGAAGGAACTTGTTCGCATCATTTAATTGCTTCATGTCTACAAGCACAATGGGCAAAGATATAAAAACAAATTTCCTCAGCAAATAATGGGTTACGAGTTATAAATAAATAGCAAAGGTTAATGTCAGACTGGTAATTGAAAATGTGGGTATGCAATTGGTTCCTGTTCGCGCACAGTCAAGGCACTCACTGGGAAATTTCCCTCCATGGCATTTCCCCCAGTAGGGATGTGGTTGTTTGGCTTCGATGGTAACTCGGGGCTCGACTCCATCCACAGGCCAACTTATGATCCCGCAGAAGAAGAGTTGAATCGACGTGAGGACCGCCCGTTCGAGAACCCGATCCTTGTCCAAATGACCATCCTGGTCCATCTTTTACTCCGAGCAGCGATCTGAAGGCTCTGGCTATTTGGGGTTCACCAGCCCGGAAGGCAGTCTTGTCATAGTCGGGAAGCCCAAAGTCGTGTAGGTAAGGAGCAAACGGCCAGCCTATTCTTGATTCAACTAACCGGGCTTTCCCGTCCCAGGAATCTACTATATTAGGGCCATCGTTCAAAAGTTTGAAGAAATTAGGGTTTGAACGCCCTGTGATACGTCCAGATTTTTTGTCTAAGGAAAACAGGAAAAATTTCCTAAACAAGGTCATTTCGGGTTCGAACTTGCGACACGGTGTATGCGACCGAAACCTTCTTGTTGTAAGGGTCGAATTCGCGAGGGGATTTTGTCATGTTCAGAAACTCTACGATAAATGGGTCTAAAGGAAGGCGAAGTCCGACAACGAAGAAGTCGAAGTAAAATACCATTCGGTCTCCTTGGTAGTTGTGTCCATTCTCGTTGATATCCAGGTCAAAGGCTCGTACCCGGTAGTTCTGGGGGTCCATACCCAAGGAATAAAACCAGGCGCCAACATCGTCTTCGCAGGTCAGGTCGTCCCATTTGAGCGAGGAAGAGACATTGGAGATGATTTGCTTGCTTTGAGAGGAATTTTTATCCTGTTCAGCTCGCGGGCTGCTCGAGCAAGGAGCATTATCTTTAAATTGTTCATTTTATTTTGGGATGTTTTGCTCGTATCTGCTCATCTCTGGTCGTTCTTCATGGTATTGGGGGTTCCGTTTTCGGCGAATTAGAGAGGATTCTTCCAGCTCGCTCTCTTCAGAGCTAGAGGATTTCGAGCTCTCCTCGCTTTCAGTAGGGGCGCCATGGTCGTAGCTACGACCCTCGATTTCTGAGTGGGTTTCGTTGCTAGACATCCTACAGGAAACAGGAATCGAGGAATACATGTTAAATCTTGCTCGGGTAGTTAGGCAAGAACAGATCAAGTAAAACTCATGCCAAGAGTTTATCCTAAAATCGGTGAACAGGGCATCGGTCAGGTATTCCTCAATCCCTCTATGTTGGTGGCATAAGTTTAATGGATAGGGGAACGGGATCGACAGAGGAAACGAGTATTAAAGGTCAAGTTTTGGGCAGATTATCTAGTTCTAGTTTGTTAACAGGAAACATGAATGTTCAGAGTGATATTTAGGAGCCTTTATTTGGGGTTTTGATGATAAAAGTATGGACAGAAATTGCAATAGGGATTGAAGAAGTACCTGTTGATTCAGAGGAGCGAAGGCTGAAGATCTTGAGAGTTTCGTCCTGGATTGAACACTGAGCAAGAAGGATCGACACTGTTGGGATCTCTAAACTGCAGAGGGGAAGAGTTTTTTCTGGTTTTGAAATTTTCTGAAACGGTAAAGTTTGAAATGTGGGGGGACGGTCATTTTTATACTGGTTGGAACCGCCGTTTGGGGCTACTCATCATTAGGCCTCAGGAGTCAAGGCAACATTTAATGGCTCGTTGGGAAACGAGCCCATATGACTGCAAATAGGCGGCGGGTGACGGCTCATCTCTTCAAAACCTTTTGGGCTGGCATCCATTCATAGATCTGATCGTGGGAAACTAGATGCATTCACCAAAAAATTACATTTCCAGAGTGATTTGGCCTGGTGATTTAAAGTTCTTCTCCTCGCTCCGAGCATGAATACTCGGGAGACAAGGAGTAGGGGGCTACTGAGCTGCCCGGCCCAATAGGCCCAGGACATAGGTCACGTGTTTGGCACATCTTCATCGGACACGAGCAGAGCACGTGCGTCCCAAGGTTCAGGGCACGGAGAAATGGGCAGCGACCATTAATATATCACGAGCTGGGGGCATAGTCTCCAGCGGGCAAGGTCACAGCGAGCTGAGGGTTTACCCAGCAGGCAACAGCGTGCAGCGAGCAGGACATGCCATCCTAGTTTATCAAAGAGACAGTTACTGTGAATATACTGTTACTTCCGGGAAATCCTCTATCATTACCATGATGTTGCCGTTGTAATGAATGAGACAGTTAATGGGGCAGTTAATATGCCCGCCATTCATGCCATGATCATTAATGGACAGTTACTCTCTGACATCAGCTATAAAAACCCCTCAAATTGGAGGAGGGAGGGAGGTGATTCTAATTATTAGCCTAAACTCAGCCAAATTGTTGACTTAGTAAACTGTTGTGCTAATTCTTACGCCGGAGGGCTTTTGCAGGGAGTGCCCCTACCTAGTTTACGGTTCTTTTCATTGATTTGCAGAGTTGGGCCTTGAAGATTGAAGATAAGTTGAAAGCCAGATATCCTATTGAAGAAGCCCAGTGTGTCCTGAGATTAACTTGGACGCATCAAATTCTTTTTTTCTAATTATCAAAAAATTAAATTAAAATATTATATCATTTAATAATATTTAACAAAATATGGTAATTATTAACAATTATTAATATTTATATACAACAATTCCTTTTTTCCAATTATCAAAAATTTAAATTAACAAATAAGTCTAACTAAAAAAAAGAATGGTTTTTTTTAAACAAACAACCCCTTTAATGTTTTAATACATAATCACCCCCTCTTTTTAAAAATTAACAAAGTTACCCATAGGAATTAAAATCATCTAACAGCCCAAAACCACGACCCATACGGCCTCTTCCTCTCACTTTGGGCCATTCCCAGTCCAACCGCCCACCCCAAGCCCTCCGACTGGTTTCTGGGCATTCCCTAGCGCCCAGCCCAAATCCTCCACCTTCATGCCTGACCCTTCCCCAGTCCCAAGTCGAGCAACTCCGACCCAACTAGACCCAATCCCAACCCCTCCCTTTTGGACTGCTAGTCAACCAGACCCAAACCCACCCCCCCCCTTTAGACTGCCAGTCAATCGGACCCAAACCCACCCCTCACACTGCCAGTCAGCCGAACCCAAACCCACTCATCCCCCTTTGGACTGCCAGCCAACCGGACCCAAACTCACACCCCCATTTGGACTGCCACTAAACCGGTCCATATGCCTTTGCTAAAAATTGTATTTTTTTAAATTTAAACCTGGCATTTAAAAAAAAATTAACAGATAAAAATTAAACATTTGGAGATAAAAATCGAACAATTAGAAGTAAAGATTATCGTAAAGTTTGCATCAGTGGTAAATGTAACATCGTCATCATCGTCCATATCCATGTTTCAACACTTTTTTTTTTTACCTATTTGCTTCCAAATTGGGAGACTTTTTGAAGTTTTGACTGATTAAAATTTTGAGAGAAAAATACAGTTTTTTACTTATTGGTCAAAAATTTACAATCTGTTATATTTATACACAAAGATAATTTTTCACTTAGTAACTAAATCAAATTAATTAGTAAATTAATTGTGCTTAGTAACTAAAACAAATTCATTAATAATTTAATTGTAAAATTTGTTAAATTAAATTTAACAAAAAAACAAAAAAATTAGGTAAAGGGTATTTTGGTCAAATACTTTTCAAAAGTGCTGTATTAAGCATTTTATAGGTGTTGTATTAAGTATCCCCTATTGGAATTGCTAGGAAGTTATATAATAATAACTAGTGATACACCCGTGCGTTGCACGGTTTGTACACATATGTAAAATCATATGCTCAATTAAAGTTGAATAATATACAATTAAAAACTTTAATGTGAACAAAATAAATAAACTATAATAAACAGTAAAACAAAAGAAAGAAAATTACATAAATTTGAAAAAGTAATTGTAAATTTGGAATACTTTTTTATATACAACATTTGTCGTTGAACATGTACAATTATTACGACTATCACTAAAACATAATAAAATTCGTAAATAAAATAACTAATACGTTGATATAAATAAAAATTAATTAATTAATTAATGCTAACAAAATAGATAAATGATTGTAACTAAATATTATAAATTCTATATATATAAATTAGTTAAATAATTTTATCACAAAGATTAAGATTATGATATATATGTTACCTAACAATATTACCGAAGTTCCAACATTCATTCAACATATGATTAGCATTTATAGAATATATGATTTCATTTAAAAATTCATAAGTATAAATATGTTTTAAATAAACAACATTTCCATTATTAAAAAAAGATAAAAACCAAAATAAAAAGATAAAATTTGGCACTGACTTATTCTTTATTATACTATTTGAACAATTAAAATATAAAATATTTAGATGGGTCGATATGTCTTTGACTCAGTCCCTTTTACTTTGAAAGATATAAATTACACCACAACGACAATTAGGGGTGAGCAAATTTTTTGGGGTGAAATTAGATTGTTCATTTTTTTTAAAGTTTTCAAGGCATTTTTTGGGAGAAAAATACTATTATACCCTTAATGAACCGAATACGTGCGCGCAAAGTATCATTTCATGCATCGATTTTGCATCACAATGTACAAATCGAATCCTATTTGTACATCGAGATTTTAGGCATCATCGATTTTGCATCGCAATCCACAAAATAAAATCCAATTTAAGGATCGGGAATCTAATTTATGCATCAGAACTCCAATTGAAACCAATTTATGGATCGCAAATCCAATTTGTGTATCGCGATTCAAATTAATGCATTGTGATTAACAAATTGATGCATCACAATGTGTTGAGTAAGTGTCCTTAGCGCGCCTCTGGCTCATTAATAGCATAATCGTTTTTTTCACCTCAAAAAGTGTCTTTTTTTTGTTAAAAAATAATTAAAAAACTGAAGAAAAAAATTGTTTTTTAGCCAACGTACTAATTGGGGGCGATACAATTAACCGCGTAGTTTGTATAAGACAAATTTAACTAATGTACTAAAATGTAAAGGCAAATGAAACCAAATACGTAATGACCGTTTGAAAGCCGTCAATTAGCGATGATGTGGACACGATGTGTAGGGATGAGCAGGGCCCGTCAATGCCCATCAAGTCCATTAAAGCCCGTCAGTGCACGACCCATGAAGCCCGTACCCATGGACTATACATAGTGTTGGGCTTTAGATGAGTCAAATGCCCGCGGTCTAGGGCTCTACTCGGACTTCAGCTGCTCCCTGCCCATTATGCCCAGCCCGTCCCGTCCTCTTCTATGATAACTTTTTAAATTTTTTGTAATTATATGTGTTTAACCAAATCCTATATATTTAATTTATGTGTATTATACTATTACTATATTTATATATTATAAGACTATAAGTTATAAATTATAATATATAAATATAGTAATAGTACAATACGCCTAAACTGATAAAGCTATTGTTAAAAATAAAAGCCTAAAAGTCAAACCCTATTATTTTAATAATTAATTACTCAATCATCTATTGATATTCTATTCTCATGCAAGATTACAATTTGAATTTGTACATCAGTATCAATGTATTATTAGTAAGGTATGGCAATTTGTCTTCTTCATCTTCTTGACCAACGTTCGACTCTCAGTCGTTCCGAATCTCACTCACCTCTCAACGCCTTCATCTTTTTCGATCGCTTATATTTTAACTTATTTCATGCAATGATTTGATGGGCTAAAGGTTGAGGCCCAAAGTTTGAATGAGAAAGCAGTAAAATTATTTAAAAACATAAACAAATGAAATTTGGCTTAGTGCACATAATGCGGGTTTGAAGCCAGATCACTAATGCTGAGTGATCAATAGTCTTGGGCTTTTCTAATGCTGCTTGATGGGCCCATACTGGACATTGTCAATGCCTGCGGGCTTAGTGCCCGTGCACACCCCTAACGATGTGGCTGCTTACGTGGATCTTTAGGGGTTTCTATCATAAAATTTCAATGTAAAGGGTTATCTATGTAATTTAGATGAAATGCATCAACTTTCCTTCCATCTAGGAATCAATTATAGCTCTTTGCTGGGTATTCCGGTTTTTCGGAACTGAAGACGCTAAGAGAGCAGGCAGAAGACAGAAATAATAGGCTTAGAGGGTGGATGGAGTGAGGGTAAGGTAGGACTGCCGAAGAGATTTCGCAGCTTGAACCTAAATGAAAGAAGGTCAATCATGTTCTTTCTCAGAATTTTGTCTCAATCGACTGTCAAATAATCATCTTTTACTTCTCGTCTCTGGATGGAAAACTCAGTCCTCGTCCTATTCTTCCATCAATCAATGTAATAATTCGTTAGTTGATATTTCGCTAGTTTCTTAGATTTCTTTTTTATTTTTTTTAAATAAAATTTGGAGAGAAATTTTTATGATACAAATTTGAATTTCGATTATTATTAAAAAATTGAGAGTTAAATTTAACTAAGTATGAAAAATATACAGATCTTATAGTTAATTAATTATATCTAAGTACATATCAATATACATCTTTACTTTAAAAAACAGTTTATAAAAATAGAAACTTAGATCTATCATATCTAGAAAAAATTTAAGCTTATGATTTTTTTTTTCCAATTTTTTTTTCAAAATGGATAAAAAAAAAATCGGATCCTAACTTTTTATGTTGGACATTTGTTTTATAAATTTAATTTTGACAAAAATGGAAAAAATAAACATCATTTATGTACTTTTTTACTTCAGATCTGATGAAAATGGAGAAAAACATCATAGATCTGTATATTTTGGCAAATATTTGTAAAATTAAAGTTCAAATTAACCTTGGCCTATTACCAATTAAGTTGAATAAATATATATCTTTTGTAAACTAACTTTAATATGTTAAAGTGTTTTGCAAATATTAGACCTGAATTTTTAAACATGTAGACTGGACAAATATACTAAGATTTTTATTTGTTAATTTAGGTTTTTTTTTTCATATGTTAGACCTAGAATTTTTAGCTTCAGATTCGATTAAAATGGAGTTGAAAAGATCTCATATATATATATATATATATATATATATTTGATAGGTAAGTGTGGCCCTTAGTCTTGTCATCTCTCCTACCCCTTGGGTCAGATATATATTTATTTTCTTATAAATATGTCAATTATTTATTCAATCTAACCTTAGCCTATGTCCGATCTATAGATTTCACATTGCTTGAATTTTTATAAGTATTCGACGGTTAAATACAAAATATTTGAATGACAATAGGAGTAGTGCATATGATGATACTTTATACAATAATTATTTTTCTGAACTATTACCATTATTAGTGGCAAGTAAATGTTAAGAGTATATTTTTTGTAGATACTCGGTTACTAATTTAACTTTTCTATTTATTTACTAATTTATATGAAATTGTTTATAAATTTCATAATATGTCATAATTATGTATATTTATATTACTGTTGTATGGATTAAATTATTTGAAATCCGGCTGTTATATAATTTATTGATATTATTGATATATAAACTTGTTATAAAATATAGAAAACATTTTTTAAGAATAATGAAAACACCTAAGCACCTCGAACAACAAACTAATTCTAAAAATCTTTAAATTTTAGAACTATAAGAATCTAAAATTTATAAGAATAAAGAAGAATTAAACTTTTCATAAAAATATTCATATTACTCATAAATTAAGCTTCAAAACTTCTAAATAAAATGATTTGTTTCAAAATATTTATTGCATTTAGTTAATACACTTCATACGGTTGCAAATAACTATGGTTGACAATCATTTTATATACTCCTTGAAGAAAAACATTAATTTAATGCACGTGCTCTTTTACTAATTTTTTTTGTCTATTAACAAATTTATCTGACATCCTTCTTTTATATTTCTTATTACATCGATGAATAACTTTTAAATAAAGTTAGCTAAAATATTAAAGGTTTCATGAGGTAATGATAATATTCTATGTTGAACAATACACTATTTAATAACCCTGTTAATGTAATTCGTCTTTTACTGAACGAAAAAATATTATCATTATTTTGGACGTTTACAAAAAATATTTCTTTAGTAAATCATTAACTAATTCATTAGTAATGAGAAGTAATTATGTTACTTTGATTTATGGTTTTAAAGTGGTTTGAATAATACTGCATTTTAATTATTTGTCAAGATTATTATTAATAATGGTGGCAAATAATTTATATTTAATCAACTGTTTCATCATTTCATCTTATTTCTGGGAGTTTATATTACTGTGGTGAAGATTTAGAAGCCAATATGCCAATTACAAATGCAAAAAAAAATATTAAATTAAAAAATAAAGAAATGTGAAATCATATATAGAATAAATTATTCAATATTTGATATTATTTTGATATTGTATTTCTTGCAATTTCGTAAATCATATTGAATCTGAAGAGTTGTTGTCAACTTCATTAATTGATTTTCATATCAATTTCAAAAAAAAAAAAAAAAAGTGACAAATATACAAATTATAAATATTTCTAAATTTGGAAAGTCACTTTTGGCGGGATATTTTCATTATTTGCTCCTCTCCTTTTATGTTCCAAGAAAGGGAAAACTCTCCCCCCGAGAAACCCCACACCCCAGCCCCATGAGAATGTGAAAGGGAAAATCACGGTGACTTAGCGATTAAGTAGTTAGAAAGACCCATGCCTAGTACCTACAAGGAGCCACCCCCACAAGAGGATGAAACCCCCACACTGCGGTTGCTAGGACTCTATCCTTGGTCCTGTTCTAAATCTACTAGCTCTTAACCAACTGAGTTACGCCCGTGAGGGCGCTCCTCTCCTTTTATATATGTATAGATAAGTGGATCTCTTGACCGTCTTACGGATTTTAATTCGTAGTACAGAGTCACACTCTCTCACAACTCAACCCACCAATATACAGTGGATCGGGTCAAGAAGATCTGTATTACATAAAATACTTGTAAGACCGTATTACCTAAATTTTTACCCCCATGTTATTTGGCTATTTGCAGTCAACAATCTAAAGTGTAAGCATCTCAAGGGGTGCTTAAAGCACCATCTTGGAGAAAAACCCCATAGAAATCAAGTTCCAAGGAGATTTTGAAACAGGCTCCTCCACACTTCAAATGTGGCGCGTTCCTTCGGGCTCCGATGCACTATCTCCAAATTCCTCTTCTTCTTTTATGTTTAAATACTAATTTTATGTTTTGGTTTAAATACTAGTTTTATATTTTGGTTTAAATACTGATTTTGTATTTTCGTTAAAATACTAGTTTTGTGTTTTGGTTAAAATGCTACATAAAATTAATTCTATTCTTTTCTATTCATATTGTTAGTTATAAGTTATTTATATTATTAAAATTATTTGTAATAAATTTTAGGCCAAATTACTTTTTACCCCCAAGTTTTCACCAAATCTCAGTTTGTCACTCATACTAAGGTTTGTCTCATTTTAACATTTAAGGTTGTCATTTGTCCCATTTAACCACCTCCTGTCTGTTGCCGTTTGGATAAAGACGTTAAATCGCACGTGGTCTTCCACGTGCAGGTTATTTTTCATATTTTTTCCATCTGGCTTAACTAAGGTTGATATCTCAGACAAGGAAACCCAACTAAGGTCAATATCTCATAGTTCAGACAATGTATTTTTCCCGTCTCTTTTCTTTCTCTTGTTCCCTTCTTCTTTCTACAAAGCAAAGCAGCAACCATGGCGAATGTTTTTTGCTACTATGGTGATAATAGTCTATTGACGACATCATGGACCGGAAATTCCTTGGTGCAGGTTCCATGGCTGCCCAAACTATGCTTCTGTAAATGTATTTTTTTTTCAAATTTCAATTTTTGATATGTAAATTCCTAAACACTTATTTGTATTTACCCTTGTTCAATTGCACATTCCTTTTTTCTGTCCAGAATGGAGGATGGCATTACTTTGCTTGGCATGATCCGCCAATGTGCCCTAGATCTACTGTTGTGATTCCAGGTCTACTACAAGTTATCAATCAACACCAAAAAGAGATAAAACAACTAAAAATCAGGCGCAATAGAGAGCGAATTTTTTTAATTGTTGTTGTTATTTTGGTGATGTTGTTGGTCCACAATAATGCTCAAATAGGCTAGAGGGAGGGTGAATATCCTATGATGCCAATTTAAAAACTTTTCTTCTGGATATGAATAAACCACAGTTTAAGTGGCAATTGCAGTTTATCGAGTTGAGCATGTCTGCTGGTAGAGGCTATCGGTAGACTTGCTCTAAGCAGAAGTATCAACTCTGCCGGTAAACTGCTAGTCAAATCAAAAGCCTGTTAAAAAGGTTTGGACAGCGGAAGGTAAAGAGGCTATGATTTGGAGAAGTCATAAGTGGTTGTACACGAATATATGTTCAGAACAACAGCACACTTATTACTTCTATCAAATGCAGGTTTAGGAAATCAATTAGAGAATGACTTTTCTAAAGATAAATCATTTATAAAAGGCTCATAGATATATAAGGACTAGAGATAAAGTATTAGTAAGAACATATGAATTTATTCAAAGATAAATTACATATTACATCAGTCTAAATAATCTATGTACAGTTTCTGGCTTTGTCTACCCAAGCCTCAATCCTTACTTAATTATTCATTCATGAATCTTTAAGCAACAAAGGGCAATAGGAGACGAGAACGAGAAACTGTTATGAGAAGAGGATTTTCAAGGTCGTTCAAATATAAAAATATATCTGAACGATTGAGTGCAAAGCACTCGTCCTTCCATGATGAATGATTATTGCACAATCAACAGCATTTGTATTGGAATACAAATCTGAAGATATGAATGCAATATCTACAGACAGCTCTTCATTTTCGTCAGACATTATCTAACATCAATCTTCAGATCTTGATCTCTGTCTATTGAAGTTTCTAATCAATCTCTTCTCTTCTCCAAGCTTTTCTTCCTAGCAATCCACTAAAAGTATTTTGCTAAGATCTGGATGAGTTCGCTGTAATCTGTGTCGAGATCAGAGATACGTTGGTGAAGACGATCTCGTTGATGATCTCTTTTCTTTGAAGTTCTTGAGTAAGTTGATTAACTCGCTGCTCATCATCTCCATTGTGTTCTTCGAGATATCTTATTTGGGTAAGAGAGAGGATTTATATAGACGGGGGTCAATGTGATCGTTGAGAGATGAAGATTTGAAGTTTCTATCCGTTTAGAGATGTAGTGGTTGAAATCTATCGGATAGAGATCTTTGTCCACAAGATCTTTGACTGTTTGGAGCAGAGATTTAGTCCTGCAGATCTTGGAACTTGTTGTCTGTCAGACTGTGTTGATAAGTCTCTGAAGAGTAGGTCTGATGTCTGTTGCACTGTCAGGTGGTCTGTTCAATAAAGTAATTACTTTTTGACTTTAACAGACTACTTGAGTGAGAGAAAGTCTTGTAGCCTTAAGTATGTCAGGCTTTCTGAAGCTTGAACATATTTGTCTTGATTTGAGCTGCTTCTAGACTTTTCTCTGTAGCACGTGCAGATTTTAGGTCTGCTGGTGGAATGCTTCGAGCCAGTGGAAACAAGTCTTCCATTTCAGGAGAACTGATGTCTGCTGGTACGAACAGTTTAACTTGTAGCATGTCTGCCGGTGGCGAGTCTTAAGGATGTTCTGATCTTTATCACTGAAAGCTTTTGACATAGCTGCAAGTCTTCCGGTGCTGAGTGCATCTGAAGTGCTGGTCTATTTCAATCATCATGTAGGAAGGTAGGACTTGATCAGGTTGCACCTAATCTAAGACCTATGTGATATCACACGAGTTGCCACGCTAACCGGTATGCAGACCTTTTAGCCATTCGTGATGACTCACTTGTAATGGGGGCAAGCAAATCAATATATATATATATATATATATATATATATATATATATATATATATATATATATATATATATATTGAATATGCAAAGTGATAACTAAATTATCAGGAAGCATATTCCAACAGATGTGTTCTATTTTGGTACTACTGAATGTTGTTACCTTTGTCTGAACCTATTTTTAATCAACTTGATCCTGAGCATTATGTATAAACTAATGCTAGTAAGAACTTCATAAAATCATTGTCAAAGAAAGAGACCAACTCATGACAATCACAGTTGTATAAACTTCATAAAACTTGTATAAACTTCATAAAAGCATTGCATTGTCAGATAACCAAAACTATAAATGCACTTCACAAAAGGTATACAAAAGAGCTATATATCGTGGACTTGGAAGTGTTTACAAAAGGTCACTTGGTTTTACAACTATCAACTGTACTAAAGAGCTATAAATGCACTTTACAAATACCAACCGTGCAAAATGCACAGTTAATCACCATGTTTAAAAATTAGTTGGTCCTTTACAAAAGGCCACTTAGTTTCACATTTCACCAACTTTGCACAAGAACTTTAAATACAATTTACAATGTTCAAACCATCATGTGCAAAATTACACTTTCAAACAAACTTCAAATACTTCAAGGTATGAAATCCTCCACTACATCACCATATGTATGACCCTCTTTTTTTTTCCTTCGAAGTTGCTGCAAACACAAGCCTTCTCAAAGAAGAATCTTGGGATAAAGAAGTACCAAACATTAATGGTCCTCTGTGAAAACAATAATTGTATATAAATTTGTTAAGATTTAAGTATACATTCAATACTGGTTGGAAAAACTTGAATTTTTTAGATACCCACTCTTGTTGGATTATCCTTGGATAAAGGATTGTTTGGGGTTCTTATTGCCCTTTTTTTTGTCATCCCTGGACTTTTGCGAGGACTTGGTGTCCTAGTTGGTTGAGCATCACTATGTTAAACAAATAACCATGGTCCTCTGTTAACCTGAAATAATTACATATCACAACATTTGTTAAGATTTAAGTATGTACTCAATAAAACTTGAATTTTTAGATACTCGCTCTTGTTGGATTATCTTAGGAGAAAGGATTGTATGAGGTTCTCATTGCCTAGATTTTTGTGGACTTTTGTTTTGACTTGCATTGATGGCTATTTCCTCCTGGGTCAAGACATTGTTCCATAACAAGTTTCCTTTCTTTTTAACCTATGAGATAACAATTAATTCCAAATGGAAAGCAAAACTTAAACATAATACAATTAATCAATTTGTACTTAGAAGACTTACAAAAGATCTTTTTGTTCTTTTTGGTTTACCATTCAAAGAATTTCATGCACTTGAAGCCTTCCTAACCTGCAAATGAATGAAGTATAGTAAATTGAATTTGTACTGAATAAATGAATTGGAAAGTTAATTAAATTTTGATAATCCACTAACAATTTCAGCCTCATTGATTGTTCCAACCTCTGGTGTTGGTTTCTAGGGACAAGTTCTAGCATTGTGATACTCTTCACCACTGGCGGGTCCATGTAGTCCTAATTGGGTGCAAGTGAACCCAATTTTTTTAAAAAGTTATTTATTTTCACCTTGTAAAATGATGGTGTTTTACAAAGTGACCCACCTTTCAACGTGAGTTAACTTTGGTGAATCCACTTTAGAATTTTCATGGATTCGCCACTGCTCTTCACCATAGATTTTACACCTCACAGTGTCCTGATACCTTCTAAGTTTGTTGGGCTTGCCTTTGTTCTCATCCAACTACCTTATTCTTCTTCTTTTGGGTCTGCCAGGCATTTGTCCAATTGGTTTTGGAGGGTGCATTTGTAGATTGGTTTTGGGCCGCATGTCACAGCCCTTCATTGGATACACCATGTGCTCATAAGATTCATGTAAGTCTCCTTATTGTACCAATGGGCCACATACTGCTCAGGATCAAGTTGGTTGTGATTTAAAGCAGAAATTGCATGTGGACAAAGGATACCTGATAGCTACCACTTTCTACAAGAGCATATTTTACTATTTAGATTCACATCATACTGATCCCTATATATCCCTCTCACCTAACACTTCATGTAGGTCTCCTTTGTTCTTGTCCAACTTCTCAATTATCCTTGGACATAATAACCCTGGATAGTCCCTCATTTTTTCCCTACGTTTCTGCAACCTTGACATCATGTACATCCTAATCCACTCAAGCAAATCTAAGATGAGCTTACACTTTGCTTTCAGAATGCAAGAATTAAAAGTTTCACACAAATTATTTAGTAGCATATCACAACATTGGTTTGTAGAAAAAAATGACCTACTCCAGTGTGCAGGTGTTTTCCCAGTCAACCAACCATAAGCCAATACACTCTGCTGCTTCAATTTTTCTATCCAAATGATGAACTTCTGAATATATGAGGTTTTAGCACATGTAGACAACTGTTTTTCAAAGCATTACCCCTAAATTTTAGTTTGAAATTATCATGAAGATGTTTGACACAAAATCTGATTTCTGCATTAGGGACAAGGGCCTCAAGACTAGGAATAAGGCCCTTTTTCTTGTCAGAGATGAATGTCCAGTGGTATGAATTGACACAGCCTATATCTACCAACAACAATTCCAAAAACCAACTCCAAGAGTCTTTGTTTCCCCCTCAACAACTGCATATGCCAAATTGCTAATGGCCACATACCATTGTTAGTATCATCCCCCATAGTTGAAAGAATCGTCCCCTTCACTGGTCCCTTCAGAAAGCAACCATCCAACCCAATATCTTTCCTACAACCTTCTAAGAACCATTTTTTTCAAACCTTCAAGGCATACATATATTATCTTAAAAAGGCTTCTCATTCTCATGCTCACAAAGTATTTTAACAGTTATTCATGTTCCTGGATTTGACCTAATTAATTCTTCCTTATAGTCCCACAAAGCCCCATACTAATGTTCAAGAGTCAGCTCAGCATTCTTCCTTGCAAACTGTAAGGTTTTTCTGTAAGAACTGCTCTTAGACATCTGAATCTCAAGCTTTTTCGCAACAGCATTAAAAAATGACTCAGATGGCCAAGTAAGGTTTAACTTGTATCTGTTAGTGTATTTATTAACAATCCACTTAGAGCTTACACATTTCACCTTCACCGCCCTACTAGAGTTATGATTGTCCACAAATGTCCTAATTCTAAAAGTATTCGTTTCCCTCACCTAGTTGTGAACCATAAATATACCAAGGACAACCCTCCTTACACTTGGCACTCACCTTCAGTCTATCATTCTTCATAAATTGATTCCCTTCCCAATTTTGGTTACATAACTCCTGACAACATTTTAAAATTCATTACGGTTTGTAAATTCCATTCCCAACTCAAACTTGGGGTTTTTCATGTCTGTTAATGGGTTGAATCTCTTGAACTTATGAGTAGCTTTCCTGCCCATTACTTGTCTAGGGTCCCCTTCCTCAAAATCTGAACCATCAAGGCATTCAAACTCATCTAATCAAATTCTGATTCTAGGTCAACATCAAAGTCATCAAGACCATCCAGAAAATCAAAGTCATCCTTCGTTACCTTTCCCTTTCCTTTGTCTTGTGCTACCTTTCCCTTTTTAGTTTCTTGTGTTACCTTTCCATTTCCTTTGTCTTGTGCTACCTTAGACTTTCCAGTTTCTTGTGTTACTATAAATCCAGTTGGCAACAAAATAAGGCTAGAATGGGAGGTGAATAGTCTTTTTTAAGTTTGAGGGTTGTTTTGTAAAACTTCAGAAGTTGCAGCGAAAAATTCAACTTTGGTCAACTGTGCTCGAAAGTTGTTTTTGGAAAATCACTTAACAATTATGAACTGAACTGAAATATTCCCTCCGTTCCACTCAAAAAATCCTCCATTTGAAAAGTCTAATTATTAAGAGATATATTAATACCATTAAAGTTAGTTATAATTACAAAAATAGTTAAGCACAAAAAATGTGGTTACAACACAAGTGAAGGGTAAATATGAAATGTTATAGAAATTGTACGCATAATTTTTTAAAGTGGACTCTTAGAATGAAACATCTCAAAATAGTATAATAGACTCTTTGCATGGAACGGAGGGAGTACAAGTTATGTAAACAATCAAATAAGCACTTGTTGCAATGATTGGCTAACACTTAAGTAGATTGAAGTTTTTTAAGTGTTAAAGACAATCTCAAAGAATAATAAGTAAATAACACATGATATAAAGTGATTCACGGTATAAAACTGTTACGTCTACTACCAAGTTGGTCAAACTTGGATTTTTGAAGTGCACTAATATTATTAATAATCTAGGTGATCACTAATGAATCAGTATATAACAAAGACCGGTGTTTGGGGAGTATGATTGAAATTCAATCACATTCGTAGGACAATCAAATGATTCCTTAATGATTTGAAAGAAGTAAGGAATATATGAACAATGATTAACTAAAACAATAACTAGAAAAGAATAAGAGTTTATGACTATCTAGCTAAAGTTTAAGGCTGAGGCACTTCAAGTGAGTAATTTGCTTGAGAGAGTATGAATGCTTCAGTGTCTTCAATCCTTGCTTCAATGTCCTTATATAGAGATCGATATTTCCAATCTATTAGAAACAAAGTTTGAATTTGAATTGTGTCAATAATTCGGAAGAGTATCTCTTCACACGATCACAGGGATCTTGTGTCAGATATAGAATATTAAGATCTATCAAAGCACAAACAAGTGTCAGTAAGGAAAATTGTCTAACCAAAGAAGGCAAGAATGTTGGTACTTAAGCTTTAGCAGCTTATAGCTGCTAATGACATCATACAGCAGACATGATTAAAACACTGTCTAATTAGCACACAGAGTATTATATCAAGTCTAAGTGTTAATCTAATGGTTTTAAGCAAATCAAAATATTTATATTTACACATTTAATTTTTGTAGAAACTTACATGTTTTAGATTTACTTCAAACCATTAAGTTAAAAGATTCAGCTTAAATCATGAATTACTAAACTCTTAGGTTGTTTTACTTAGACTTTAGCAAGTCTAAATCTATTTGTTGAACCTTCAGCAGATAGATGTCTCCCAGACTTCGTTAAGCAGCCTTCTTTATATAATATATTCCATCTGCTTAAGCTTAGTCATCAGCAGCTGCTAGCTGCTGATACCACAGTAGTGTTAGTGCCCACTTATCATTTCAAATTATCTATCTGCTGAACACTATACATTGTTGAAATGTTTGGCCTTCATGCTCGTATATTTAATTATTATTTAGTCATTATTATTTCGGACAAAAGAACTATTCATAGAAGACCTTTTTTTTCTTTGTTTGCCTTGTCAACAAAAGACTTTCGTGTATGTCTTAAATGTTCTTCAAGTATATCATATCTCCTAGCTAACAAGTCTCTTTATTATTTCATGTTAAGTGGTATCATTTGTCTCTAAGGATTCTGTAAAGATCTTTGTATATTCAATGAAAGATTTTTTCATCATCATGTCTTCAAGAAATTCAAGTTTCAACCTTGTTCCCTTAAACGGCTCCAAATTTGAAGATTTCTATAAAACGTCTGAAGTAAGGATTGAAGAAGACACCCTTTGTAAAATTGTGTGCACATAATTCATAAATCTTACAAATCTTCAAAGCACACTGACAAAGACAATACATTGAAGCATTTATTCGATTTAGAAATTCAATATTTCTTTGAAGAGTTTCTTCTCTCAAACACTTACTAGATAGTCTCCCATATATTAATCACTTTCTAGTTCTTGTTTGAACAATCACTGTTTCGACTGTTCCTTTATTCTTTCGAATCTTTAAGTAACCTTTGATTGTTGCACGAGTTTGATTGTTTCTCAATCATACTCCTCAAACACTGATTTTTGTTGTACACTGATCTGTTAGTTATCACATAGAATATATATAATCTTAGTGCACTTCAAAATTCAAGTTTGACCAACTTGGTAGTGGACGTAGCAGTTTTTACACTGTGAACCACTCCTAAATACTCTGTCAATTCTTTTTCAGCTGATAGAACTATTTCTCACACTTAAGCAGCTTCAATCTACTTAAGTGTTAGTCAGTTACATTTTGAATCATTTACTTAATCGTTTTATAAATTGTCTTTGATCAGTTCATTTCTTATATTAAGTGATTTGCTTAAAAACCTTTACTACTTAAACCTATGTCAACAATCTGACATAGAGTATTTTGTACATCAGCTGATAAAACAGTTTGTCTATCTGCTGATAACTTATTCTTTTTGCTGCTAGTTTTGAAGGTTTTCAAAATAACTCTTAAAGTTTTTAAAAGGATATTCACCCCCCCTAGCCTTATTCTGTTGCCTACTCGACTTACACTTTTTTCATTATTTGTTCCTCCCTCATCCTCATCCTTACTCTCATTAAGGCTCCACTCTTTATCATCAACTTCTACATCAGTATCCACATATACACTATCACTATATACTGAGTTATTGTCATCTTCCATGTCTTCCTCCTCACAATCAAGATCTATAGCATGGGTGGCAATTTGTGTTATCGTGTCGTGTTCGTGCCTCATTATCGTGTTTTCATATTATCTATCTTATTGGATCATAAATATAGCAATAACTATTATTTTGAATATATTAACAATTTCGTGTCTTTCGTGTCGTGTTTCGTGTTGTGTCGTGTCGTGTCGTGTCGTACTGGGCTTATCGTGCCATTTGTCTCTGTAATCGTATTTTATAATCGTGTCGTGCTGGTTCGTGCTATCGTGTCGTGCCAATCATTGACACCTTAACATTATCATTATCTTTTCTAACATCCTGATAGTCCTCATTATGCTTGCAATATACATCAACTATCCTATTGTTAGGATCAATACTTCTATCATTTCCATCAATGCCTTTTCAGTTGACATTAACATTAATCTCGTATCATTTCACTACCAGGTAAGAGATAATAGTAGCTAAAATAGTCCTTATACATAATGTCTTATAAAACGTATTCAGCACTGTCATTGACACTCTATCCTTATCTATTCTTGTCACTGTTTCTACTTCACCACCTAAATAGACAATTTTAGGATGATAAACAAACTTACCCCCATGATGAATTCTAGCAGCAAATCTTCAGCTGAATTTTGCAAAGCACACAAACAAACAAACAAACAAAAACACACATTAAATTACAATGTCCCAAACACTCTACATGCAAACATTGTATAAGGTCAAGAAATGGACAATGGGGGGATCATTTTTACATAAACCCAGCACATTGTCCCTATTATCCCACAATGGGGGGGGGGGTTTCATTTTAATCAAAGTTACAACAATCATTTCAACAAATAATCTGTTTTTTTCTTCATACAAATAACAAAAAATCAATCACTAAACAACAATTTAACTCATGGGAACATGCATATACTTTATTCATATACAATTAACAACAAATCAGTCACACATCGTAACAACAAATTAATCACTAAACAAAAAAGAACAAAAAGTTTAAAAAAATTCATAGCAATATTTCAAATGACAAAACAGACACACACACACACACACAAAAAGGAATGAAATAAAAAACTTACAATCAAAGGCATAAGGATCTTCGTCTTCTACATTTCTCTGAGATTGCGATTAGCCCTTGATAGGTCTCGTCATTGGTGCATTCAATCACTCTCAACACTCTATCAAACCCTAATCCCAATTCATGTTTAACGAATAAACCCTAACCCTACTTTCTATGTTGTTCTCACAATCGTTTTCAATTTCATTGCCCTAAAATAACTTAGGTTTTTTCCTTGTCTGAACTATGAGATATTGACCTTAGTTGGGTTTCCTTGTCTGAGATATCAACCTTAGTTAAGCCAGATGGAAAAATACGAAAATAACCTGCACGTGGAAGACCATATGCGATTAAACGTCTTGATCCAAACGGCAACAGACGAGAGGGGGTTTAATGGGACAAATGGCAACCTTGAATGCTAAAATGAGACAAACCTTAGTATGGGTGGCAAACTGGGATTTGGTGGGTCCCAGCTGTCTCCCACTCAAGCAAAAAAACGATTTTTTTAATAAAAAAATTTTAATCTTTTTTTACTGTTTTGATTGGAAAGGAAATCAAAAAAATAATAATATCCCAATTTAGCCGTGGGGTGGGTGGGGTGGGGGGTCTGGCTGGGGGGTGGGGGTGCAACGGTTATTTAAAAAAAAACTTTTTTTTATTTTTCTTTTCTTCCTTCTTCCCTATAAATAAACCACCTCAACCTTCTTCATTTTCTCCACAACTTCTCAATTCCCTCTTTTATTTCTTCATAATCTCTTCTTAAAAATCACCATCTCTACATACTTATATTCCAAATGGATCCAAGAGGTACAAATTTTTACCAAAATTTATTGAATTCTCCCGATATTGAAGCAAATCAAAATTCACAAAACTCTCGTGTTCCCGAGAATGTTCAACATTCTCAATTTTCATCTACTTCCCAATACCCTCAATACCCGCATAATTTTTTCAACAATCCAAATGTTCTCAATTATCCAAATTTCTACATGCCTCCAAATTTTCCAAATTTTCAGAATTTTCAAGTTCCTCAAACTATTGGGAATCCATCTGGTAACATTCATTTTCCTCCGAATTATTGCCAACCAACAGGAAATCAATAGCTAGTATATATAGATGAGAAGGTGTCTTATTCTTCTACCAATAGCTACAAACGTTCAACATATAAACCATTGTCATTGTCCTGCATTTTACCACTAAAGATGTCTTTTTCTTCTTCTTCTTCTTCTTCTTCTTCTTCTTCTTCTTCTACCAATAGCTCTAACACAAGTAGTCATACCGAAGAATCCAACATGTCTGAAGGTGAAAAAATTGTTTTGCAGATAATTGAATTACAACAACAGATGATTGAAATGGAGAAAGCCAACATCAAGAGGCGTCGCCAAAGGAAAAAGAGGAGCTACATAAATCGAAATCGTGTAACAGGAAATACTTAACTTGTTAATGACTACTTCTCCTCTCAGCCATTGTATCGATCACGATCATATATTTGGTGGCGGTGGCTTCGAATGCATAGAAATTTATTCATTCAGATAATTAATGCATTGGAGAATCATTCAAGTTGTTTTCAACAAAGGCCTGATGCATACGGAAAAGTAGGTCTCTCACCACTTCAAAAATGCACAGCAGCTATCCGTCAATTGACTTATAGAGTTCCAGCCGATCATCTCAACGAGTACCTCCGATTAGGAGAAACAACTGCTATCAATTGCATGTTCAACTTCTGTCGATGTATTATTGAGTTGTTTGGAGGTCAATACTTGAAAAGGTCAAATGTTAATGATACACAACGTCTGCTTCAAATGCACGAGCAAAGACACGGATTTCCAGATATGTTAGAAAGTCTTGATTGATGACTGAATGGAAAAATTGTCGATCGCCGCTTGGCAAGGTCAATATGCAAGAGGTCATGAAACCAACAATTGTGCTCGAAGGCATTGCTGCAAATTTATGGATATGGCATGCATTTTTTTGGTTGCGAGTTCTCGTAATGATCTCAATGTGTTATATGAATCACCTTTGTTCAATAACTTTCGAAGAAGAAATGCTGCATACATTTCGAAGTGAATGGCACACAGTATACAAAAGGATACTACCTAACAGATGGAATTTATCTGGATTGAGCTACTTTTGTGAAAAGTTTTTCATGCCCGTCGAACGCTAAGCGAAAGAAATTCAAATAGATGCAAGAGGCTGCAAGAAAAGAAGTCGAACGAGCATTTGGAGTGTTCCAATCAAGATGAGCAATTATCAAAGGTCCTAGTAGATTTTGGTATAAAGATAACTTGAAAGAAATAATGCTCACATGCATTATTCTACACAACATGATTGTGGAGGGTGATCAGGTGATGTCGTTTATGACTCTCCACAAGTAAACCATGGGTCAACACAAGCATTTCAAGAATATATACAGCGAAATTCAGAGGTACGTGATAGAAGCATCCATCATGCTCTTCGATCCAACTTGGTTTAGCATATATGGCGTCGTTACGGTGACAACTAGTAATAGAGTTTAATTATTGATGTTTTTATGTAATTCTAATTATTGAATTATTTTGCCATAATTTTTAAGTATTTATATTTTATGTAATTTTATCATTTTATGTATTATTTTCAATTTTAACTTTTTTATGTAATTTTCTATTTATGTTATTGTACGAGTTATGTATAATATGTGTTTTATAGATAATTTATTAACTAAATTATAAATTATAAAATTTAAAAATAATAATGTAATTATTATTTTTAAATTAATTCATGTCTTAATTTATAAATTAATTATTTATACGAAATATTTTAATATGAAATATATTAAATAACGTGAAATAAATTTATTTGTTGAGAAGTATAAAAATAAGAATGAAGTGTAAAATTAATGAGGTGGCAGTAGGACCCAATTAAGAATATGTTAAAAATAGTATATAATGGGAAGATATATTTTTAAATAGTAAAGAAGAGAAAAGTGTGTAGGTGACAATGGAACCAGCTAAGAAATTATGTAAAAAATTTACACATCGTGGATGTTCTAATAACTTTATATGAAAATTTTGTGGATAGGAATAATCAAGGCAAATCAATAAAAACGAGTTGACATTTTTTGCAAGTGACCAGATAATAAAATATAAGAGTATCCTTATTGTATAAATCTTCCTATGCATCTTTTTAGTTGGGTCTCACTGGCATCTATATATTTTTATTTTTTACCTATTTAAGAATATGTATTTCCATTGTATAATCTTCTTACACAAAAATTATTAAATTTAACATTATCTCACATAATAAATACAAAGCTCTCACCCCCACACACACACATCATACGGGCCCTCTCTCTCCTCTCCATCTTCTTACTTAGAAAGAAAATTTTTTATCTTTTCTATGTGGCAAATATATTAACAAGAATATTAAATCTTTCCTATGTGGCAAATAAAAATATTAAATTTAACATTATCTCACATAATAAATACAAAACCCTCTCTCACACACACACACATCAATACAATGGGCTCTCCCCCCCCTCTCTCTCTCTCTCTCTCTCCTCCCCATCTTCTTATTTAGGAAGAAATTTTTTTATCTCTCCTATGTGGCAAATAAGAATATTAACAATGGTGAGTAAATGTCTATCTTCTTAATTAGAAGATGATTAAAAAGCAACAATGGTGTTGCTCTAAGTTCGGAAAAGTTATTTCCACCATTCATGTATAAGATTCATGTCTAAGAGTCAATCTTTCATTTTTAAGTCATAATTTTTTTTTATTTTATTTTTATTATTTTATCATTAATTTGATTCTCGTTTTAATTCATATGTTTCACTCTCATACGAATATTCTTAAGAAATACACATACTTATTTTAAAGTCAATATTTTTTTATTAAGATGGATGAAGTTATTGGATTCCATTCTGGATAAATCAAAACCACTGTTCCAAAGCAATACCAGGGGAACGGCCTATGGTATATGTTGCGGATGAGCTGATGAATAAAACCCCGTCTCATACATATTTTCCCATTCTGATAAAAAAAAGTTAACTATTTCATTTTGGGATATTTCATTTAAGAAAGTCATTTTTAAAAATTAAGATATTTTATTATTAATTGGCTTCTAAAAGTCATTTTCTTAAAAAATTTGACTTTCGAATAGGGAATCTTAGTAATACATTGGAATAATTGTAGTAATTTGGTAAATCTTAACATAATAATGAAGAATGATTTAGTTTGATAACATATATCTTCAAGAGATTATATGCACCCCATTGTAAAAAACACATCAATTTGTCCAACTCCTACTGAAAGGAATCCATGGAGAAATTATTTTGGTCCCTTAATCCTTATGGAGTAGTCAAAAAGCAACAGAAATAGCTTAAAGTAAACACAAAGGATAAGAATCTCCATTAAAGCTACATAACCACAATTTGGTGGACATAAATTGCTGAGTTTCAGTTACAATCTTAAGGCGGAGTTTTCGAGTTGATTGTTTCAAAAACCAAACCAAACCCAATTTGAACACAATCTACCCCCACCTATGGAGAGCTCTGGATTAAATGTGGGACTCATCAAACCAGCCTTTCTCATGGCTGGAATTTCTTTGGCTGCTCTTATTCTTGCTAAGATCGCAACCAGAAAAAGTTCATGCAGTTTGGAAGCCGGCCGAAGCCTCGCCGCCTGATAATTCCACAGAAAGTGATTCCCATGGAGATGATCAAGGTAGCATTCACACTCATGATGATCATACCACAACTCTACTTTCTTTGGGGACTTTAAGCGAAGACGATATTTTAAGCCTAACAAGTAGAATAAAAGAGCTTCAAGGTAGAGTGTGGGAGAATGAGGCACGATTCCTTCATTATCATGATCTGAAAGAGCGAGAATTTGCGCTTATGGAGTTTCAAAACAATTTGTTGTTAGAGTTGGCGAGAGTCGAGTCCATGGATAAGGAGGTGTCATCAATGGAGGCAGAGCACCAGAGGTTTGAGGAGATGGCAATTGATTATCTGAAAGACTTGGAGGAGCTCCAATCTTCAAGATTGGAAAACGGTATGCTTCAGCAGAAGGTTAAGAAGCTTTTGAAGAGGCTAAAAGGGCGTTCGAGTGTAATAAGTAAACAAAATTTGCAGATTGAAGCAAAGGAAGCTGTGATTTCAAGAAATGACATGGAGTTAGGAAGCAAAACAGAGACCATCAAGGAATTGGAAGATGAAATCGAGGAGCTTCAATCCGCGATAAGTCGACTGCTAGAGGAGAAGATTGAACTCTTGAAGAAGATAGAGATGGCAGAAAATTCAGCTTCCTTAAAGGTTTGAGCATTCTTTGGCTTGTTATATATGCTTTCATGCACATTACATTTAGTATGGAGATTCATTGGTAAATTCTAATTAACAATTCATACTTGGGCATTGTATGATTCATGGTAAATCCTCATTAGATCATTTATATATGATTTCATGTCGATCTACTAGAGAAATCACAAGACGGAGATACAATAGAACAATTTTCTTGTCAAAAAGTTTATATTTGACCTGATTACATTTTAACCGAATATTTACTTAACTTTATTTGTTTTTTACAAAGTTGTAAAAAAAAACTACTCCATCCATCCCTAAATTATTGTCCTCCTTTCCTTTTTCGCCTGTCTCAAAATAATTGTCCACTTTGAAACTTATCTTTTTATAACATCACTTTTACCATTTTACCCTTACTTTTATATCATACTTTAATTATGAGCCACATATATATGGGCTTTAAAGGAAACTACACATAAAACCAATATAAATAATCAAGTCAATTGTTTTTTCTTAAACTGTGCGCCGGGTAAACTAGGACAATTATTTAGGGACGGAGGGAGTACAATTCATTCCATTCTTAATGTAATTTTTAATGAATGGAATTTACTTTCTAAAACATTAGTAAGGTACTCCCTCCTCGGACCTATATATAAGCAAAAAATATCAAATTTTGGTAGACTTAAATATAAGCAAAAATTATCATATTAAACTCTACTCACAACTTCCAAAAAATTTGGTACCAAAAATACCCCTTGTTAATTCTTTTGTTTTTCAAGATGTGTGCATATTTCCTATACACAAAGAGCCACTAATTATAAAAGGAGTTATAATGAATTGATGACAATGAGTTAATATTGCATTAATTATCATCAATTTTGAGTGGGATACTTAAGGGTATTTTAGTAAGTATATTTTTGTTTTATATAAAATCAAGATAATTTAACTAATTTAATTTACTTTCTTAATCTGTATAAAATCAATTAATTTTACTTATATATAGGTCCAAAATAATATGTTAAGATCTGATTTGATTTACTCATAAGTTGACTTTTATGTACAAAAAGTACAGCTTATTATTTAAGCACTACTTTTCAATTTCTTTCAGCCATTTTTGTTTCTTTCACTAATTTATTGCTACGTAGTTAAGTGCTTAAAAGAGCATTTAAGTGTTAGCTTTCTCAAAATGATTGTGTTGGTGCATTTCTTCTCTATCATCGCAAATTCGCAACCCACCCACCCATGACCCATTCTTCAGTATCACACTCACACCCACGCACACAGACCCTTTTGACTTCCTAAAGAGTTAACTTGACCTTTTTTGAATAATAAATGCTTAACATATTTTGATCAGAGTAGAGATGAAGCCATTTTTTCTCATATTTTAATTCACCAATATACGGGGATCGCGTAAGAAACAGTGGAGGATACAAGGCAAAAAATATGGGGGCAGTTGCCCCCACTTGGGGTTTTTTTTTTGTGAATGAATTTTTTTTTTAATAACATGTTATATTGTACATTTTGCCCCCATCTGAATCAAATTTCTACAATTTACCCCCACCTAAATAAAAAATAAATTATAATTGTGATTTAAATTTTAAAAAATTAATAACCATTATTTTAAAATAGCCCTAATTTGAAATATCATAATTTTGAAATATCCCTAATTGAGTATTTAATTTATGTAATTGTTGTGAATTGTGATTTATGAATTTGTGATAGATGATATATTGATATTATGATAATATTATTTTATTTCCTAAATTTATGTGTTCAATATCTTGGTAGGAAATGTATATTTATTTAATTTGAAATTAGAGCATTTTAATTTGGGGGTTGAAGTAGACTAAGTAATTCAGAGAAAAAAAAATTATTTGTGTAGATTTCCAAATTGTGGTTGATTTAAAGGAATTTGGTTTTATTAATTATGGAGAAATTTTTTAAACGAAAACCAAATTTGTGATCACTTTATAAACGATTGTCTTATATGTTTTATTGAAAAATATTTGCTTAGGAACGTTACAAATGATAATATAATTAAACGATTTTAAAGTATGAAAACGCGTAGGGGACAATTATAATTTGTAACTTTATTAAATTTGTGTACCCAGTTGGAAAAATTCCTGCGTCCGCCACGGGTAAGAAAGATCCGTTTTACAAAATTAAAATATTATGTATACCGCGAAGATGCATAAAAAAAAACTTCAAAGCATTGTACGTACCCCACCGCTACGTTGATGATTATAATGTATGATTATACGCATGCTATATATGTTTCTGTTTGTCTGCAAGTGTAATATCATCTTCGGATTTGGTTTTGCTCAAATTGTGTTAACCAATGTTTACTTGTTTATGCAGAGTGAGGCAGAAAGGGATCAACTAGTAAATGAACTAGAAAAACTTGAAAAGGATCGAGCAGCTGAGGTCAAGGAACAAATTTACCTAAGGTGGTGTAACGCATGCTTAAGGGACGAGCTCCTTAGGAGGAATCAAGAACAAGAGGAAAAACTCCAAGGGAAGAAAATCGAGCCAGAGCTAGATTTTGGAACAAGTGGAGAAGTGAGAGGGTTTGGCCTAGGGAATGAATCGGAAAGTTCCATTTTACTGCATCGTGACCCGAGTATTGGCTTCAACAGTGGAAGACATGGTCACTCTAAAAGACGAAGTCACCTATATGGGAAACTCAAAAAATGGGTGGAAGGAAGCGAGAAAGTAACAAAGCGTAAACTTGAAGGGAAAAAGAAGCCTGAATTCAAGTTGTTTGGGAGTCATCCTGTTGCTCATTCGGGTGGCAGTTTACAGTAACAAAGTCGTCTCGTCTACCAGTACTGCATAAGACAGATAGTTGCAGCAATTTAAATCCTTTTGAAATGGTTGTTTAAATGTCCTGAAAAACTATCATAATATTACATGAACTCTGTCAACTAAGAAAGCTATGAAAAGTTGTCATATTTCCAGATTAATTTTCTCATGGCCAAAAGTCAACTAGTATGACCCCGCTCACTGGAAGATGCTAGAGCAACTTCCAATGGAGAAGCAATGATTGAAAATTTTGATCTGGCTCAAGTATACTATGAAAAGTATGTAAATAAGAGGAAATTAAGATCTCCGATGAACTGAAGGTAATCGACGATTGTAATTGATCACGCCACAAAGATGGGGTGATTAAGCTGGTAGTCCACATAATGGACCGGAGCTGACGTGTCTTGTTACTGATGATCACGTCGGAGTATGTGGGTAATAGAGGTACCAAGTTTGATAGGATATCTGGGCTTCGTGCTTGCTCTTTGGTTGTGGGTCACCTGAAAGGAGAACTACCGTTAGGGTGCTGGGGTTTCCCAACTACAACCCTCCAGTGTGAGAGTCAGTAATCAGGGTGTTAAGTATGTGCCGGAGTTAGGCGTTCCCTTAAGCTTCCGGTGGGTGTTTTGGTACGTAGTAGTCTTTCTTGGTGTATATTGTGTGTGAATGCTCTTGGTTAATTTTAGAATGCGAAGTAAATCTTACCTTTCTTCAAGGGAAATGTTTCTTTTTATAGTAGCTTAGATTTGGGATCATGAGTGGCCTGAGGGTCCCTGATGGTGAGACTTGTTCCCTGGTCGACTGGCTGACAGTTCCTGAGTGATCAACAGGTTGCGTGTGATGTGTCAATTGTAGGCGGTTGATGAGCCGATAAGACATGACGGCTTGCATGGCTTGTCTGGCTCTTGTGAGGAAGACATCTGGATGCTATGTACAGGCTATGGGTCGGGTCCATCCTACCATAGAAGAGTTCTCGGCTGAGCATAAGCGATCCTCGCCCATGTGGTCGGGTGTTGTTTATAAGTTCGGAATGGTCTGGGACATATCGAGGGCAGAGGCCGGTTGGCTTACGATCGCCGATGGTGGTCAGCTGGTTGATGGTCGCCAATGGTGATCGGCTGGTTGATGGTCCTCGGTCTCTGGAGGGACCTGCCCAAGTCCGACTGGAGTCCACGTGATCGTCCCACATAGGGGGACCCAGGTCGGGTCCCTTCAGTAATGATGCCAAAAATGGATAATAGTCTATAGTTGCATGAGTTGGGCGGTTGGGTAGAGGTTGTCGGAGCCAATCCAAAGAGTGTTGGCCTGGTACTGATCCGAGCAGAACGCTTTTATCACGAACAATGTTGCATTCAAAGGTGAGTGTTTTTTCTACTTATAACAAATGGCATATTAGCAACTATCAGAATCTTGGATCTCGGATCACTTTTATTCTCCAAAGAGATAAGGGATAAAACACTAAATTAGCATTCTTAACATACATGTTAATGCATTAATGTTGTAATTAGGCCTTAGGAGGTGCAAACCATTACTGATCATGGTCTGATTTCGAATATAATTTCTCCATTGTCATCCTTAACAAATTCTAGGAGCAGAGGGCTAAGTTCAATCAATACCCTTCGGGTTTGAAACTGAAATTGTGAGTTATGAATTACTGCAACCGGTTTTACACTTTCTTTACAAGGAAGTTTAGCATAAATACATTGGATTTCAAGAAGTGGCTTCTTGTTTAGAACTGAAATTGCGAGTTATGACTTAACTCATCAAGCCGATCCAAAAGTCGATGGATGATGTTAACACCTAGTTGATCAGCAGTAGTACGTAAATATCTTATAAATCACACACAAGTCTCATATAAAGAGGGCAAAAAATAATGAGTCACGTGCAAGCTGCTACTGATGGCACATGTGTTTCATTTTGCAACATTGTAAAAGACGGAGTCAAATGACTTGTTGCAAACTGCCTTCTACGCTGATCTTTGCTTCTTTCCTTTCTAGTCGTAAATAAGTGTAGTAACAATAAGGATATGTACTTTATTTTTTCTAAGTTGTATATCAAAGTTGAACCTACATGGCTAGCTTGTTAGGACATTAATTTGAACGATTATATTCTTGAATATTGCAATGGTCAAATTGATATTCTTGAAATAATACGATTATCGATGAAGTTATTATTATTATTTTTGACAAAACAACTCGGGGATTAAAATATTACCTTGAATAGTCCCAGCCTTTAACTGCCTCTATATTGGTTTTTTGGACTAAATATCTAGGAACTTTAATGATATCAAAGCTAATAGAATAGACTACTACCCAAGCTGCACCACTATTGCACCAAAGTATATTTAGTTTGGGTGAGGCTATCGCCACAAAGTTTAATCCGTGTATATAAAAGTGGTAATTGGGTGTTAATGAATAGGTTTGGGTAAGGCTATTATCCATTGATAATGGTTTAATCCAATGTTATCCATTAACACTCAAACTCAATTGTCACCCCTATCCGTACCTCATTTTCTGCTTTGTGAGTGGTTTGGAGAACAAACTTGGGAGTGTCGATCGTCCCACCCCTATAGATTTCTCAACAAAAGAATTAGAGCACCTCCAACAGCACTTCCCTAAAGCCGTAAGAATTTGGGATAAAACTCTATGGCCATTAGAGTGTGCCGAGTCATCGGTTAATACTATGAACCACTCCAAAATCTTCAACTGGTCTATCCTCTGTCAAGTCCTTTACTTTTTATTTTTTAAACATTATAACCTTTTGGAAATGAAGCCAAATTTTTCAAGCTGCCATTACATTCTTTCACAGTTTTGCAACGGCACAAATTATAGCCGCTTGATTATTTATTTATTTATTATTCTATAATTTTTTCCTATAAATAGGTTTCCAAAAAAAATCTCATTACATTCTTTCAAATAAACATTACTTATATATTTTCTTATTCTCATTAGACTACACTAATTCTTCTTTTCACTTCTTTTGTTATGGATAACAATTTTTTTTCAAATTTATTGAACTCTTCTAATGTCGAAGATTCTAAGAATGCCGAAACTACTCCAAAATTTCAAGGTCCGCCAAAATTTCCAACTCCACCGAATTTTCAAGCTCTGCCAAATTTTCAAGCTCTACCAAATTTTCGTTATCCAAATTTTCAAGATATTTTAAGTGTTCCAAAATTTTCTTATCTTTCGTATTCTCAATTTCTCATATATTCGTAACATGAATCTTTTAACCCGGCTATGGAAAATCAATATACACCCGGTTCTTATAACCCGACTATGGGTGTTGGAAATCCAACAACACGAAGGGATAGTGTCGATGAGTCTGTAATTTCACCATTTTCTACCCAAGAAGAGTTGGAAAATATTACTCTTGGTGATGAAGCAGGCAACCAAACAAAAGACATGCAAAAAACAAAGTGGAGCATCAAAGAGGATAAAATGATTGCAAGTGTTTGGCTCGTTATTCAATTGATAGCATGAAGGGAAACTCTTAACATGATAAGAGTTTTATAAATGAATCATTGAGTACTACAACAACAACCGAAAGACGGGAATTCGAAGAAAGTCAAACGTCTTGAAGTCGCATTGGTACACAATTACTCCAATGGTTAATGAATTTAACCAATTATTCATCCAAGTTAGAGATCAGCATCGTAGTGAAGGAAACTACATGTGGTCTTTATCACTCGATACGTAAAAAACATTTCAAATACGAGCATGTGTGGCTAATGGTGAAAGATAAGCCAAAGTGGATATGTGGAAAATCAAGTGAACATTCATCTAGAATGACAAATATATCTTAATTGGGGTCATTCACTTCAACATATGATGCACATAGGAGTATCAACATCGACGACAATAAAGTCGAAGTCCGCCCAATTGGTCAAAAGGCGGCAAAGAGAAGACTTCAATGCTCACGGCGTCCAACACTTATTTCAAGTACATTCTGACTTCCATGGTTTTTCCGATATGTTAGGAAGCATTGACTGCATGCATTAGTCATTGAAAAATTATCCGGTTACATAGAAAGGTCAATTTATCCGAGGAGATCAATGGGTTCCAACAATAATGCTAGAAGTGATCGCAAGACCTTTAGATATGGGCCATATGGCATGCATTTTTCGACGTTGCAGATTCTAACAATGATATTAATGTGTTCAATCAATCTCCATTGTTCAACGATGTATTGCAAAGACACTCTCCTCAAGTTCAGTTTACACTTTACAGTAAATAACACATAATACACGAATGGATATTATCTAGCAGATGGTATCTAGAAGATCCTAAAATGATAAAATTCAAAGAAATGCAAGAGGCTGCAAGAAAGGAGGTTGAGTGAGTGTTTGGAGTCCTCCAATCTCGTTGGGCAATAGTACGAGGTGCGGCCCGATTTTGGCACTAGGTAATTTTGAAATATATAAGGTACGCGTGCATCATATTACACAATATAATTATGAAGAATAATGATAATGCAATAGTATTAATTACTTTATTTTCTCATTGTATTATACAACTTTAATAATAATTCATATTCTAATTAAAGTTGTATAATACAATGAGAAAATAAAAAAATAATTATAATTCATATGATTTTATATTGATTTTAGTTCAATAAAGTCTATATTGTTGTATCGGTATTTTGAATTACTAATAAATATTTATAAATAAAAATGTTTTTTTCGAAAAATAAAATTAAAAATGTATAAATTATTTGTTGGACATATTATGTTTTTTTATAGATTTTTATGTTTTAAAAAGATATATTTATTTTTGAAAATAAATATATATTGAAAAAAACTAAAATATTTAGTTGTGAGTATATAGTATAAAGTTTTTATGAGTTTATTTATAATGAAAAATATGTTTATAAAAAAAATGTTTATAAGCCGATTAGCTCACATTGATATGCTCTTAGCTACCGTACGAAACTATAGGAAATTAACCACTTTTTTATCAATTGAATTGAATCTACATAAATGTGGATGGTATTGTCCATGTTATCCCTTCTCTATTTCCTTCTTTCTCATGAGCATATATATATATATATATGTACATGGGCTTGAGAGCAGAACAACTGAATCTTCTTCTGTAACTGTCAACTTCCGACCAGACTCCAATGGAATGCTCCCTCTTTCTTTACCTCCCTCATAAACCCACTCTCCTCCACCCCTCCCTTACCTCCATTTCCGTTACAAGTTCGCTCTCTCTCTCTCTCTCTCTCTCTCTGTTTGAGTAATATAAGGAAATTAAAACATTTTATGTGTTTTAACAGGAAGGAGACCCTCCCACAGGAATAGTTTAAAATTGCCATGTCGCTGTTCATTATCTTCCTCAGAAACCACCCAAAAACTTGCTACAGTAATTGAGGGAAGAAGGGCATTGATGAGTTGTTTTCTTGCAGCAGGTTACTCCATTTCTTCCATTTTAATTGATATTTTTCCATTTTTCTTACATTTATGACCAACAATGTTAATTTGGATTTATGGGTCTTGCATAATCGGACCAAAGTTCGAAATTTCTCATCCATTGAATGATTTTATGATAGTTATAGCAAGGACTCTGTTTGTATCTTTATGGTTGTTGAGAAAATTTAGGGCTAGTTGCACAAATGCAATTAATGAGGACCAAAAGGTTCTCAATCTCTTACATATTTGTTCCATACTGAGCTTTATTGATTGATAGATTATCAGTATGAAGCAAATTGTGTTAGGTTTATATTAGGTGAAGGCTAAAAGGAGGATGTCATCATGGAGAGTTGAATGTAGAAGGCATTCTTAGCTCACACTTGAATTATCTAGAATGAAGTTATATGTGTAGTGATTCGAACAAATGACTTCAGTTTGGTTATTTAACCCTAGGCAGATTACAATGTGTGAGCGAAGAATGACATCTCAAATTGATCATAAAGGGATTATTTCACTTATATGGTTCAGTACATTCATTTCAATCTTAAAAGAATCTTTTCTTGGATAGAAAGATGGTATGGAGAAGAAATACTCCATTGAAGAGAGAGAGAGACGCAGCCTAAAAACCAATACACAGAAAAAAAGATAGAATTTTTGCTTTCAGAAGCATGAGAACAGTGGAATTTCCACTACCTCCTACCCTATTTTTAGAATCTATCCATTACTAACGCAGTCCTGAGTCGGTTTGTCTCTTTCTCCACAATGCCATGTTTCTTTGATAAGATTTTACTCCTATCTTGTCTAGAAAAGCTTGAGGATCATGGTCATACTCCTCACCAGAACATAACAGAAGGTGGGTCATTGGGTCAATAGGAGTTTGCAGAGTATCACGTCTTGATTGAGCACCAGGAGATGTCAGCGTTACGAATAACCACCTCGATCTGTGTTAAGCTGCCTGAATGAACTCCATGATAGTGAGGGAAATCTCAAATATGTCATTACTCCATTAGGAAAAGAGGTTTCCAATCTTGAACAAAATGTTTAGGGAAAGAGGAGCGCCCTCTTATCTCCTTATCCTTAATATTGTCCTGCAACGCTTTGTCCAGTTCCTCGATGTCATCCAATCCATACAGATCGGTTCCTTGTTTCTTAATAAGATTAATGAAAATTAATGTGTTGTGCTACAAGACAAAGGAAATGAGGATACAGATTTCAACTATATGTCAGACCCTTATATCTTAACCTCGGAATGTGATTCAAATTTTGAATTATTATCATATGCCGTCCTAGAACCAATGGACGAAATCGTACTTGGATTCTCAATTTTGTATCTAAGAAATTGTATGGTCTTATTATGGAAAAGAAATGTGAATAGAGCACATCGAAAGTACCTTAAAATTTTCTCGTTGGCTTTTGTGCTTGTCATTTAGAAAGGAGATTGGGATTAGAATCCTGAAAGGAGATTGAGGTTAGGAACCTTATTGCCGGTAATGGAATTCCTAGTAATGAGATTCCTGACATGTTGTCCATTCAAGCGTTTGGATTACGATGGGATGTCGACAAGGAATTCATAAAAATTATGTTAAATAAAGAAACAAAGAAAATAAAAGAATATAATAATACATACTCTCAATGAGGCCATGAATGGAGGGATTCCACACCCATGAGCAACAAATGTTATACCCAGTTTTGGGGAATCTCATTCATGGAGGAATGATGTTTCCCCCTCCAATTGTGTGTACCAAACACGAGAACTAAGTAGGTCATGACTGGGATTACCACTCCTCTTCCTAAGTCCTTCCTTCCAAACATAACCTCAGTGCTGGATTCAGTTATGATGGATTTGTATGTAACACTATATTCCACATGTAATTATTTTGAGGTGGTATTAGTAAATAGACTTAAAAAGGACATTTAGGTATTTACCATTCCTACACTCTTTGGTATTCTTTCTTTATGAACTGCCTCTAGATCACATGATTTTACTAATTATTGCCAGTCTCTTATTATATCTACGAAAAAGAATCTGTTCACGGGCATGCAATTGGTTACTGACTCAGGAAAATAATTTTTATCATAATCAGCTGCGGGTTTTTGTGTCTCTGATGTTGCTGGCGCTGCTAGCACAAGTAGAAGAGCTGTGAGATTCTTCTTTACGCGTCAATCAGTCAATCGATATGCTAGTAAGTTATTTCAATTAATCGGAAAAATTTTTTGCTTTTCTTTTGCAGCTTAAGGGGGCAAAAGTGCCTGAGAGTGAATACAAAACCCTTCCCAATGGTCTAAAGTAAGTACTCTACAGTTGCATGTCAGATTCTCTCATTAATAGAGTTAGCTTCCTGCCTTCCCCATATCTTTTCTTTCACTTATTCTTCCCATAGGATATAAGGCTATACATTAAGTTCTTACATCTATTTTATTTTGCCTATGCACTTTATCCATTGTCTGTTACATATAATTGCATTCTCATATATTGCATTTAGATCCTTATTTGGTGATGATGCTGTTCTGTGTAGTATATTATTCTACAGCTTTTCAGTGGATGTTATTTCTCACTTGATAATTCTACTATGTCTGACTTTAGAATTTAGAATCTAACAACGACATGATTTAATAAGTCCCAGAGTTTGCCTTAGTTATCGGTGTCCATTTGTCGTTTCCGACAATGATAAATACTGATAATGAGATTAAGAATGAGTAACTTCTCATACTATAGACAAAAATTTACTCAACTTTTTAAGCAATTTTATCCAGGTACTATGATTTGAAGGTTGGGAATGGAGCTGAGGCCGTGAAGGGATCTCGGGTTGCAGTACGGTTTGTGGCCCAATTGTATTTATTTATTTTTTAGTGCTATGTATTGCTCATGTTATCCAAAATACTTCTATTGATTGCTCTTATGAGAACCAAGAAATCGTAATATTCAAAGAGGGTGTTGATTGTGAGAATGTAAAGCGGAAGTAGGGATTCTTTGAGTGGACAGAGTGAGTAATTAATTTGTACATTTCCAGCAAGGATATACAGTGCATTTTTGTTTGTTTCACAGATCCATTGTTCTTTGGACGTTACAACTTTTACCTTTTATTATTTTTCTGAATATGAGCACCTTGGGCAGCTCTTAGCCTGCAGAGGGGACTAAATGCTTTTATATTGATCTTGTAGGTGCATTATGTTGCTAAATGGAGAAACATCACTTTTATGACAAGTAGACAGGGGCTTGGTGTTGGTGGTGGAACGGTAAGATGAGGTAGTTAATTTTGTTGGCTTTATCTATTTTTCATGTTTGTTTTCATAGGCTTGGCCTCATCAAATACACTTCTCCCCTTCTAGTATTTCTTCTTTTTTCTAATTTTTTAAGAGGATCAATAATGGTTCCCCACTTACTCCCATGGTGACTCGAACCCACAACCCTTGGGTATAGGTGGAGCATCTTTACTACTCAAGCTGCGCTTCATTGTCAACCTTCTAGTCTTTCGTCATAGCTTAGTTCCGTACAGTCATGAGCTGCCCATTGTCTTTTGGAGTTTCTTCAATTCGAGCATATTCTTCATGACTTATTTCATATCTTAAAGCATTCAAATTAATTTCTGACTAACTTGAACATGCTTCATTTGATGTAGCCGTACGGGTTTGATGTTGGTGAATCAGAAAGAGGGAATGTCCTTAAAGGATTGGACCTAGGAGTTCAAGGAATGCGGGTAGGAGGCCAGGTGAGCGGGCTGGGGTAGAAGGGCATGTTAGTATGTTACATTCTTGAAAAATCTTTCATGTTTCTTGGCATACATATCCATAATCTTTTGAGAGAAAGTACAGATTTGTTCGCTGTTTTGGCACCTAGCAGAAACTGTTCTCTCATTGAATCTCCATATTGACAAATTAACTGGAAAGTGTTTCTCTGTGCCTAAATATATGTCTACCTTGTAGAACTTGGTCATATTAAGGGAGGTATGGATTGATTATGTAGGGAGACCAAATATTTCATTAAAAGTTACTAAATGTATCCTCAAATGTAAATACATATTCATATACAATTGAACAAAGAAGGACAGTAAATCATCTTCGTTGGTTGATCCTTGTGTGTGTGTAAACCTATTCTCTACTTTTGGAATATTTTTCTCAAATACATGATGTAAGTCTAAACCTCTTAAATTTAATGTAAAATGAATCACAAAATAATATTCCTTTCATCTCAAAAAAATAGTCTGATTTGACAAGTCAAACCTTTTTAAGATTGTAGCTTTACGTATTTGTACCCTCTATGAATTGCACTATAAATTATCTATTTTTAAGGAATGGGACTATTTTTTGGGGACATACCAAAGAAGAAAGTGAGATTATATTCTTGGAACGGAGGGAGTATAGTGGACAGGCATCACTCCTCAATATGCATATTATCTGGAAAGTGGCAACTTATTTGGGAAAGGAGAGACTATAATTTTTTAAATCTCATGTATAATATGATTTCAAAATTTTGAGCAACATCAAGAAAGTCACAAAGGCGGCTCATCATTTCTAATGAAACTTAAACTTAAATCTGGAGGAGCAATGCCAGTAGCTACTTCAGTCGTTCTTTCTAGTTTTAATGCGCACAACAATGTAATTTATTCATTTCTTGCAGCGACTGCTGCTTGTTCCTCCTGAGCTTGCATATGATAGCAAAGGGGTGCAGGAAATCCCACCAAATGCAACCATTGAGGTACTACTTTTGCCTCTAATTGTGTCCAATCACATAATTGAGTTTTCGTTTTTGAAAGTATATATGCTCATTTGTATTTATTTATAAAAGGTAACATAAAATTCTGCTGGCAGACAATTGATTGGTCCATATAGTGGTGGAATATGTTTGTTTTTGTACCATCTAGTAGCCTAATCTTTGCAATCGTCAGGATTGAGATTAACGTGCTTTCAGACACAAACGTCCTGGGCTCATAGCCCACTGCCACCATGATGACGTTAGAGCTGTTCACGCTGAATCTGTGATGTAGATTAAGCCATTTAAGTATGGAAACCTGACATGTTAGTCCATGCATACAGTAGTGGCACAGCAGTAACATGAAAGGGTTATTGAAATGGACAGATAAAAGGATGGTTTTGATGGTAAACATTCAGAAGACTACTGCGTGAAGTCGAGAGATAAAGGACAGCCCAATGCATAAGCCTTCTGCCATTGTGGGGTCTGGAAAGGGTCTTATATAGTAATTGACCCCCAATCAGAAACCAGAAAAGGTGAAGGAAATAATATCAGTATGGGATCTCAAATAGAATATTTCAGTTTTAGCTGGACTGGAGAAATACAAACATAACCGCACACTTGGCAATTGCGGATTGGTGTGTTAATGATACTTTTCTTGTTAAGTCTAAAATTAACATTTACGATCCCGATTTTTTTCCTGCATGGCACTTCCTTCTCCTCCCTCTCCCCACCCCCCTTCCCCCCAACCACTAAAAAGAACGAAAAAAAAATCTCCTCTGCATCTTTTCACACTCTGCCTAGCGCAGTGTGCTGACCCTCTGCTGCTGCCAAGTTGCACAGCACCCTGCTTTTCAAGAACTAGAGAGGTAGCTCATTCTAGTATTGAGCATCCTCATTCTTATTAAATTTGGGGAGTTATGTTTGTGCCTCCATTCAATTGTTCAGCCTTTTCCTTGTCTTTCAATAATTGCATGGCAATGATAATTTATTTCCCTTGCTTGGGTGACATTGAAATTCTTTAAATGATACCGGTTGATACTGTAATGGTCTAGGTTCTTTTCATCTTATGATAAACTGTGATGCTAATGATTTGTTTGTGACTACTTCCTATGCTGCTCTTTAGGCTTGGTTAAGGGATAAGGGGAATATGTATATCCTGGCTTAAAAAATGACCCCTTTCTTTTTGACAAGCTAAAGTAGAATTCTTCAAATGTTTAGATCCAGCTGGTTCAGATTGCCTGACCTCCTTATCAATATCATAATTTAGCCTTCGAGTCTCTATGATAGTGGTTGATAAATCGAATATTTCTGGACATCAGTGGATGTCTCCTAGACAAATTTAGTTTTGTCTTCTCTCTTGTCTGTTGATTCGCTTGGGATTTGACACTTACCACTTACAAGCAGGAGGAAAACCAAATGGTATTGCGCCTCCTATTTTTCTTTTTAGGATGAAAGAAGTTTTCTCAATGTTGAGAAAGATTGTACATGCTAGGCAGACAAGAATTTCACCTCAAAAAAAAATTAGAACTGAGAACTAAATACTCCCTCCCCCCAAAAAAAGGAGTCCTACTCTTGAAGTCAAACTTATTTATAATGTATTTGCATTTTCATATATTTTCTTTAAATTGCACTAAAATTGCATCTTCTTTTGTATGATATGTAAGAGCATTATATTGCTCTTTCGAAAGAGAAAATTTTGAAAATAAATTGAAATTTGTAGCTTAAATTGAGAAATGTGACTCCTTTGAAAAGGTAAGACGCTTTATAGAATGGAGGGAGTACAAAAAGAACGAACTCAATAAAGGACAGCTCTCCAATCTGTTTGGATCTTAAAATCTCCGAACCATGAATTGTGCACATTGCAAACGCCCACAAAGGAGCCAGGACGAACACCCCATTCCTCAAAAGAGATAAAGAAATTCCAAATAGCCCTTGAAATGTGAGACCTTGACGCCAAAAAGGAAAGAAGATAAAATTCATAGCTTTGATGAAAATTTCAAGTAAACTACTTTGAGAAACATAATTTGCATGTTATTAGTGTTAATGTCCAAAAGCAGCTTCCATAATCTACAGATGGAACATTTTATCGTTTTATATCAGATGATGCTTTCTGTCTGTTAGAGATATTGTCTAGCAATTGTCTACTCAAATATACATTTCTTTCTTATGTAAAATAATTATTACTGATAGTGTATTGCAAATTCTTAACTTTTAAGTTGAATTTACATTACTATTTTCCACAACTTTCTTACTCTATTACTGCCCTTCTAATCTTCATTGGATGTTTCTTATGTTCACTGCAGTTGGACATCGAGCTACTGTCCATCAAACAGAGCCCATTTGGGTACGCATAGTATAAAGGATTCCTCCTCCACACCTAACAATCTCTCATTGGCATTTAGGTTTACTAATAATTGGTTAATTGTATTGTGCAGGTCCGCGGTCAAAATCGTTGAAGGATAACAAGAATAAGTTCTTCAACTGCCTTTTATTTTGGCTCACAAAGAATAAAAGCCTAGCCTACACGTTGCTTGCAGATATCAGAATATCACGTAGTCTTAACTTTTATTGTGGACCATGAAGCTGCCTTTTGTATGTTCCAGGACTGCAAAAATCATTTGATGAATATATGGTATCATGTTTTTCTAGTTCGTAATTGCATATGCATTTTTCTTTTTCCTTTTTTTCAAAAATACCTAAAAAGTTACCTATCAAATCCAACATGTAAAGTGGGGATATTGTTGAACTTGGTTTTACACTGTAGTTAAGGACCACATATGGTCTATGGTTGAGTTGAATCCCTTTGTTATTACTTCTCATTAGTCTTCATACATGGGTATTCAGTGGTTTATGTTCTTTTGCTATAATATGAGTAACTAACTTCCACCCATTGTTGTCACTGATAAATGTAGTGGTGAAGGAGACATGTTTGTTTATGATTGTTTATTTTCTTTGTTTATATTCTTTGTTTATATTTAGGGATGCTCCATTTTTATAATAGCATGTGAATAGAACCTGGAAATCATTGGTGGTGGCAGTGCTATTCTTTATACTATTCCATTAAATTGTTACGTATATTTTCTCTGTTTTGATCATACATGCCATTTTTGTCACTCTTTGAGCAAGTGTTTGCTCAACCAGATGGTGGAAATTATTAGAATACTGCATTATATTTTTGATAAGCAAAGTTACCCTTCAGTTGATTCCATCCTCAATAATAGGATCCCTACTGCCTTCGAAACGCCAGATGTTTCTTAGTTTTTCAAAACAGATTCGGGCAACTGCTTTTTGAAATTTTTATTTCACCCACTTTATTCTCTTTCTTTAGCCTATATTTACCCCGCTATCCTCCTTCCTTTTTTCACTCCCAAAACTAACCATGACTAGACCAGACAGAAATCCAAGGGTCCTTTGTAACTCTCTTTTGTGTCTTTATTTCTTTCACTACTCTTCTTCCCAAAAGACCTGTTCAAATTGTGGCTCGATAGAAGTACCATACCCATTGAGCACAAACCCCAACTGTGGTGATTCAGACTACTCTCTTCGTTGTGATCCCCACTCTGAAAAACTCTATCTTGATGCCCTCGGTGGAAGTTCGTATCCTGTCCTCAAGATCACTCCTTCCTTGCAACGAATGGTGGTTCAGACGTCCCCGTGGCTGCCTGGTATGTGTGTCACTCAAGACATGCGGGTGAGTGAGGGACTTGGGTTAAACCACACACTACCCTTTAACATCACTTCCTCGAATACTATCTTCCTTTTCAACTGTTCTCCTCGTCTCTTAGTGTCTCCTCTTAATTGCACTCCATCTAGTCTTTGCCACCGCTACCTAGAGCGCTCAGGACATGTTGACCCTGCCCGAGCTCCTCTGTGTGCAGGTGTGGTCAACCCATGTTGTACTTTTATTGCAGGTGGCATGCCATCAGCATACAAGATCAGACTGCATGATTCTGGCTGCAGGGCTTTCAGAAGCATCATAGACTTGGACGTAGAGAAACCTGCTAACCAGTGGGAAGAGGGTTTGGAAATTCAATGGACTTCTCCACCGGAACCTGTTTGTAAGACACAGCTTGATTGCCTTGGTGCATCTAAGTGTTTGCTTGTGGCTAAAAATGGTGTCTCTCGTTGCCTTTGTGATGACCATTATTACTGGGACCATGTTCTCGGAATTTGCGTGAAAAAGAAGGATAACTCAAAGTCTGGCCTTACTTTAAAGATTTCAGCCGGAGTAGCCTCCTTTTTCACTCTTGCTGTAATAATGGCTGCCATAACAGTGAGACATTCGAAAAGATTGCGCCAAGCAAAGTTTGCCAAGGAAAGAGAAGACATGTTCAAATCAAGCAATGGCATGAAATTTGCCAGGATGTTCAGCTTGAAAGAGGTGAAAAAAGCAACAAACGGGTTTTCAAAAGATAGGATTTTGGGGATTGGTGGTTTCGGAGAAGTTTATAAAGGTGAGCTTCTAGATGGGACGGTAGTGGCAGTCAAGTCGGCTAAAGTTGGCAACATAAAGAGCACACAACAAGTACTCAATGAAGTTGGAATACTTTCTCAAGTCAATCACAAGAATCTTGTTAGGCTCTTAGGGTGTTGTGTTGAAGGAGAGCAGCCATTTATGATCTATGAATATATTTCGAAAGGAACCCTGCATGATCATATACACGGTAAGTTCTCAACCTTTCTGGACTGGAAATTACGGCTGAAAATTTCTTTACAAACTGCAGAAGCACTAGCATATCTTCACTCTGCTGCTCATACTCCTATTTACCACCGAGATGTCAAGTCAACTAACATACTCTTAGATGATGAGTTCAATGCAAAAGTCTCAGATTTCGGGCTTTCAAGATTGGCTCGCCCGGGATTGAGCCACGTTTCTACATGTGCCCAGGGGACATTAGGCTACTTGGATCCCGAGTATTACAGGAACTACCAACTAACTGATAAAAGTGATGTCTACAGTTACGGTGTTGTGTTGCTTGAAATTCTGACATCCCAGAATGCAATTGACTTCTCGAGGAGCAAAGATGATGTGAACCTGGCCATTTACGTGACTCAGAGGGCTGACTCTCTCATGGAAGTCGTGGACAGGCGCTTGGTTGGGGAGGAGCCTCCAGTTGAGGTAATGACTAGTGTGAAGCTCTTCTCTCAACTTGCGCTTTCTTGTTTGAGAGAGAAGAAAGGAGAGAGACCATGCATGAAGGATGTTGTTCAAGAGCTCGAATCGATACTCGAGACGGTGAACCAACAAGAAGTTTCTGATCCAGTAATTGTAGAGATTGTATGAATTTTAGTACTTACAAATAGGTCAATATTATAATACTCCTAATATGTAATTTGTGTACTATTAGAATATTCAAGTTGTAGAGACAAGATAAAGGCATGGAATTGGGAAATAAGGTTGAAATGATGAGAAAGAAAGCCCTTGATTTTGTAATGCCCACTAAGAATTAAAGTGATTCTATGAATTTGAGTGGTGAGAGAAGTTAAAAATCTTATTATAGAACATTCTTATTAACGAGAAGCCTATTAATGATAACTTATGAGAAAAGTTATATGACGAGACTTATTGAGGAAGCTTTAGTAAGACTTACAAAAGAAAATTTCAATGAAGTTTAAATAATAGAAGCTTATAGAAAAGTCATTATCGTCCTACTATAAATAGTAGACTCATATATTCATCTCGATATAACTTGAAAGTTTCTTAAATACTTTTTTCATTTATACTCTCTCTAGACTATATTGAAAAAGTATATATTTCCCTTTACATCTTTAATAAAGATACTCTAGTATCTCTCTAGACTCTAGCATATATTTTATAACGCATTTCTTCTTGTTTTTTTCTTTTTCTTTTTTTTTAAATGGAGGGTTGGATCAGATGCTTACTTTATGGAGAAAGCAAGAATTTTTAAAAAGCTTGGTATTGCCAAAGATGGGTAGTGAGGAATCTAAAGGGATTTATCATGGAAAGTAAATCAGCTTTCAGAAATGGGCAAAGCTGTGCTTCCAATGCGTTTTACTTAAAGATTTGGACTTGTTAAAATGGGGTAAGCATTACTTAGTGGTTAATCATTTTGCTTTCCTCTTATGTCCATTAAAGCCTTTTTTTTTTTTTTAATCACTCACTATGTGTGGTTTGTTTTGTTTTTGGGTGGCTCGATATAAACCCCCCTAAACCTCTAAGTTGATCCCTATTTTTATTTTATTTTTTAATGACAATAATACATTCAAACAAAAAGACTGGATGTTCGGTTTGCGTAAGAGGGTAGGAGTGTCGGGTTTCCTGGATTCAAGGCAGGGGTAGGGAGGGGAAGGGGGTTAACTTATACAATTCAAGAGTTTATATAACGTCACCTTTGTTTTTAAGTAAACATGTAATAAAATGATTTTACGGATCTTAATTCGTAAGACGGAACCCCACTTTCTCACAACTCAACCCACCAACACACGGTAGGTCTGATAAGAATGATCCGTTTTACCAAAAATATATATAAAACCGTCTTAAATAAGTTTTTGTCTTGTTTTTATTAGGAAATATGTTTAAGTTGTTTTATGATATATTGACATGTATGGGCAGCTAAAACTTAGGGCCAAATTTCATGGATAGCCACCGAAAGGAAAACAAAAATGCTAGGACTACCACTATTTCTACAATTATTATTACCACTAAGTATTGGTAAATATCAAATGTGTTGGTGAATATTTGTAGTATCCTTAGCAGTACTTGCCATTTGGTTTATTGGGGGAGCCAATGAGATTCAAAACCAAAAACATTTCTGTATTAAGTGGCATCATTGATCATGTTGTGTATTATTCTTGAGTGGGCATTAGTAAACATATGCTCATAAAATATTAATCTCCATAAAGAGAGTTTGTATTGCAGCTCACTTTTACCAAACCAAAAATTAATGTCAATCAATCCTAATATGATATGGAGACCATCAAGCAACATAACTGTGTAAGTATCTTCTTTTTTTTTCTATTAACATGCATATACATAAGTATTTGTCATTATGGCACTCTCCTAAATAACTAGAAAGCAGGAAAGACCTAGGGGGTAATATAATGTTAAAACTGTTAAAATCATAAAAGTTTTGGTGGTCATTGCTTCTAATTCTTCAAAATGATTCCAGTATAAGTGATTCTTTTAAAATCAACGGCGGTACCGATAGCGTTTGAAATTGAAATATACATGCAGAATACCACGTTCGAATGTGCATTTAAATCCCTTCTTGTGGGAGTACTCCCATTCTTTATTGACAATGCGGAAAGCCTGCAATTAAAAAAAAAAAAAAACCAACACTCAGGGTCAATTTTATTCTCTTTAAGGCGTTATAAGTTCATGCAAAATAGGCAAAAACACTTCATAAAACTTACTATGTCCTCATAGGGTGGGCCAGCGTGGAATCGAATAATGCACGTTTCAGCACTATCCCCATCCTTCTCGATTGTATAAACCGGGGCTCTTGTTTTGTCAACAAGATCCGGATAGAAGATATTGAATTTGTACCCCTGCACAATCTTGGGCGGAGGATTGTCGTGGTCATAGTGAGTTTGGTTATACTTGTTCCATTCGTACCCAGTGTGAACACGGTTGAAGTACTTTGGCTTTCTAGGGCGGTATTTGTCATGCCACCAGTACACCTGAATCCACATGCGTGTATTGTGTTTAAAATACAATGTTTACCAAAAGAATGACAATGAAAATATATAATACTTTCTGAACTAGTGATTTTTCAGCTTCTAGTTGTTTTCTTGACCCTAAGAGGAGTCAAGTTGCAATGTTATGAAAATTGTAATCTTCAATTTTCAAAATGCTTTGGACCAGACAGAACCGCAAAAATGGTTAGCCACCCCAAAATACTTGGGACAGAGACTGAGATAAGTTGTGTAATTCCAAATGCTGAGAAAGAAAGAGAGAAGTAATATGATACCTGTGAATCCAGATTAACTTCATCACTATTTCCAAATACAGCATCACCTTCCTCCATTGCCCCCATGGCTTTCATGGCCACCCTCATCTCCAAGTTATCCTCAGAGGGAGCAGGTCTTGCAGCCAATGCTTCTTGGATTCGCCTTTGCTGCTCTTCCAGCACGGCCATTCGTTCCCTTTCCTATAAGGCTCACAAAAGCAAAGGAATGTCAATACGTTGTTCTGTTTGAGCAGCCAGCAGACAAGTGGGAGAAAAGGCTGATGACAGTTACCAGGGTAGCCCTGTCCTCTTCAGGATCTACTGCTTCCTCATTGTCATCACCATGCAATAGTTCTGGTGAGAATGAACCATCCTCTCCCTCCTCAGTAGGTTCTTCAACAAGCATCGGTTCTGGAGAAAGAGGTTGATCATCTGTAGAAGGCACTGTTAACAGGGCATTTACATATATAACATAAACAAGAAAGATATACCAGGTACAAAACAATACATACCTTTCCCATCATCATCAAATTCTTCCTCCTCAATAGGTGTAAGACTCCGGGTCCGAACCCGTTCCATGTTATCTTCACTCCCCAATGGTTGCTCGAGACGTTCTAAATGCTTACGCAACATCTTGGCATGAATTTCCTTCAGAGAGGCCTATAGTTGCAGCAAAAAAATGTTGGAATTCACCAATTTACCAATAAACATGGTGAGCATTCATACCATCTTCACAGAAACTAGGTGAAACATGTGCTCAATGAGTGCATAAACAATAAGCAACTGGGGATTTAGTCCTCTCTCATATGTGCTACCGATTCCCTCCTTTATGTAATCACTATTTTCTCAAATTTCACAATTCTTTTCTAACTGGCTAACCGCTCAACACTTCATATATCTTATTCTCTCTTCCCTCTCTCTAACCTTTTTCCTCTCTTCTCCTTGGGTACATACTCTTTCTGACGGAAGAGATATGTACTATAACCACCGAGAACACTAAAAATTAGTAGGATAAATAAACCATAATGATACCTTTGCCTTGTAGATGTGGAGACGCTTTATAACAGCTTCCCAATACTCAACCACCTTTGCTGTGCCAGAGCGCATCTGTGACTCAATCTCAGACTGCAAATCTTCAAGTTCAGCATAGGTTTTTCCTTGCAGGAGATTTTTGACATCTGTCTCAATGCTTGAATGTAATCCCCTCTCTTCAGCAAGTAACTCGGCAGGGGGCTGTTCTCCACGCACTCTAGCTCGATCCAATGCATCCTTTTTCCGAGACTCGGCCAGCTCCCAGTCACAAACCACCAGGAGTGCCTATCCAATTGACATCAATGACTTTGTAAAAATTTGTAGAAAGAAATTCAAATCTAAATTGTATAAACTAAACTAGGAATTCTTATCATTTAGCTAAGACCTTAACGAGTGCATTACATTAAATGACATCATCATCATGACATTGCAGTTCATTAAATATACATGCATTTTCACAAGTGGCATAACTTAAGCATGGACAGAAGCAAACGAACATTTTCACGATGTGTATTATCAATATACTGCATCCAGATCATAGTTATTAAAGGTGAGCACATCTGCCTCAGGTAAGAGGCAAGTTCATACAAGTCTCCGGCACTCAGAGAAGGAAGTTACAAAGGCATGAAGAGCCGTACAACTATTTCACCTTGTCAAGCGGCGACAGGCAAACCAATGTGATGCCTGATGATTTTGGCCCAGATCTGCTGATGCTTGCAACTCTTGGTCCCGATTTTGGCCCGGATCTAACTGTCAAACATGCATATTTGCCCAATTCAAACACAGTCATACTTACCATGGGAAGACGATCTCATTTGGAGCCTCGCCATCAATGGAATAGCGCTCATTTGTGGTGCTGGCAATTGACTTTTTTGACTGGACCTGCAAAGACTTGGTCGCTGGCACCTAACAGCATAGTCCTGAGGTTGGTTTCAGATTTGAGGAGTTTTGAACGGTTTTGGGTGTTCTTTTCGGGTTCCCATGTTGGTTTAGCTTTAGGTTGCTACATTTTAGGTCTTTTGAGATGTAATGGCTTTTAGCATGGTAATGAAATTAACGTGAAGTAAGGTACTACTCTCGTCTGTCTCTTCTCCATGTGTTGAGTTTCTTGTCCAAGGGATTTGGGATTTGGGGCTAAAAATTGAAGTTTTTTTTATAAGTAAGGATAAATATATAAACAAGCGTCAAAACAGGTGGCGCGTTCTATGTACACCGGGAGTATACGAGCTACATACATAGTACGCGTCACCTGATTTGATGCTAGATTTATTTTATTCTTACTTATCCAAAAAAAGAAAAAGAGAATACGAGCTACATCAAGATTAGCTAACATATAAACTATTAAAAACTCTACAAAGAATTATCAAAGGACGGAGTCCACCCATAACACCAAAAAGAACAAGGACCGGAAGACCCTCTCCTTCAATATGTCCACACTAAAAATGGAAGCTTTTTCTTTGACTGAAATGGGCAAGTAGTCGGTTAATCCTCATGGCTTTCAGTTGCTGGTTCAAATAATTTGAATTTTGTGAACTTATGGATTATAGCATGCTTTTGAAAAAATTTAGATAGTAATATAGTATATACATTTTACTTTATTTTTCTTTACATGTCGCCTAGTTCACCACTTCACCTTAGCTCACCCGCCTCTTGACTCTTGACTTTAATAGGATCTGGATTTGCAGGTACTACATGCATGTTGTCAATATTTTTTGGGTGCTCGCATCGTTTGGAATAAACCCAAATACTCTTTTGTAACTCTTCATCACTAATTAACCACAAACAAGGGGAAGATCCCAGCAATCAAGCTCTTGCAAACTTCAATAAAGTTGGAAGGTTTCTTCTAATAGGAGTATTAGCCTCTCCCAGACTGCCATGTGAGTTCTGAAAGTATCTCTCCCATAGTGAAATAGACATTGGCGAATAAAATGTTGCAAACTTCTTTAAAGTTGAAGGAATCGATGCAATAAAACTCTCCCTGTATTATTATACCCCTTACCCCCACCCCTTTTTCCATCAAAATTCAGCATTAGGACCTATATCAATAAGGAAACTCGTTTCTCCTACCATTGGCATGCTAAGTCCAAAAACAGTTCCAGAATGCGAAGGAATTCCAGCCAATTAACGCACACTGTAAAACTGGAGGGATCTATTGCTGAGAAATCCTCTCTAGCTAGAAGCACTTTGTTTCTTTAGTTTGGTTCTATTACTATTTACTACCAGGACAGTGGCAATGAGTTGAAACTCACAGAGGGGCTTCTTCGCCAACTATGACTTTCGAATCTGAACTTTCAGAGCATCCTTCATTCACGAGAGTGATATTGATTTCACTTTGTAAAAACATAAATATGTTTTCACATCATTCAAAATTCTCCACTTGGAATACCCAAACATTTGTAAGAACAAAGGAAAGCTACTCTATGGCTGCTGCTAACGCTCTCAAAATTCCATCATGCTTTCATTGTATATCATAAAAACTAACATACCGGAAAGGCAAGCGATTTGAGATTACATATTACAAAGAAATCACACAAAGTATGTAGGATTCTTTGTATATGTAACATCGATGTTACACAAGCCTTAAAAACATCGAAAAACCATTGGCCAGTTGAAAGGAGAGAGTGAACCACCGCAAAATGTATGGGATGTGGAGAGAGAGAGAGTATACCTCCCAATACTGTATATGTGTTGGTGTAGCTCTATCCAAGTCCAAATGCATTTTTATGTCCTCGTGAAGTTCTTCCATTTCTTTCACTGTCAAACCCTGTCACACATTCAGAATAGATTTGTGAGGGGCAATCCAAGTAGAAAACAAATCAGAAACATGATCATTCACATAATAAATACACAGAACTTGGTTACATAGACATAAAGGAATGGAACAGACAAGTAAACTAAGATGCTATACTCTAAATTTTATACTCCCTCCGTCCCAAAATTATCATCTGGGTTGACTTGGCGCACGGTTTAAGAAAACACATTTGATTGGATTATAAATATTAGTTTGATGTGTAGTTTACTTTAAAGCCCATGTATATGTAGCTCATAATTAAAGTATAATGAAAAAGTAAGGGTAAAGTGGTAAAAGTGTTGTCCTAAAAAGGAAAGTTTCAAACAAGACAATTATTTTGGGACGGAGGAAAAACGAAAGCAAGACAATAATTTTGGGATGGAGGGAGTATTTATATTATGAAAAAGTACTCGAGAACAAACTTATTAGACAGTTGCAGAACTAAAATCACGTACATTTCCCTATTTTCCTTCAAAAATTAGCTTATATGACCAAGGCATTCATAAATCATCATTACAGGACAAGGTACAAAGACCTGTAGAGCACGCAGAGAAGAGAGAGGGACAAAGAACAAGGAAAGAAAAAGGTTCCCGTCCTAGCAGAGGATCAACTATGCCCAAAGGCAACAATGCACATCGACTGAATAAATCAGTTTGTTCCAACTATATTGAACTTCTTTGGATGGTTTCAATATATACAGGACCATTTCACAAGCTTGCCAAGCTCTATACCTAAAAGACATACTAAAACTGACTTTAAGTAATCACTTTACATGATTCAATATTTCAGCTAGAATTAAAACCTTGAAATCAACATTCTGTCTGCAATGAATCCTAAGAAGGATAGCAAATAAACAAATAAGTATTTTGATATCTACAGATCGAAAAGTTCCATCCTCGTTTGAGATGCGAAGACAACCAACTAACACCTAGCATAATTTTGGGACGGAGGGAGTATTTATATTATGAAAAAGTACTCGAGAACAAGCTTATTAGACAGTTGCAGAACTAAAATCACGTACATTTCCCTATTTTCCTTCAAAAATTAGCTTATATGACCGAGGCATTCATAAATCATCATTACAGGACAAGGTACAAAGACCTGTAGAGCACGCAGAGAAGAGAGAGGGACAAAGAACAAGGAAAGAAAAAGGTTCCCGCCCTAGCAGAGGATCAACTATGCCCAAAGGCAACAATGCACATCGACTGAATAAATCAGTTTGTTCCAACTATATTGAACTTCTTTGGATGGTTTCAATATATACAGGACCATTTCACAAGCTTGTCAAGTTCTATACCTAAAAGACATACTAAAACTGACTTTAAGTAATCACTTTACATAATTCAATATTTCAGCTAGAATTAAAACCTTGAAATCAACATTCTGTCCGCAATGAATCCTAAGAAGGATAGCAAATAAACAAATAAGTATTTTGATATCTTCAGATCGAAAAGTTCCATCCTCATTTGAGATGCGAAGACAACCAACTAACACCTAGCATATAGATGTAGCCCAATTTCTGCAAACTCCTTGGAAAGACTCAAAGCCCAAGTAGATAGACGAGGTTACCACATTGAGCTTCCCTTACAGAGGGTGAAGGTTTTCAAATATTGGATTATGATCATTGGATGGCAAAGAAGTAATTATACCTCAGTGAAAATTCCATTTGTTTCCAAGATAAATCACAATTATACCTATTTTTTTCCATTTTTGATAGAAAAGAAGATTTCATAGAAAAGAATCGAAGGTGGATAAGAAATCCACCATTACATACACAACCAAGAAACAAAACTCCACCATAATAAATGTGACCAAGACACAAAGACCACTTTTACAGACGTGATCAAGACAGTAGACCACCAATACATACACTATCAAGACACAACAGATTCTAAAGACAGACACAACCCAAAAAGACACTAAAGACAGACGCAACAAGACCCGAAAGAAAATACAAAAGAATTTGACACAAGTACAAGAGAAGCAAACAGAGAAACAGCTCCCAAGCCCAGCCTAAGGCTCCAAAACCCCATCCAAGCTCAATATTCACCGGCAAGAAAGTCCCCATAAAAAATGGCTTTTCTACCCTAAACTCTTTGTAGGGAAACTGGGCAACCAACACCACTCGAACCTGGCTGAAACAGTCGAAACCCACAGCAGAAGATACCGGGCAGACTGGATCAAGGGCAAAACTGTACAGTGTTCGTCACGAGAGACGAGAAAGAGCACCAGATCAACTGATCTAACCCCAGATTCAGAATGGGCAGGCCCCGACAAGATCAACGGCCAGATTTTGACCAGATTGGAGCTCCAGAGACAGGAAAGAAGAGCTGGAGTCACTAAAGGCACTATAAACACCTTAGGGGCCCGCGAGTCGTGATCCTAAGCCAGAGAACTCTTGGGAGATGGGATCGACAAGAATATCCGCTGAAGCAGTAGATTAGGGCTCGAATATGAGGAGTGCAGACTTGGAATCAAGTAAATCTAATTAAAAAAGGAGTATGTAAGCTCGGTTGTGTTAGTTGATGGCAAAGCCATCACATGGAATCCTTCGTTTAGGAGGAACATGCAAGATTGGGAGGTCGATACACTTGAGGTCTTTTTTGAGCTTCTGTATAAGCAAAAGGTGGGCACAAATTCTGATAATACCATCGTGTGGAATGGGAAGTAAGACAAGATTTTTTCGGTTAAGTCTCTGTACCAAATTCTGGTGGCTAGCGACAGGCCTTTTCCGTGGAAAAGTGTGTGGAAATCAAGGGCTCCATCTAGAGTGAGGTTTTTTATATGGGAAGCCGTGCTCAAAGCCATCTTCATCTTAACAGGAGATAATTTGAGGAGGCAAAATAAAATCTATACTAATTGGCGTTTTATGTGCAAGAGGGCGAAGAAAGTACAAATCATCTAGTGATTCATTGCCTGATCGCAAGGGATATATGGAGCTTTGTGCTGAGTCTGTTTCAGGTAAACTCGTTGATGCCAAATTCAATTAAGAAGCTGCTTATGTGCTGGTCCTTGTATAAGCGCAGAAGAAAAAATAGTTTTTGGGATGCTGCTTTGTTGGCGGTCTGTTGGTCCATTTGGAAAGAAAGAAACCTTAGAGCTTTCGAGAACAAGGAAAGGAGCTTGGAGGGGATCAAAAACCAGATTTATACAGACTCTGTATTTTTAGGGTTTTGAGGCGGTATTGCAGGGATCTAATCCCTTTGTAAAGTTTGTGGATAATATTTTTGTTGGCCAGCGGGGGTTTGGCTGTATATTTCCTGTCTACATGGCACGCTTCACCTATTTTGAAGCTGTTATTTATATACCTATCTTTACTTATCAAAAAAGAGATGGAAGGAGGAGAGAGAAAGTAGAGGAAGGACCTAAATTACCACAAACGGTGGCTTTCGCCACCGCCAGAACCACACATTTGAAAAGAGAAGCGAGAGAGAAAAGTTCAGAGTGATCCATTATATTTTCGTCAATTCCTTCCAAGATGTTATTAGACCAAAGTACAGGTAAAATTTCCTCCTCTGTGAATCCAAAATTCCCCCAAGCACCAGATAACATTTTTTTGATAAGGTAAAGTATTATAAACAAGCACCAAATGAGGTGATGCACCCTTGTACACTAGAGGTATACAAGATCAAAAATATTCTAAACAAAAGAACTGTCCATTCTATCTACAAAAGCATCTTCAGAATTAGAATCGGCTATGTAGCACCAGGAGCTCAAAGACAGATGGAAGTTCTTTATACTAGAGAATAGAGATGGCAAACGGGCGGGTATGGATGGGCATGGGCGGCGCCCATATGGGCAATGGGCTTAAATGGGTGGACGAGTAAGTGTCCATTTAATATCATGGGCATATATGGGCGGGCAATAAATGGGCATGGGCGCCCATCTATTCATTAACACAAAGTTATAAAATAAATACGATAATTAAAACGCATCATTCTTTAACCAAAAATACGCAAAAAGAAAAAAAAAACAAAAACATTAATTTCTCCAAAAAAAGGAAAAATAAATATGTATATTTGCTCATCTCTTGTATCAATTATGTATTTTTGTTGTTGTAACCCTCAATTCAATCTTCTATTTTGTGGTTAGATTTTTAATTTCGCAGAAGCCCAATAGACAAACACACGAGTGTAAACCTAACCAAAAACTAAGCACATGTACAAATATATATGGGAAGGTTCAAGCAAATAAGAATGTCGCATGTTGCACTGCTCACAAAACCGCTATGAATCCATTTATAGTATAACATGGACGGATATTTACAGAATCATAGAAATGGAGCAATCTGGGAGTGATGTTGGGTTTCACTTAAGGGTTTCACTTAAGGGTACAAAGTCATAGAATGACATTCCATGCTTTGCTTCGCAATTTGGGGGTGTGGGTGGCGGTTGGAAGGGCGGGTGTACAAGATAGATATATTAATTATGTTAAACGTTATTATTAATTTTAAGTATTTTATAATTATGTACGAGCTCACATGGAAAAGACCTCCTCATCAGTTTCTATATCCTTCATAAGTTACCCAACTTACGATGGACGCCTATTTCTCCAGATTCTTAATCATGAGTTCAAGTTCACTTTTATCTCCTTCATCAAACCTCCGAAAATCTTCTGCCTCTAAGATAGATCAATTATATGAGATATCTTATGTTCCTGATGATTCAAAAATCCCCATATCCCAGTTACCTATAGTTAATCCTTACCATGTATTTTCTAAACCCACTACTTCATGGTGTTGATGATGTCAACCTTAAGCAGGTTTTCCTCAACTCCTTTCCAGAATCTCTTGGCAACGAAACATACAGATCCCTGGAATCCAAAAATATGACGGTTGCTCAAACCTCTCTTGGTGGTCTTGAGACATAGGTGCATGTTGGTGTTGCACTAATCAACGTCTAGGAGAAGGGCATCTCCTGAGTTTTCTTGGCGAGGGACCATGAGATCCAGGGAATGATTTTGTACTCTGTACGCCATTTGGTAATGGAACGTTGCTTGAAACGTGTTTATCTGAGTAGTACCACCAATTGGAATGTAATTGATAAAACACAATTAGAAGAGGAAGATAATGAGTTTTAGTATGGGTGTCAAGTGGGCGCCCATTTAGCCCATCATAATTAATGTGCCCAAGTGGGCATGCCCATTTATGCCCACTTAAAATTTTGGGTGTACCCATACCCATTATTTATTGGGCGGTCTGGGCGGGCAAATGGGCACGGGAAAAAATTGCCACCTCTACTTTATACCATCAATATCTGATTCGACATTCTCAAAAGCCCTTCTGTTTCTCTCTTTCCAGATGTTGCACGAGCAAAGTCCCAATACATGTTCTTCCTCCTCCTTTTGGAGGCGACCATCCTCTTATCAACTCAATAAGAGACCTGGGCATAGCCCAAGAGACTCCAGCAGATAGGAAGAGGAAATTCCATAACTCCCTCACAATGGGACAATGCAGTAACAGGTGGTTCACATTCTCCTCCTCAGTCTTACACATATAACACCGATTTACATAGATCATACCACGAGATCTCAAATTCTCCCCCGTCAAAATAGCTCCCCTAGCTGCCTCCCAACCAAAAAAAGCCACCCTGCTAAGGATTTTAGTTTTCTAAATATCTTTCCATGGGAACGAGATTTTGTCTCTACCATTCAGCTTTGAATAAAAGGATTTAACAGAGAATGTTCTGCTCTTAGTTCCCTCCCACACCACTTTATCTTCACTCGACCCTTGCCTTTTAAATCCGTGAAGCAGACCCAAAAACTGCGCAGCTTCTTCGATCTCCCAATCATGGAAATTTCTGCAAAAAGTAGGGCTCCATAGGTCAGCTCCCCCATGATTAACTAAGAGGCATTCACTTCATCTCTATCAACCTTGATGTTATATAATCTAGGAAACTGAATCTGCAAAGAAGTATCCCCACACCAAGTGTCTTTCCAGAACCTCACTTGATTTCCAGACTAACCTCAAAATTGATGAATCTGCTAAAAGCCTCCCAACCTCTCATGATTCCTTTCCAGACCCATGAGGGGACAGGACTTCACAAGGGAACCACAGGTGATTGCCCATACCATATTTACTCGACACTAACCTTCTCCACAACGCCTCTTTATCAACTACATACTTCCATAGCCACTTACCCAGAAGCGCCTTATTAAAGAATTTGAGGTTTTTGACTCCTAATCCCCCTACCTCCTTGCTGGAACAGACAGATTCCCAAACGACTAAATGAAATTTCCTCTTCTCCTCACCTCCTTCCCAAAGGAAATCTCTTTCCAGCTTCTCAATTCTCTTTATCACCAAGGCAGGGCAACGAACAAGGATAAGAAATAAGTAGGGAGATTAGAAAGAGTACTCTTAATCAAGGTTAGCCTTCCACCCTTTGACAAGTACCGCTTTTCCACCCCGCCGGTCTCCTCTCAATTCTTTCTACAACCGAATTCCATACATTAATATTTTTGAAACAATAACCTAAAGGCAAACCCAGCGTGGGGAGACTAGAAGATCGGCATCCAAAGAATGAAGCTAAACTCTCCACATTATCCGCTCTACCTATAAGGATTAACTCGCACTTCGATACATTTGTCTTCATCCTCGACATTGCTTGGAAGAATAAGAGGATTAAACGAAGATAACCCAACTGGGACCGATCAGCTTAGCAGCATACCAAGGTATCATCGGCAAACAGCATGTGGGAAACTGAAACCCCCCCTTCCTGGACCAATCACCAGATAACCTAGTACCCATAAAGTTTATATATTCTAATAAAGTTGCTACACATACGAAATAACCTCATGATACTATCACAATTTTGCCTCCATCCCATTAAATTTCACATGGGTAGCCACTTAGACTATTTATCTCGATAAACACATTCCTTAGGTTATTATCTATTTGTAGCATAATCTAAGCTTTCAATATATGCAATACCGTCATAGCTATGGGTAATGTAGGCCCCATCTTTCCTAGATATCTCCTGATAACAATCACATATCCATACGTAGCACAACGTACAAGCTAAACATAGCACTAAACAGGAAATTTATGAACAAAAACATAGAAGAAAAGATATGCTGGTTTCCTTGCTCCCATCGGTAGGTCATAGAAAACTTAAACTTGAAAAAGAACAGAGATTTTTACCTTGAACACCACGTAAGGTTCCTCTATTTCTATATCAAAGTCATCTGAAGGATTAAGGTGCTTAGACAGTACATCAATTGGTTTTATACGCCCTTCACGCAGCCGAATCTCGGACCTAACCTTGCTTTGATCAAAATGGAACTGTATTTGAACATGTTAGCAAGTTAGAAACATGCAAAGAGAAAAAATGACAGGTTTATATAATCAGAAAACACTGGTTGAACTAAAGCCTGTTAGCATGATTAAGACAAAGGCGAACGGTAATAGAATGTTCAAAACAATATGGCACGCAACCTCTTCTTCTTTCTTCTCCCAGTCCTGGAACTCAGCCCGAGCACGCTCTCTTGCAAGCAACGCCTGAAAATTTAAATATTAACCCATACCATCTTGAACTCAGGTGCGTTTAAAGTAGTTCATTCCATCAAAACATCATAGAGTATTGCAAGCCAAACATACCATTTCCTCCTCGTGCTGTGCCTTTTCAATAGCCCTTTCCTCCCTTCTCTTTTTTACTTTTTCAATCTCTGCCTGAAATATAAATGGGTGTGAATAGTCGAATAGATAGACTCAAATCCAGAATGTGGATCAGTAATACTCGTTAATTAGTTAATACATTTGATTATGGCCAGTTGCTGAACAACCATAATGGTCCCAGAGGATGTCAATGAAGATGGAATCTGGATGTTCAAAGTCCACAACTGAACAAGGCCAAACATGATCTAAAGGCTCCTTTTAAGTAGTTACAAATACTCCTTCCATCCTAAAATGGCCTGATACAAAACCTCAAACATAAGACGATAACGTGGAAAATAAGTTGGCCAGAATCTACATACCATTCTTTCTTTCTGCCTCTTTTTCTCAGCTTTCATTGAAAACATGTCAAGTGGCACCCCTTGAGTGACATCACGCTCAATCTTCTTCCTCCATACAAATCTGCAATCCATATAGTCAAATCAATAAGCAATAGTGAAGTTAACAACTGAAATAATCTTACCTTTTCATACTTTAAGCTTATACAAGATTTGACAATGACAATGACATCCTAGTTCCTACACAATGATTGTTCTTTAAATGTATAAAACAAATCAAGTTACTACCTGCTCTCTTGTACCCAAAGTCTAATAAGGAGGCACGGTAAAGCAACATTATTTCATTATTAAACGCGGCAAAACTACATTAAACAGATGCCTCTGCTTGTCAGCAATGACATGCCTATCACACATGTCAAAACATAAAATTACAGATTTCATTGGACGTTATATTCTGCTTTACAGGAGGTCAGTTAACTTACCAAATTTACTCAGGTTTTCCTATGTTTATCGAATCAAGACATGTTTAGAAAAGGCTGTATGAAATACATACACTGGAACTGGAACTTCTACAGTACTTAAACTCCATGCATCGTATCCAACACATATTGTACACGCTGAGACTTACATAGTTGTACTCGCACAATACATGCTCCTGCACTGTTCTAAAAAGACATATAAGTAGATTTCAAGGTGTAACTTTTTTAGCAACATTTGACAGAAAGTTCCAAGATAGCCCGAGACAAGGAAATTAAGAGGTAAATATCAGTGATTCGTTATACTGAATTAGGGGGCATTGGGGGATAAAATCAAAACTGGTTTTTGTTAGCGAATAAAGGGTATTATGAAGGGTGTTATGTGTAACATTATTGTCTAATATACACGTATATATAAATACCCTAGCCTAACCTTTTTAGGGTTAAGGCTTCCAAAATCATATATTCTTCTTCTTCTCTTCTCTGTTAATTTACATGGTATCAGAGCAGGTTTCTCCATTAAAAAAAAAAAAAAGACTTGGTTTGATCCACGTATTTTACTTTTTCTTTTTTTCTTTTTTCTTTTTTTTTTTTTAGTTTTCTGTTCTCTACATGCGGTAAGGACGTTGCGATCCTTTCTTCCGTCGCCAGGGTGTGCGATGATTTGAGTTGCCGGAGTGTGCAACCTTGATTGATTGGCCAGCCCAGGTTGTGGTGTGCCGGTTGCGTAGCCGAGGGTTTCTGTTGTGCGCAGGGATTTCGCAGGGTTCGCGGCGTCGGCAGTTCGAGGTTGACGGCCGATTGAGTCGTAAGCTTTTGGCCATCAATCTTGTTTCTTTTGCGACCCACGCGCCACCCAGACCTATTCGCCCTCCTTAGGCGACGCCGGCGGGGTTGTTTTTGTTGCCGGAAAAGTTCACCGTCGCCGGAGTTCGAGCCCCTTACTTAGCGTCTGCCCATTTGGAATTTTCGCCTCGTCGAGGTTCGCCCGATCGGGTAGTCTCCTGTGTGGTTTTATTTTTACGGTTTGGCGGTGTGTTGTGACTCTTCTTCTGCTTGGTTGGTTTCTTGTTAAGTTTTTCGTTGGGACTCCTTTGTTCTCAGTGCTATGTAGGTAGATGCGAGGCTGTTTCGTGATGAATCACCACTCCTAATAAACTTCTGGATAAAAAGCTTGATGGTACAAACTATATGATGTGGCGTAAGGTGGTTAGCAAGAGTTTGATTGGCATGGAAAAGGGTGATCATCTCACGGATATTAAAACTGGTGATAATGCGAAGGTTTGGATTAGGGATGATGCATTGCTTTTTGACCAGATGATGAATTCCATGGCTTTATTGCGAGTTAGTTTCCCATCACGAAACAGTCAAATATCTTTGGGAGTATTTGGAGGTGTTGTATTCGGCCGTGATAATCTGAATCGTTTGTATGACTTGTCCAATTGTGTTTCGACGAGAATCAAAAGATCGCACCGTGACTCGGTACTTTGAACTTTAAGAAAGCTGTCTCGGGAATGGTGCACTTTGCTTCCAATTACGGTATTAAGGAGATGCGAGCCTGGCGTGAAACGACTCCTTGTCATGGGTTTTTAGGCGGCTTGCGACTGAGTTTCTTCTTTGCTCGATCGCGAGATTTTGTATGCAGTCGATATTTGCTCTTTGTCGAGGCTTTCTCGCGGGTTTTACACATCTCTAAGCCTTCTCCGGTTGAGGGGGATGCGGGTGAGTCTTACGCTCTTCTTGCATTGAGGCATTTCATGGGCATCGAGGTTCGGATCATGGTGGTGGTGGTGGTGGCGGGCCTTGAGGTGGTAGAGGAGGTCGGGGTGGTCGAGGTGGTGATGATGCACATGGGCGTGGTGGGGAATCAGGATGTCAAGGTATGTTACCATTGTGGGGGCGGGGCATCTGCAGCGCAATTGTTGGAAGTTACATGGGAAGCCGAGCTAGTAACAGCTTTGCTAATGTTCTACTCATCCGGACCATTCGTCGATCCTCACTTTGGCCCGACCGAGGAAGATGGTTATGATGTCGGATGAAGAGTATGCTAGGTATACCAATTTCAGTCTATCAACCGTCTTCATCTTCCTCTTCTGACCACTCTTGTCCATTCGGGTAAACCCAATTTGCGTGTCTTTCCTCCTCAGTCGCAAATGGGTCATTGATTTTGGTGCTACCGATCATATGACCAGGTGATGCGAGTATTTTATCTTCCTTTACCTCTTACATATTACTAGTGTCACGTTAGCCAATATGCATTGCATGTGTTCGGGGAGCGGAATCGCTCGTATCACTCCATCTCTATCGTTGTCTTACGTCCTATACCTTCACGGTGGTTTCCGTTCAATTTACTATCCATCACTAAATTAACTTCGTGATTACAAGCGTAGTGTCTCGTTCCTTTCGATTCTTGTGTCTTTCAGGGATCTTACGACGAAGAGGATTATTGGTAGAGGCTACGAATCGGGGAGGGCTTTACTTGGCGGATGGATGATGTTGTCTCTCCTGTTGCATGTTCGGTGTCACTTCCCTTACACATCGGATTCATTGTCGTTTGGGTCATCCTTGTCTCTCGAATTTGAAGATATTGTGTCTAGTTTAGAGTCTTTGTCTACATTAAATTGTGATGCGTGTCGGTATGCTAAACACCATCGTGTTTCATACTTTCTAGAGTCAATAAAAGGGCTTGTGTCCCGTTTGAGTTAGTTCATTCGATGTTTGAGTCCGTCTCAGGTAGTGTCGAAAACTTGGTTATCGTTATTTTGTTACATTTGTCGATGATTTTCCGTGTAACTTGGATTTACTTAATGAAAATCGTTACGAGTTATTCTCCATTTTTGTGGTTTTGTCTTTGAAATTACTACTTTCGGTTTGGTGTGCCTATTAAAATTCTTCGTAGTGACAATGCAAAAAAGAATACTTCTCCACCCCTTTCTCTACTTTTATGCATGACCATGGCATGACACATGAATCCTCTTGCAGCGATACACCTCAACAAAGCGGGGTGGCGGAGAGAAGAATCGCCATCTAATGGAAAGTGCTAGGGCTCTTAGCTTTCAAATGCACGTGCCTAAGCAATTTTGGTCGGTTTTGATCGATTGTCATCTTATTAATAGGATGCCATCCTCGGTCCTTGGGGGAGATTCCATATCGTGTCTTATATCCTTCCGTTCGTTGTTTTCAGTGTCACCTTGAGACCTTTGGTTGTGTTTGCTTTGTTCGTGATCATCGACCTCATATAACCAAGTTGGATCTAAGTCCCTCAAATGTATCTTCCTTGGCTACTCTCGGTCTCAAAAGGGTATCGTTGTTTTCTCCAGAGTTGAATCGTTATCTCGTTTCTCTTGATGTCACATTTTTTGAATCGAGAATCATTCTATCCTCTATCGTCTGTTAACCCATCTTCTTCGGACTCAAATGATGATTTCCTTGTCTATCACATTGTGCCTAAAAACACCCTTGTCCACCTCCTCGCACCTCTCCCCCCCCATTCGGCAAGTTTACTCTCGCCGTCCACGAGAGGTACCTCATACCTCCTCGATGTGGTCCCTACGAGGCAGTCCTCTCTTGCAGATCCTAGCACTCGGTGCCACCATTATCGATCTAGATGTTCGATTGCACTTCGAAAAGGTAAGCGTAGTTGTGCACAATATTCCATTCTTGACTATGTTAGTTACTACGGTTTGTCTTCTTCTACTTCTTCCTTAATTAATTCTCTTGAGTCTTACCCTATTCTAAGTGTAATCGAGGCAATGGCTCACCCCGGTTGGAGATCCGCTATGGAAGAGGAGATGAAGGCTCTTGAGGAGAATCGGACTTGGATTTGATACCTTTACCGAATAATAAGAAGGCAATTGGTTGTAAGTGGGTTTTCACAGTGAAAGTGAATCATGATGGTTCCCTTGCTCAGCTAAAGGCACGTCTGGTTGCGAAGGGTTATGCCCAAACTTATGGTGTGGATTATTCCGAAACTTTCTCTCCGATTCTAAGAGTTGGCTTACTTCGGTTGCTTGTTTCTCTTGTTGCATCTTACCACCGGTCGCTTCACCAACTAGATGTCAAAAATGCTTTTCTTCATGGTGACCTACGAAGAGGTTTATCTTGAACAACCTCTGGTTTTGTTGTTCGTGGAGTCGTGGATGGTGCGTAAGTTAAAAAGTCGTTGTATGGTCTCAAACAGCCTCGTGCTTGGTTTGGTCGATTTAGTGAAGTTGTGTTAGAATTTGGCCTTATGCGGTGCAGAGTGATCATTCGGTCTTTTATCGTCACCAAGCGGTGTATTCTCTTGGTTGTGTATGTTGATGATATTGTTATTATCGGCGGAGATAGTGTGGGAATTTATGCTCTCAAGTCTTTTCCTTCAAGAAAGATTTCAAACAAAAAGATCTCGAACCTCAAGTATTTTTTGGGAATTGAAGTTGCCTGCTCGAAACAAGGCATCTTTCTTTCTCAACGGAAGTATGTGGACTTACTTACTAGCATTGGGATGTTAGGGGGCAAAACCAAATTGAGACTCCTATGGATGCTAATGTGAAGCTTAGAGGTGATGATGGTGAAGAATTGAATCATCCGGAGAGGTATCGCACGCTGGTAGGAAGTTGAACTATTTAGTTGTGACTAGACCTGACATTTCATGGTAAGTAAAGTGAGTCGGCTTTATGTCGCCTCCACGATCTACTCACCGGGAGGTCAGTTGCACAAATCCTCTTATATCTCAAAGGAGCTCCGTGGCTGGGTTACTTTATCGAGATCACGGGCACATGAAAGTTGAAGGTTTTGTGATGCTGATTGGCCGATGTCCTATTAGTAAGAAGTCAACCACGATATCAGATATTTGTTGAGGCAACTTAGTGTCTTGGAAAAGCAAGAAGCGAGAAGTTGTGTCGAGATCCAGCGGAGGCGAATATAGAGCTATGGCTCGATCGACTTGTGAGTTGATGTGGATTCGCCAAATACTTGAGGAGATGGGGTTTGGTAGTTCAACATCTATGCATATGGTGTGACAATCAAGCCATCCATATTGCATCGAATCACGTGTTTCATGAACGCACAAAACACATTGAGGTTGATCGTCATTTCATTCGAGAAACTACAACAAAAGATTATTGTCACAAGTTATGTCAAGTCCGGTGATCACCGGCGATGTTTTGACGAAGTCGGTGGTTGGAAATAGGTTGCGTTATATTAGTAACAAGTTGGGCATGCATGACATTTATGCTCCAGCTTGAGGGGGAGTGTTAGCGAATAAAGGGTATTATGAAGGGTGTTATGTGTAACATTATTGTCTAATATACACGTATATATAAATACCCTAGCCTAACCTTTTTAGGGTTAAGGCTTCCAAAATCATATATTCTTCTTCTTCTCTTCTCTGTTAATTTACAGTTTTGAACACTAAATAACCCTAGTCCCAAAACCTATGCTGAAACACCCTTTGACAACCACCTCATAGCTTTAGTAATAACTGATAGAGGTCTTCGATGCACACGTACAACCTGAATGGGCCATGCTTGTAAAAACAAAAACAGCAGCAGAGTAGACCTAGTTCAACCTCATGGCATACCATGTTGTTAGTCAACAAGTATAGACAACAGAAGCTAAATTACAACCACCACCATCTAGGTAAGACCGTAAGACCATGCTAGCACCTACCTATAAGGAGCCCAAATGAGGATCCTAGACAGGTCTCAGTCCACAAAAGTAGAAAGGGAATCACAAGAACTCGTTTCAATTCAAACTTTATCATTTAAGTCTCAGCTCACCAAGGTACGGTGATCCAGGTGGTGTCATAGAAAAACGGATACGAACAAAAATACCATGAAAGCTTGAACTCAAGAAAAATCCAGTAACAAACGCAAAGGAAGGGAGATCACCAACTTGGTTGCCACCCTTTTACTAGTGTTAACCTCACGAATATTAAGCATTTGGGCTAGTCCCTGAGCCCCTCCTGGCTAACAGTGACCTTTTCTGACAAGAAAGATGCTCTAGGATTCCAACAGACACGTAGGCACCTCCACTGCCTATTTTGTAAAATCAACGTATTTATGTTTACAAACTTGTAAACAGTATCTATAAATCATACAGAAAATCTTTGACGCATTAAACAAAAACACAACCTCTACAAAAAGCATCACCCTCTTTCTTGTACAACCTTTCTGACCAGCTGCTGGACTGAAGCAGGTAACGTAAGATGCTTAAAGTCATTGAACACATATTTTGACTTGCAAGTAACTCGGGACTGTATCCTGCTCAACCCGTGACTCTACGATTGCGATGAAATTGAGACCTTTTCTTATCCTAGAAGGTTCACCAGGGGCGATCAGATATAATAATAATGATGCCTTCTCATGTCATCCTTCGTGGGAGATTGGCTCAGCAATTCAGAGGGGAACGCTCTGGTTACGGAAGCACCATGCAGCCACATTGCTTGTAAATATATGCTTCTGGAGCAAGAAATGGCAGCAGAGGCTTGCATTTGATGGTGACACCAGGAGACACAATCAGCCAGATGCTTAGATTAGAATACCTACAAACCTAGAAGGCAAAATTCATGCTCATACACTCATTAAAGTACTCCCGCCACATGCAATACCTTGAGATGATTGTTTAGTTCATTTGATAGGCCTGTATCTTATTAATTCTTTTATAAGGTAAAAAAAACAGACCCGGGGGTTTTTTAATTAATTAAATCAGCCAGGTTGCCCTCTAAAACTAACAAGTACATTATGTCCAAATTTGACCTCCACTTTAACTACCCGGTTTGATTAATTTCATGCGTAAAAACCTCAAGTAATAGAGGTCATTGCTAACAGAGATAAATTTGAAATGAAACACTAGTGAAAATATCATTTTACTTCAATGGTTGCTTTTCATGACCTACAACAATTCCGGTGCAAGAAATGATTGGGCAATTGCAAACTCATCAAAGTATCATTATATATTATGCCAGCCTGAGATGAGCTTCCAGTACTCTCAATTCCACTTGCGCAGCACCTGATCAATTTTGAAAAACTCTACTAAATTGAAGCTAGCCCATCTTATGAGTTATGACCAATATGCATCCAACACATCATTTTTTTCCTTTTTACTAGTGCCTATGTCCATACTATCAAAGTAAGCACCCGTTCTTCCTCATCTTGGTGCAAGCAAAATATGTAACCCAGTTTCCACATCGATACATTTATTGATTCTTGTTCAAAGAATCTGCCTACTAGACATGTGCTGCAGCCTCAGATAGATATTTTGACTAACAAAGACCATAAATGTCAACTGAGATCCAATGAGATAATCATTTATGCTAAACCAGATCACAATTGTTATGTTTATTTTTTTCTTTAGGGAGGTATGTTTATTTTATTTGGAATTCAGATCATTAACAAGCCATACAAAATGGTCCACACCATAACAGAATAGGTCAAGGAACCATACTAAAAACATCACAAGTAGTACATTTCGATCATCAAGACATGTAACGAGTAACCAATACCAAGCATACAAAAACATCAACTTTCCTACTATGTCAACACTTCCTAAGCAATACCCAATCACCAGGGTTTCGAGGAACAGTTCCTCAATGGAAAAAGCGTCTTGAATCTAACCACACTTCATAAGAAATGTCCAAATTCCAATCAACCATAATTTGTCAGTTTCTAAGAGTAGCTCCTCAACAACATGTCTTTCACCCTAAATAACATAAATTAAAATCATGGAGCTAAAGCTCCAAGTTTTACTGAAAAAGGTCAATCCCAGGAAAGGAAGCCTATCAGAACTTGGACAAAGTTTAACTATCATACCAGCTAAAGCACATTTCTCAAATATACTTCTCTTTTCGATTTAATCAACTTGTAGTCTTTGAGGGTGCACAAATATTCAATATTCGAATTGACTATATCATACGATTCCTATCGAAACCAATTTCTATAGCAAGATACAATGACCAGCTCAACAGCATTGCTCGAAGGTTGAATTATAAATAACTTTCAAAGCTCAAATTTTCCTGACATGTACGAACATTAATAGGAACAAACACAACATTACAGACAAAGTTCGAACTTACTTTTCATTGAGATTTGAATCGCCAAAGGGGTTTGAGTCATTCGCATAACCAGAAACCGTTTGCGATTTCAGCTTCTTAGCAACTTTCATAGCCTAAAATTTCAAACGAAAAAAATCAGCATCATAAAACAAAAATAAAACCCTAAAAACGTGAACTTCCTTCGTTTGTTCGAGACAACTGACCTTTTTTTGTGCTTTCTTTGCCAAATATTCAGCAATGTCCTCTTCGCTAACCTTCCTCGAAGAAGACGACAAAGAGGACCTCTTTTTCTTGCGGTCATCATCACTGCTGGCGGAATCATCCGAGTCTCGTGATTGATGCCGACTACGCCTGTTGCTCCGCTTGCTGGAACGTCTTCGGGGAGAGGAGTCCTGGCTGCCGGAGTCCGAAGCTGACGCGGACACAGACTGGGAGCCGGATTCGGATTCGGAATCGTCCCTTCGTCTTCGTCTACGGCTACGGCTTCTCGAGATTTCGCCTTTGCTCCTCCTGCTGCTACCCACCATCTTTGTGCGTGTATGTGTGTTATCGCGCGGACAGGACACAGACTTGGGTCAGTCACTCAGTTGGGGTTGTTGACCATTTTTAAGACCAAAATTTATTTTATTTTATTTTATTTATTTAAACTTTATAGCTGAATTTTGGAGAACTCAAATATGTTTGGGTAAGGTTTTGACTAAGAGAAATTCATCACTTTTGAAAAATATTTTTTCAAAAATAAATATCTTTTTATTTTTAGATGTTTGTGTAATACCCAAGAGGCTCAAAATAGGGTTGAGAGGGTGAATAGTCAATGACCAACTTAAACGAAAATAACTCCATAATCACCATAAAATAGCTAATTTTTTACACAATTGGGGAGCAAAATACAAGTGAAAGAATTATCACAAGGTTGCTTCAAATCTATTGGAAATAATTTGGTGTAATCTGAAAATGGCAATTAAAACAAAATACATAAAAATAATATGGAAATTATTTACATAACTAAATTACGTAAAAGTTGATACTCTTTTTCCGCAAGACGAAATTGACATGTATACAGTGCTTTACGGTTTATGGCAATTGTCCCCAAGATACAACGACTTTCTAACTTGATAATTGTAGCACAACGACTAAAAAATTTCGGCGAACTAATAAAATACTCGAGACTTTCTTTAGATGAGAATGAGAGAAATAAATTACAAATAAATGCTTATGTTGTAGTGGAGTGTGAATGGAAGTAATGGGGGTCTATTTATAGTTTGTGAGATAGGGGTGTCTTTTGCCAAGAGTCACAACTTTGGGGGCGTCCAGTTGCACGGGTGCAAAACGAGAACTGCACCGGAACCACCCATAACTGCTCCAAACGGTCGAGTGCACTGTGACCCTGGATCCTGACTCCACCAGACACACCCCTTTGCCACTAGCAGGCTGGACCGAACCCGGCTGACCCAACCGTTGAGTCGCACACCACGAGTTGAACCCCAAACTCATCCATCGGTCTGGTTAACCTGGTCAAAACTTTAAGGCTCTACACTCACGTGCAAAGTGCAAAGTGCGTCTCTAAAGCGTCCAAAGCAACCTGCACTGTGACCGCGCTACACTGGATCCTGACTCCACCAGACACGCCCCTTTGCCACTAGCAGACTGGACCGAACCCCAAACTCATCCATCGTGGTCAAAACTTTAAGGCCCCTTTGCCACTAGCAGACTGCACGTGCGGGCTAGGATGGTGTGTCGAAACCATTACGATGCACGTTGGAACACACAATTGAATTCCCATAAAGTGCACCTATTAATAAAGTGTTATTCTACACTTTATTTTCACAATGTGGGATATGTCATTCCATATACTCATTTGTTATTCAACTATAAACTCAATTTGCTCACTTTGTGCATTAATTTCTCATTCACCCGAAATTGTTTTTGAGCAAATAAATACATTATCTGTATTTACTCGAAACGTAGATTATAAATTTGCACCTTGTTTTTAATTCCACTCAATGGAACTTATATTAATTATTGGTCAAAGATTGGTCGTCACCAATATTTGCAACCAATTGCCAACAATCCCCCACGTGAATGATAATTAATGCAGATACATGTTATACAGACACTATAGAAAGTCTCAACGAACTACTATTGCATTAGGATATGTAGCTTCCGACTTTGAACCTTCCTAGTAAGATGTTATCGGGTTTACTCGCTGCTCAGTGAACGTGATGTCTTGAACTGGTCAGCTTTTTATGTAAACCAAGACAATAACATTTACACAATAACAATTGTAATATCTTTTTGTTCTCACGTTGTGTCCAATTCGGCTCTGGACCATATCTTGGATTCATAAGTGCTTTTTATTTGAAGTGGCCAAACTTAATAAATAATTAGCTATTGTAACTCATAAGTGTTATAGTATTATAATTGACCATACATGGTTAATTTGTATGACATTGAAATATTGAATGAAGGAACGATATATTAGTCCATACGTGTTAAAAATATTATCGTGGTATTGTAATTGACTTTACTGAGTCAAATTGTAGTTGACTAATAGTTAAGTCAACTGAGTAGTATAGTTCCAATAGGGAATTAAAGTATTTTAAAATATATATATTCCTAAGCTGAACATATTATGTTTTAGGAATAATTAGAGCAGCGAGTAAATTGAGGTTTAAATAAATTCTATAAGATATGAAAATAGTATGTGAAATTCAGCTACGTGAAATTGTAACAATTAATAGATGTTTGTATGCATGTACTAAATGACAGGTAGATTCGTACTAGTTATAAGTATACGTAATTATATGTCAATGGATGGATATTGCAGCTATTTAGTAGCAAATAACTTTTGGATTTGTGACTTAGCAGAGTCAGTATTTAAGATAACTAAGTTATCTGAATTAAGTAATTAACCCCTATACTTTTAAGAAAAGTGACTAGGTTTCAGTGTAAAACTATTATAACAGACTACCTAGATATTGTAACTACAAGTCAGTTACAGGTTGCGTGGGTCGGATACTTATAAATTGTGCATGGTATTTTGTTAAGTAGTAGGCTTTAATGATATGCCCATATAATTGATTTGAAACCCAGGACTTGTAAGCTTGAGTGTACTATTGGTGGAGAGTGATTAACCTAGATTAGGTTAATCGAGGATAAGTTGTGAGGCTTATATAAGAGTTAAGATGCTCGTAAGTATTGTTTGACAGTGTTATGAGTAGCAGAATCGAGGGCATGTCATATGTACGTCATTTGGGTACATGATAGTTATGAACTAAAATATAAATTTATGGATGATATAGGTTGCCAGTGTCAGCAAGTTGGTGTATTGTGTGTAGTAGAGTCGTTGACCTACTATTGGGTTATATAATGTTTATACTCACACATAGCTAGTGATAACATTGTATGTTATAAGACATAATGTTCAAATACTTGCTAGTAGTCGTGTAGTATTTTATGATGTAATATGTACTATTGACCTATGCTGGTGATTTAGCATGATGTCCAGTATTTACGGACTCAGTAATTGTCTTTTGGTTTGGGTGGTAGGACTAGAAGACTACCCTGTGTTAATATTAGTGTCCAGTAGCTATAGACAAAATTACGATTCTAAGGTAATGTACAGTTACATGTGTATTTTATGAATAATATAGATTCAATGGTTTGCTTGATATTGTCATAAGTGAGTCTAGTATTTACAGACTTGTCTTCTGTGGTGGGTGTTTGTGGTAGGACCAGTGGCCTACTGTTATGTCGTTTAACGTTTAGTACTTATAAACGTTACATTCCTTTTCTTTGAGATGATTTAGCCATAGTGTTTGTTTTAAGCAAATATATGCTTTGGTGTTTATTTACGAGCAAACATTCATGCTTGGTATGTGTGTTGAGCTCCCCGTACCTGGGACTCGATGGTATGTTTATTTACGAGTAAACATCTACTTGTGCATTGCATTAAGTCCAACTATCATATGTGTGTGTCACGACAATGAGGGCGATAAAAGCAGTTGGGAGAGTCATATCTCGCAATTGCTTGGGTCGTTGTCGTACCCCTTCATTATTGACCGTAACGAGGAAGAGCCTGGTTAGAGCAGTTCACATAACCAATGAGGGGCTTGACTCTTGGGTAACACTTGGGGTCATTAGACTTCTGGTTAAGTCTCAAGGTTGGTGTTTTTCTGGATACTATTGAGTTCAGATATGAATTTCAGTTTTAGATACTATCGGATTTAGACAATTGAGTATGTGTATTGCGACAGCAACACAACTACAATGTTTTATTGGGATTTCTGGTGTAGTTCTATATGTGTATTTTTCCAGCAACACAACTACTGTGTTATTGTAGGACAAGTCAAAAAACTCCCCTGCAAATTATGTTCATTTACAATCAGATTATATATCCTCATCATGTGTTTATTCATGTTAGGTAAATGTGCATTATAGCATGATCAACGTGATGTGTGCAAGTATATATATATATCTATATTTGATTAACTAATATGATGTTTACATGTGTATAACAACATGCCTTGTAATTGCATGTAGTAACTTACTGAGTTATCACTCACCCAGTGTTTGTTTACTTTAGTGTGCAGTTATCCAAGAATTTGATCCAGCGAGATCGGGAGTTTCCATTTGATCGGCGAGACATGCGAGTCATATCAAGTTGTTTTGAGTTGTAGCTTCTAGAAGGTGTGTTTTGTATAATAGCGTGGACGGGGATGCATAGAGTTATATAGACTATATTTTGGATTTTGATTGTTACTCGTATGTTATATTTCAGTTTAAATCTCAATTTGGTCACCCTACTTTCGGCCAAAATTCATTAAGCTCACTCTACTTTTTTTTCTCAATTTAATCACTCTACTTGGCTCCGAAAGTCAATAAGGTCACTATAGTCATTTCCATTAGTTAAGTTTGATGAAAATCTTTGAAAAGACAATAATGCTCCTTACCTTTGAAATGTGTGTTGACAAATTTAAGTCGCACAATAAGAAATTATGTTTAAGAGGAGAATGAGACCCTCGAATCCCCCAAATTTAGTAAGGGTATTTTTTTGATTTTCCTAACAAAATTAAACTTTCCATCCAAATATATGGATGGAGTGATGAACGTGCTAATTATGTGAAAGTAGAGTTATTAAATTGATGAAAAATAAAGTAGAGTGAGCTTAATGAATTTTGGTTGAAAGTAGGATGACCAAATTGAGATTTAAACCTTATATTCCACTAGTTGGTTGACTGGAGCCATTATGTTTAGTTCACGAGTAACAACGTGTGGGTTTTTGTTTTCCCGGCTTTTCAGAAGATGTGGTTTTTATATTATTTACAGGAGTAATTATGTTTTATCAGGTGTGTTTTGTTTAACGTGTAATTAGTAGGGGCTTTACAAACATTTTATGTGTTTATTAGGCATTCGACCCGATGCCCGTATAGAGATTGGGGGTCGGGGCGCTACAGAAAGTGTCTCCACTACCACACCAATTAAGCTCCACCCATATATCTCATTGAGAAATTGAAGAACAAAGACAATTTTTTTTCCTTTTATTGCCACCCTTTACTTTTATTTTCTTTTGATTTTCTTTTCTTTCCAAAGGGGCTCCTTTTTTTTTCAATCACCAATCAACAATAACTTTCAAATACTAAGCACAAAACATTCATGAAGCACCCACTTTCCAACAAGAACATGCACATAAAATAATTCATTCCAAATCATGCTCTCTTGAAGGGCGACGACAAAAGTGTATAGGCTCATGAAATATGATGATGCATGTATAAGAAACGAAGTCAAATGAGGGTCTTTGTGTGCTCTAGCTAGGCGCACACCATTTTATAAATGAGCTCAATGGTTACACTACATATTAATGTGAAATATACAAGTAGGATAGAGAAATAATCAAACGGATAAAAAAAGGCTTAAATCATGCTCTTGTCATACACAAATGCCCAAGCCGAGCTTTTAATCATCAAAACATAACTCTTGGCATCTACACTCACAATATAATACTCATAGACATGCACAACCATTACTAAAGCAAAACATAAAAAATTAAAAATATTTCAATAAACACTTGGGCATTATCCAACATGAATGAGGTGATGCTAACATATGAATTACAAATATATCCTCAACTATGCATATAGTAATCTCAAAATTGAGTCTAGGAAAATAATACAAGCACAACTCAAAAAGTGCCAAGATGGAGAGGTGAATGATCAAAGCATAACGAATTGAGGCATTTCAAGCTCAAGATTTTCAGAATTTTCGAAGTTCACCAACCAAACCATACTCCTAAACTTAAAATAAAATGAGAAGGGAATGAAAGAAAACTCCCTTAAAGATGTTTTCTTATGGAGTTCGAGCCGAAAATAATCACTCCAAGAATCTCCACAAGCAACCTCTACAATAAAAGCGCTAAACTCATGCATCAAATCAAGCTCAAAAGAAAAGGGTAGGCAAACAATTATGGAATAAAAAGAAAATAAAATCTTTTTGGTAGGGATACTATGCACACCTCCCTACAAACCTACAAACTCGAGAGAGTTTCGAAAAACAACACATCATATAAAACATATAAATACAAAAGCAACTAAACTAAATAAAAAAGGTTTAAATAACAATTAGTTTCGCTTGGTATCGATATTAACATATTGGAGCAAAAATTAAACAATTCCCTGGCAACAACGTAAAAAACTTAATGTGCGCAAAACATAACTCGGGTAAAAATACCCGGTCGTATCAAGTAATAAAGTGTACATAAGTACGAGTTATCGATCTCACAGAGAATATACGTAATTTTCACTCCAACTAGTTCAAAATCGGGCTAACTAATTATATTTGAACTAAAAGAAAATGAATTAAAAACTAAAAATATAAACAATTAGAAAAACAATTAAATCTAAACTAATGCACAAATAGTTTGGCAACAACAAATCGAGATAAAAAATATAGGAGTGCAATATTTATAGTCTAGTCGGTGTCTAATTTAATCATCTTTTTTACTTTTTTTTAAACTCAAGTCTTGGTAGTCAGGCGCATTATATTATTCACTACGGCCTCTCGCATCTTATAGCAAATCTAACTACAACTCCTAGCTACGGGCTATCACATCTTATAACATAGGAGAAACTAACTTGTATCTAATTTAATTAAAGGGAAAATTCGTGAAAATATTTGGCTCATCAGTTGAACATGTAAGGTTTTAAGTTTTTTCATCCGAAAATTGGATTGATTGATGGATGTGAGACTACGAGTTAAATATAGCGATTAAAGTGAAGAAAAAAAAAGAGTTAGTTTAATGACAAATTTGTTAAAGGAGGATGACCAGATTGCGATTTAAACCTTAAAATATTAACGAATAATAATTTAACAATACAAATAATGACATAAATATATGGTTAAAATGAAGGATATCAAAATTATGTTCGATACTACTCTCTTAATACTACACCTAATTTTGATACCATCAACTTTAACTATCGAATAACCTAGTACTTTCATATAGGTATCAAAATTTGGTTATGACCCCTATCATTAGACTTGCCCTAAAGATTAGGGAACCATTTCGTCGTCCTTCTGGCCATCCCCATGGCCGAGCTCGGGGAAGGGGTGGGTTAGGGGGAGAACACTTTAATTACATATCATGAATGCTTTGCCGTTATGGATGAAATGATAAATTCAAATGAAATGAGCATATATATAGCATGACTTGGGGAAATAAAATTTGTAAGTCATTTTCCGTTTAAAAAAATAAAGAAAATAATTTTCATTGATTTATAAAACATTTTACAGTGATCATATTTTCTAAATATTACTCTCTGTTTTAGGCGTAGTGTACATCACTTTGTGATGTTTCATGATGTGTGCAAAAACGTAACTCGGATAAGAATCTGACCATATCAAGTAATAAAGTGTACATAAGTACGAGTTATCGATCCTACAGAGAATATACGTAATTTTTACTCCGACTAAATACCAAAATAGAGCTAACTAATTATATTTGAGCAAAAAGAAAATAAACTAAAAATATAATTTTTTTTAAGAAAGTAATTAAATTTATACTAATGTGGAAGTGGTTTGTCAACATCAAATCAAGATAAAAAGATAGAAGTGCAATATTTATAATCTAGTCGGTGTTTAATTTTAATCATCTTTTAACTTTTCTTTAACTCAAGTCTTGGTAGTCGAACATATTATTTTATTTAATACGGGCTTTTGCTACGTATAACAAATTAGCTATCACTTAACCTTGCTACAGACTCATATCATCGCAGCACATAATATATGGGATAAAATAACAGCATGTCAAAATAAGCACCTAATGATTATCTACGCACGATCTCCTTTTAGTCTCACGCTACGCAAACAATTATTGTGATTTTCGGAATCACATCTTATCCTATAATTATATTGATCATCTAATGGCTCGCTATGCCATCAAATGTATGGAGAACACACAATAATAACCAAGCACATGAGTAATACTTCGCAAAAATAAATTCTCTCTATTTTTCTATAAACAAAATTGGTTAAATACGGACTCTCGCATCTTATAATCAACCTTAATTTCTCTGATCTCGCGAATGGTTAAAGTGATTCGATCGTGTGTCAAACCAAATCTCACGATGACTATCGGTGAGTATCACAAAAACACCAACTATTAAATTGATTGGTCAGAAACATAAAGGTAGCTCTCGCGGATTCTAAACATTTCTAAAATCATTTTATTATTGATCAAATAATTAAAAGCATTAAACCCACAAAATAATAAACTAACATGAATGTATACTGTTAAAGATTGGAGAAATTATTGATTTCTTGTATTTCATGGAATTGAACTGAAAGAACAAGAAGAAGAAAGAGAAATATTATTGATTTCTATATTGTTGATAATTTCCACAAAGGAAGAGATTGATCCCGAATCCCTCAATACACTAGCAGCTATATACTGCTAAACTTAAAGCTCCTTCCTAACTAAATTAACTGCCATAGAGAAAGAGAAAATATAAATCTACCCTTAATGAACACTGATAAGCTAACAACTATGGGCAAATGACACCCGACACCCCTATAGATTAGCACTAGAGGAAGATACAGAAAAATGCATTCCAGCCCTTGTTAGATTCTGGTAACAGGCATTCCATAAACAGAATCATCAATTTCTTGATCTTTAACACCTCCTCTCAAGTTGGAAGTTGAAAAGAGATTTTTTACTTTCAACTTGCTCAATAACTCAGAAAATTGAACACTTGGCAGGGCTTTGGTAAAGATATCTGCTAGCTGAAGATGAGATGGAGTGTATTTAGTTGTGATCAACCTTTGTTGCACCATATTCCTGACAATATGGCAGTCAATTTCTATGTGCTTCGTTCTTTCATGATATACTGGATTGGCAACTATATATATAGCAGATTTACTGTCACAGTATAGAGGAATAGGATCAGTAATACTGATCTGATAATCTTTGAGCATGGCTGCAATCCAGACTATCTCACAGCATGTGTTAGCCATACTTGATTCTCGCTCACCGATGATCTACTTACAAGATGTTGTTTCTTGCTTTTCCAAGATACAAGAGCACCACCAAGAAACACACAGAAACCACTAACAGATTTTCTGGTAATAGGGCATGAAGCCCAGTCTGAATCACAGTAGGCGTAAGGGTTAAAGGGGAATCTGATGGATAGAAGAGACCTTGACCTGGATTGTTTTTGAGATACTTAACAAGCCTCAAACCAGCTTTCCAATGCTCTGTAGTTGGTTTTGCCATGAATTGGCTTAGAATGTGCACAAAGATAAGCAATGTCGTCTAGTAATGGTTAGGTAAATCGACCTTCCTATAAGTCTTCTAAAGGCAATGGATTACTCAAAAGAGTACCGTGATTAGCCGCCGGTTGTGATGTTGCTCAATAGGTGTGAGTTTGGGCTTTACATTTAAGAGACCACGGTCTTTAATGATGTCGATAGTGTACTTTCTTTGATGCGACATATGCCCGAGGAGTTTCTAGCAATTTCGGTCAAGAAAGTACTTGAGGTTTCGGATCTTTTACAGAAATGCGAATGAAGATACTCTTTCACTTCAGTGATGAGTTCTTTGTTGTTTCCTGAAATTAAAAGATCATCAACATATACTAGAATAACAACAAAAAAGTCATTGGATTTCTTAGTGAATAAGGTATGGTCATTGGGAGATTGTATAAATCCAAATTCACATAAGGTATGAGAAAATTTTTCAAACCATTGTCTAGGGGCCTGTTTAAGGCCATAAAGGGGTTTATTCAGTTTACACACTACAGGTCCTTTATCTGGTTGAAGATTATGATTATATCCAGGAGGTAGGTCCATGTAAATTTCTTCTTTAAGGTCTCCATGTAAGAAGGCATTTGATACATCCATGTGTACAATTTCCCATTTCTTAGAGGCTGCAATAGACAAGAGGAGTCTGATGGATGTCATTTTTGCTACAGGTGCAAAGGTTTCAAAGTAATCATTTCCTTCCACCTGAGTAAACCCTTTAGCAACTAACCTAGCCTTGTATTTATCTACACTTCCATCAGGATTAAACTTAATTCTGAAGATCCATTTGGATCCAACTTTATGTTTGTTTTTGGGCAGATAATCCAAGGTCCAGGTTTTGTTGTTTTCAAGGGCTTTAAGCTCTTCTTCCATGGCTTTACACCACAAAGGGTCTTTAGAAGCTTGTTCATAGGTTTGGGGTTCAGTAACAGTTGATATCTTACAAGAATATTTCATGTAGTCAGTTGAAACTTGATTAAAGTTGCAATAGTTCTTGAAAGGATAGGGAGACTTAGTATTAGCATTATGAGTTTGGATATGAGAAGGGAGATCAGTGTAGTCTTTAAATTTCACAGGTATGGTTTTATTTCTTATAGGTCTGGAAAAGGTAGGAGTATTATCTTTAGGTAAATCACTAGTATTTTCATCAAGTTCATTGGTTTTACTGTTTGTGTCGATTGTCAGAAGTGGAAGTAATGGATGGATTCTCTTCATTGTCAGTAATAGAATACACATCAGTGTTAGGAAACAAGTTTTTATTAATGATTTCTGTTTGATCATTAGGTTTAAAGGGAAATATGTCTTCACAGAAAGAGACATCTCTACTGAAGAATGATTTCTTGGTTAAAAGACTATAGCATTTATAAGCCTTTTTGGTATATGCATAGCCAAGAAAGATACATTTCTGGGCTCTAGGCATAAACTTGTCTCTGTTAAAGGCTAGAGTGGATGCATAACACAGACATCCAAAGGTTTTAAGATGGTTATAATCAGGTTTAGAACCATAAAGGGCTTCATAGGGGGTTTTCATTTTTAGTACAGAGTTAGGGAGTCTATTAATAAGATAGGTTGCAGTAAGAAGACATTCTCCCCAAAACTATATAGGAAGGTTAGACTGAAATTTGAGAGCCCTAGCAAGTTCTAAAAGATGTCTGTGTTTTCTCTCAACTCTGCCATTCTGTTGTGGTGTCTCAGTACAGGTGCTTTGATGAATGATTCCTAATGAGTCAAGAAGGGAATTCATTTGACTGTTAAAGAATTATGTGCCATTGTCAGATCTAACTTCTTTAACATCTTTGTTAAATTGAGTCTTGACCATAGTAATAAAATTCTGCATAAGGTGACAAACAACAGACTTGTTTTTTAGGAGAATAATCCAGGTAGCTCTAGTGTTGTCATCTACAATAGTCAGAAAAGAGTTGAATCCATCATGTGTATGATGTCTATAGGGGCCCCAAACATCACAGTGTAGCAGATCAAAGGATGATTTGCTATGAGAAGTACTTAGGTCAAAGGGTTGTCTAGTTTGCCTAACCAAATGACATATATCACAATGAAACTGATTGCAGTTGTTAAAGTTTAAAGAGCATAGGTAATCAATATTCTTCATAGCATATAGAGGTAAATGGCCAAGCCTTTTGTGCCACAAGTACATAGAATCAAGAGGAAAAGGACTATAATGGAAAGCATTATCAGATGGAAGAACAGAAACATTATTATTTTGGCTAAAAGAAAGATTATCTGCAGTGCTAGTATTCATTTTTGTCTCTCCATTGTAATAAGTGGTCTGCAGTTTATAAAGGCCCTCTGACAGTTTTCCAATCTCCTTGAGAATGTTCTTGGCAGGGTCCTGGATAAAACAAGCATTAGTAGTGAAGATAAGATTGTAATTTGTGCTTTGTGTAAGCTTGCTTCCAGAGACAAGATTGAATTGAAAATCTGGAACAAAGAAGACATTTTGAAGAGTAATTTCCTTGGTAAGTCTGACAGTTCCTTTATGAGTTATTTTAGAGTTCTTTCCATTAGGTAAATGAATGAAGGATTGTGTGGGAATGGGATCAACAAGATTAGATAGGGAATTAGTTATGTGATCTGAGGCACCTGTGTCAATAATCCAGTCCTGAATTTTTGAATAGCTGTTAGATAAACAGAAGGAATTAACATAGTTAAGAAAGGATTTAGAGTTACCTGCCATATGCTCAGTGGGATTATCAAGAGGGGAGTTAATTTCACCACAATTGACTTTAGGATTGATCATAAACAGCAGTTGAGCAACCTGATCCTTTGTGAATTGACTGCTGTTGTCTTTCTGGCTGACAGAATTTGTAGACTTCAATTTGGCTTTGTTCTTAGGCATTTTGGAAGAATCATGTTTTGTACCAAACAAAGGGTGCCAGTCTGGGAATCCATTAAAAAAGAAGCATTTGTCCTTGGTGTGAGTGTCTCCATGGCAGTGATCACAAAACAATTTCCCTCTTGAATTATTTCCATTCTTACCAAGATTTTGAGTATTCTTGTTGAATTTGTTTCCAGTATTGCTGTTGTTAAATCTTCCAAGCATGATCATAGGAGAGTCTTGTTGGTTTAGAGAATGACCACACTGCCTTTGTCCCTCTTCTTGGATTAACATAGAAACAGTCTTGGATAAAGAGGGTAGTGGAATCATACGTAAAATCTGACCTCTAACATCTGTATAGGAATCAGACAGTCCCATCAAGAACTGTGTAATTTTGTAAGCATGATCATAGTCCTCACGGATTTTGGAGGCTCCACAAGTACAATCACAGGTACAATTGGGAATGGGTAGGAGATTTTGCAGCTCATCCCAAAGACCTCTAAATTTAGTGAAGTAAGCATTAATGGTGAGAGTTCCTTGAGTGCATAGGGTAATAGTTTTCCTAATCTGGTACAATTTAGGAATATCACTTTGGGAGTATCTAGCAAGGAGATCCTCCCACATTTCACAAGAGGAAGAAAAATAGACAATGCTTTGTCTAATTTCAGAAGACACATAATTAAGTATCCATGAAATCACCATTGAATTGCATCTATCCCAGACATCAAGATACTTGGATTCAAGATGGGGTTTCTTGAATGTCCCATTGATCATGCCAAGTTTATTTTTGGCAGAAAGTGCAATGGTAAAGGCTAATTTCCATTGAGAAAAATTGTTTTCAGTAAGAAGTTCAGAGACAAGATTCATCCCTGGATGATCATGGGGATGAAGGTATAGTGGATGACTAGGGGGCAATTGAAAAACATTTTCTGAAAAGTCATAGTAATCTGATGTTTGACTGGTAGATTCTTGCAGGTTTTTCGAATCCTCTTTAGCAGGAGGATTGTTATTGGTCATAATGAATTAGGGCAAGAAAAGTAATAGGAAAGAGAGAGGAAATAAAACCTGCAGATGAAGATCAAACAAGAGCACTCTGGCAGATAGAGATCATTGAAGATGAATTCAGAATTGTAGGCTCTGATACCATGTTAAAGATTGGAGAAATTATTGATTTCTTGTATTTCATGGAATTGAACTGAAAGAACAAGAAGAAGAAAGAGAAATATTATTGATTTCTATATTGTTGATAATTTCCACAAAGGAAGAGATTGATCCCGAATCCCTCAATACACTAGCGCCTATATCTTGCTAAACTTAAAGCTCCTTCCTAAGCGAATTAAGCGCCATAGAGAAAGAGAAAATACAAATCTACCCTTAATGAACACCGATAAGCTAACAACTATGGGCAAATGACACGACACCCCTATAGATTAGCACTAGAGGAAGATACGTAAAAATGCATTCCAAATTTGTTAGATTCGTAATGAGCATTCCATAAAACGTAATCATCAATTTCTTGATCTTTAACATATACTAAATAAATATAGAGATTAAATTAAAATACTACATTGGACATAAAAATTAATTGCATTCCATAGATAAATCAAGTACAAACAAATTCCACAATATACAAGATATTCAACCAAGGAAAATACAACAAATATCTTAAAATATAAGTTGAAATAATTAAACCGAAAAATTACGAATCCGGAGTTGAAATATCTTATAGATGCATCCTTGGCCCTTAATTTTAAGTTCCAAACCTTCAAAATGATCAATCTTTGGAGATTTGGTGAGAAAATGGGGTTGGTGCCCCATTTTGGAGCAATGTCCCAAAAATGGGGGCTTGAATTTGAATGGGAGGCGGCTGGGAGATTAAAAGAGGGCAATAAGAGTCTCCAATATGGCCATGGGTAGAATAGGGAAAAAATAGGAGGCTTTGAGGCTAAAAATGGAATAATAAAAGAGATGGGGCACGACCAGGAAAGTGGGACTACAAGAAGAGAGACGCGGACTATCCAACGGGTAAAATGGGCGAGGCAGTGAGATAAAACAGGTGAAAATGGTGGCGGGCAGGTGGACTGGATTGAGCCAGGCAGCTCCTGGATCCGAAACAGGGACGCGGGTCAGCGCTTGGGGATAAGACGGGGGGACCAGACGGTGATGTGGCATAACCAGAATTCGACCCGAGACAGTTTTGTACTTGGCTCCGACCTCCCCTGGAGAATTGGAATATTGCGTCGGTGCCCCTGGTGATCTAAGGAATGCTGGCGAAGACCTTCCCTTTCCAGCTCTTGCAATATAGTCACCCATTAGCACCATTAACCATTGTTAGCCCTCATTTGCCTTGAACTACTTGACGGAACTCAACGGACTTGGATCGAATGAATCAAAGATCAACTTTGCGACTCGGAATTGCCTCGAACTTCATGCTAAATACCATATAAATGCTCGATTATGCATAAAAACCTACATTAAGCACAAAAACACAAATAATAATATTTCCAATGTATAATTAACTAAAAAATAACACAAAATAAAATGAAATTTTCGAGAAAATTCGTGAAAATCTTGGGCTCATCATTTCACTTTAAAAAGTCTAATTCAAAAAAATATGTCTATCATCTTTATAACGTTTCAACTTTACCTTCACATTTGCTATTAGCATATTGATTATGCTCATGCTTTTTGTAATTATGACCAACTTTAATATTAGTTATATATTCTTGATAATTAGACTTTTCAAATACAAAATTTTTAGATGGAATGGAGGGAGTACTAAACATTGAAAATGTCGAAAATATTTTTTAAAAGAGTAATGCTATTCTTAAAAATATTTTTACCACTATCCTTACAACTATGACTTTGTCAAAAAAACAACATAGGCGAGTCATCATTTGACAAAGGGAATACTACCTTTTTGACCACATTACAAATTGGAGAAATCCAATATGACCAACGATGTTTCATAACGACCAAATTATCCAACCAATTTTTAATTTGGTTGTAATGTCGTCCTCGCCGTGAACCCTCCGTTCAATTTGATATTTTTTTACGATAGTTGACTCCTTACGTGACGTTTATGTAGAATTGTCAAATTGAAAGGAGGATTCATGGCGAAAGGACATTTCAACTAGATTAAAAGTTGGTTGGTTAATTTAATCATTATGAAAAGTCGTTGATCAAATTAGATTTTCCTATTTTGTACATGGTAAAAAATGAGGTATTTCCTGATAAATGAATAGTTGTAAGAGCGGTTTATGGATAATTGTAAAAATATCATCATTCTTTTTCAAAACCATTCTTGGTAAAACCAACATTTCCAAAGTGAGTTGCATGAAAAAAAAAAAACTACTCCCTCCATCCCGAAATTAGCGTCATTGTTTCATTTTTCGTTAATTTCAAAATAATTATCCAGTTTGAAACTTATCTTTTTAGAACAATATTTTTATTATTTTATTATTACTTTTTTATTATATTTTAATTATAAGTCATATATGTTTTTAAAGAAAACTACATATTAAATTAATGTAAATAATCAAGTTAATTATTTTTTTTAAAATCTTATATCAGATCACTAGGACGATAATTTAGGAACGAGGGAATAATAAAACATGAGCAAGATTTTTATTTTGCTCAGCTCCCAAAGTTAGGCAAGGTAACTGCCAAAAGGTCAACACAACGGAGAAAGAATAAAGAAAACCTGAACGTCATTGTTACTTGTACGCTGTAACGGATCATAATCCGTGTCAATTACTTAAGAAAATTGTCCACCATTGATTATATCCTCAATCTAACGGTCCCAGTTTCTTACTTCGGAATTTTCGGAGTCCCCAAATTCAAAACTTGCCGCTCTTTCCAAATCCTCAGCTTTATATAGCAACCAAATCCCCCTTTCAGCTCATCACTCGCGACAGGTCAATCTCTCTCTAAAACAAACAAAATCTCTCTCTAAAACGATGGCTCGTACCAAGCAGACAGCAAGGAAATCCACCGGTGGGAAGGCGCCAAGGAAGCAGCTGGCAACCAAGGCAGCCAGGAAATCGGCCCCGGCAACCGGAGGAGTGAAGAAGCCACACAGATTCAGGCCAGGAACGGTGGCGCTGAGGGAGATCAGGAAATACCAGAAGAGCACTGAGTTGTTGATCCGTAAGCTTCCATTCCAGAGGTTGGTTAGGGAAATCGCACAAGATTTTAAGACAGATCTGAGGTTTCAGAGCTCCGCTGTTGCTGCTCTGCAAGAAGCCGCGGAGGCTTATTTGGTGGGTTTGTTTGAAGATACAAACCTCTGTGCAATTCATGCCAAGAGGGTGACTATTATGCCTAAGGATATCCAGCTAGCTCGTAGAATCCGGGGAGAGAGAGCTTAGAAATGGTTACTCCTTGGTCCTCTTCAATCAATCTCTAGGTTTAGTATTAGTAAGTATTGGGTTTGTAATCGTATACGGGTTTTCTTCCCTATCTCTTTATCAGAGGTTGTAGTATCAGAGATGTAACATTGTGGAAATTCAGAATATGTTTGTTTCTTAATGACAGCAATGCCTTTAAATTAAGAAAACTGGGATGAATGGGATAATCTAAAATCATGCCATGTCCTTAATTAGTCTTTTTGTTGCTACTCACATACTCACTCCCTCCCTCTTGCCCTACTTTGCAGTTCCTTCCAGCTAATCTCAAATCTCCTATCCCACCGTTTGTCTAACTAATTGTTCTATCCATTCATATCCCCTATGTAGGCGTGGACATCAGAGCACACACAACAAAGGCAAATAGAAAGAGGGGGGGAGTAGGAATCTCTTTCATGCTAGAGACAAGGCTTTTTGGTAATGTGGTAGTGAGATTAAGATTAGACAGGATTAAGAAATTTATTGTTTGCTATTAATATAGCATGAATTATTTGAATATAAGTTATTTTTTTATTACTAATATTTAATATCAAAGAATATGGTAATATTAGTGTTCTTATTAAAAATAATGAGACTTTTCGATTATTAAACAAGCCCTCGGAGCATAAACAAGTATTATTTGGGGAGCTTAAAAAGATTTTTTGAAACAACAAAGGTTTTTAGAAAATGCTTAAGAAGAGCATCACCATTGTCAAATTTTAACCAACTTCCTATTAAGAAATTGCCAAAAATTTTCCATTGTATATGTTCTTATTTGCTAAATAGGAGAGAGAGATCAAAAAACTTTCTAAATAAGAATCACCTTTTGGTTGAAAAAGTGGAAGAAAGTGGGCGGCTGTCAACCACCATAAGTGGGTAAGAAGATAAAAATGTATAAGTGACAGTGAGACTTTATTAAAAAATTATATAAGAATTTATCACATTGAAGATGCTCTAGGCGAAAAGTGAATTTGGGAGCAAAATAAGTTCGATGCGTAAGAATAAAAACCAGCAAAATAGGATCCAATTTAACACTAAAAATAGTCAAAATGCTGAGTTTTCAAAAAAAAAAAAAAAAAGCGAATTACCTCTTACACTTCAAATTTCTTTTTCCTCCGTTGCTGTTCATGATCAATTTTCAACCATAAATATTGTTTTTTTCTTATATTAAAGTACACATTTTTATCTATAAATAGAGACCTGATTCGTTTCATTTGAATATCAGAAAAAATTTCTATGATTTTTAGAAATTTCTAGCTATAAGTAAAATATTAAATTAATTGAAATAAAGATAGTGAAATATGTAAAAATGTTCAAGTTTGAGCTTAAGTTCCCTAATTTAAGAACTCAAATCTTCTGTGCCACACTGTGTACCACTTTATCTTAATCACATTCATTGCATCTTGTCCAATGATTGGGATGAAGTGGTACACAAATTGTAGCAGATGAAATCTGAGTTCCCAATTTAAGCCCCTTTGTTGTACATGATCTTTTACTCTAAGCTTGTTGAGCCCTTATTTAACAAGCTAAACTTTTGAAAGAGTTGGTAACTAACTTAACATGGTATCAGAGCTCGTTTGACAAAGTCGTATGTCATTCCGTTTGCATTTGTTACCCACCAGAATATTTTGAGTACATGTTGTCACTTTGTTTGGTTGTGATGCCCCTAATGGTCACTCCGTGTTCAGCCCCACTATTCAAACACCAATCTTGAGAAAATGTACTGGGACCATTTGTCAAAAAGAAAAGAGGATAATGACAGAGAGAGCAAAATTTTGTGATTAGTTAACACACTAATGCATTAATATACTTGGAAATGTTGCCATATATGTTGCACCAAGTTGGATTAAAGTTCTTCGTCATGTAATTCCGCATGGCTTTGAAAGTGATGATGAAATGGTTTACATAATGCCGCTGGTTTTATTTGGGCGTTTAGCCCCCATTTCAAGCATCGGTAAAACCGAAAGTAAAAGAGTGTCCACCATTTTTTTTGAAATGAATCAACATTTGCAAACTAAAGTATGCTTCAGTGATATGTATACATGAAATTAAATGACCACTGACCACCGTAATTGTTACCACCAAACAAATAACTCTAGAGTCTAGACCTGTAAATTTGGATGGCCACTAGACTGTTAATACACAGTTTAGTAGCCAAAAAGAATTTAGCAGCAAGAATATCATGTAATTCTAAAAGGTAGTTTCTTCATTAAATCGTTTAAGTTAATAAACCAAAATCCCCCCTAAGCAAAATATAAAATGGCCTTACCTGCGACTGGAAATGAAAATTCTATGGGAAAGCTGAATAAAGTTTCACAGAGGATGACAATCAAAAATTGCTGGCTAGCAGCCCGAGCCCCACAGTGACCACTATTGTCGTGAGAGAAGAAAAAAAAAGAAGACAATAAAGGGAAAACATCCTTGCTTTCTATCAGTCAGTTAACTGCCACCTCCGCAGATAAAAAATTAGAATGAAGTCCCTCTTGCCCAGATACTTTAGTCTTCGATAGCTTGAGGACCTGCACGGCTTCTTCCACCTTGGTAGCCAAAGATTGTGGTGACTCCAACAGCAAAAGCAATTCCGAGTTGTCCATCTCCAAGAGCATTCCCGTTATCTTTGCAGCTAGCTCAGGCTGCAAATAAATTAAAATGCAGTCTTAACTCTTAAGAGAAAATAGAATCAAGTGTTCAAGTTTGTCCCATATTCAGTGTTCTCTCGAAAACCTAGCAATACATGCTCATCTCATTATGACTTATGAATGCTGACTGCAAGAACTTGGAAACTGCTAGTAAAATAGAAAACATAATATAAAAGCTTACTTTGTGCTGGAGGACAAGTGGGTAGAGGCGCTCCCCCAGTATCTGTTTCTGATGCTCAGGGGTTGCAGCAGCAAGTGTACTACTCAAGTTCTCTGGTCCCTCCGCCCCAGTTCCAGCTGAATTTGAAGTGGCAGATTGCCCACCAGTTACTTTATTTGTTTCACGCACACGCCCATTTCCCACATATTTAACATGCCCAGCCCGCTGCAAAAGAACAGTGGAATACAATCATCCATCTATGAACGGTAGATATAATAACTGCAATTAAAGGCGCTAGGATGTCCCTTTACTATCATTTTCTTGACTGTAAGTTAAGAGAATCTAATACTTTCTCCGTCTCAAAAAAGAGAAGTAAAAACGGTCCCAAGTCACTATACAACATTCATTTGACTCTAGACCTGCTGCATTTACAGGGATGATTAAATCTACAGTTGCAGCATTTATATATTCAACTTGTGAACCTTAATTGCGAATTTCATGGCTTGTGAAGCAGACCTGTTGATTACTTGAATCTGTCGATGAAAGAGTAGGCTGTTGCAAATGAGGCATGTATGGAACACTATGAACACCACCCTGTGCAAGTCCATTCATCCTTCCTCTGTTTTGCCTCTGTGGTCTTGGCAGGTTGGGAATCTGCAAATTGACAATTCATAAGTCAAAAGCAACTCTTTTTTCCATTTCACTAATAAAAATCAAAGCAGATGAAACAAAATACTTATCATATCTATTTCCCCAAATGAAGCCAAAAATTTAACCAAAAAAATGAATCCAGGAAATTAATTACTAACAACATGCGTGCAAATCAAGTCAATTTTCAGAAAAAAAGAGCCATAATTTGAATTGCTTATTACTATATAGAGACTCAGAAGCTTACTAGGGGAAGCGGTGATGGTTGGAAAGCAGGCCTAGTTGGAGGTGCAAAGCCGTTAGGCCTCCAACCTGGCCTCAGTCCCAGAGGTTGATATATAAGCCCTGGTCGCGGAGGTAATTGTGAAATAATGCCATTTGGAGCAGTGTAGTAAAGAGGATGATAGGCACCAGGGATAACAGTTGATGGCCCACCAAGTCCTGCCAGACGGTGTGCGTATTGAATCTGCAATTGCGCTTGTCTCTCTTCTTTCCTTTGAGCAATGGCTACATACAATGGCTTACGTCGAAGCATATATCCTGAAAGACAAAGCTCACAAGTGCATGAGAAATGGTACAACTAAAAAAGTTCTCATCGCTATAAACTAGACATTAGTACTCTAAAGGATCTGAAAAATTATCACATTTTTTAACGGTGATGTTCACAAATAATGATCTACTTGAAACTTTAATAGAGAAGGAAAGCCACCTATTACACATCCACATATGCCAATAAAGGTTATTACGCCATACACGACCGGTCGATGTCAACCGTAGCGATATAGCTTACAAACTTACCATGGAAAGTACTCACAGCTTTGTTGGCCTCCTCAGGTGTGGAGAAGCAGACAAATCCAAACCCCTTGCTCATTCCTTTATCATCTCTCATCAGTTTAGCGGAAGTTATGGTGCCACACTGACTGAAGTGTTCTCGCAGCTCATCTTCAGTTATATCATCATCCACATTCTTGACATACACATTTGAACCCTGAAATAAATATGTGACAACATACAATTACTGTAACAGAAAGAGAAACTAAACAACCGACGAGAAAAACAGTACCGCAACAGATACCTGGTTTTTTAGCATTTGCTCCTTCCTTTTGTCCTCAAACTGACGACGCAAAAGTTGCTCACGTTCTGCTTTTTTCTGTGCCCTACCAACATAAAGAACCTTCGAACCTACTCAGGTCAAAGATGAAAAGGGGGTCAGATGAGGTGATTATTGTCACTTAAGGGAAATTAATATAATTAAAGAAGCTTGCCTACCAAGTTGCTCTCCATTCATAGCGGCTACTGCCTTCCTTGCATCTTCTGGGTTTTCATAATTCACAAATCCAAAACCTTTTGAGGCTCCATTGTCGTCCCTCGTGATAACCAAGCTAACAATTTTCCCATACGCAGAAAACTTTTCCTTTAAAAGTTCTTCTGTTGTATCAATATCCAGATTTTTTACATACAGATTTGTATATTTAGCATCTGGAGTAGACAAAATCCGTTCACTCTTCTTCATGAACTTCCCAACATACCTGATCCCAAATTAGTATAAATCTGTGAGTCGAGCAAAGACTAGCAGGAGTGGAAAATTTTCAACATTAACTCCAAAACAGATCATCATTGAAATGAGATAACTATGTTACAGTAAGATAGTACAGAAATATGAAATGGACATACATCTGCTTGCCTCCAACATCAGCTCCATTTAGCTTCTCAATGGCAGCATTTGCAGATTCCTCAGATCCAAATTGCACAAAACCATATCCTTTACTCTTCCCGTCTTCAAACGTGACAACTTTGGAAGACAAGATATTCCCAAATTTCTGAAACAGTTCTTGAAGCTTCACATTATCAACTGAATCACTCAAATTCTGCAACAAATGAACCACGACAGCCTTTAATATCAAAACCCAAATAAGCTAAACACAGTCAGTTGCGCTCAATTCCCTTCATGCATATGCAACAAGGAATTCAGCGTGCAAGTACGAATATACGACTCATTTTGGAGTGCATTACACATTATCCATCCAGAAAGGAATATACCTTGACAAATATGTTCCCAAGTCCACTTCTTCTCGCGTCAGGATCACGGTGTGACCATGTAACTCTTATCACTTTCCCATAAAGCTCGGAGTGATTTTTAGTCTCAATAGCTTGAATGGCTGCTCCAGATTGAAAAAAAACACCCAAATGAAGATATAAAATTAGAATATGTCTTCTCTCAAAGACATCAAGATATAACCCACCATGCGGACAGTCCTCTGATGCACACAAGAAACCACTCCTAGTATAACACAACCATCCAAGTAGAATAATATATCCAATCTTTACTCACTTCTCATTACAAAAATAACCTCATAATCATTTCAAACATGTAAATATAACCTTTATATTTATGGATAGCCTAAAACAAGCAAAACATCCTTGTGTCTGTACACAGATAAATAAGTATATCTTGGGGAATACCACCTTTTTTACCACCGTACAAATTGGGGAAATCCAATTTGACCAAAGACGTTTCATAATGACCAAATTAACCAACCAACTTTTAATTTGGTTGCAATGTCGTCCTCGCCGTTTCATAACAACCAAATTAACCAACCAATTTCTGTCAATATCGGACCAAGAAATTGCCATAGAAGGAAGATATTGACAGAAGTTGGTTGGTTAATTTGGTCTTTATGAAACGGCGAGGACGACATTGCAACCAAATTAAAAGTTGGTTGGTTAATTTAGTCGTTATGAAACGTTGTTGGTCAAATTATATTTTCCCAATTTGTAAGGTGGTCTAAAAGGTGATATTCCCGTATATCTTGTCACCAGATTGTTTTGTGGTAGATAAATCAATTTTTTTAATAATTAGCATGAATAGATGACAGGAATGAATGAACCATCAGAGATCAAATTGTAATCAAAATTTCAAACTATTAACAAAAAAAAGATGCACACTAACATTATTGTTCTAACAAGATCAACTAATACTGAATCAACAGCAATCAGTAGCGAACTCTAGTCAAAATATCAAAATTGAAAAGCACACAGGCATTATACATTGTATTATAAGTAAATCACAGCAATCAATCAGAAAATTCTGCAGCCTAATGACTGAATCACAACAATCAATCAGCAATTTCTAATCAAAATTGTGAAACTCATCAAATTGACAAACAAACAAGCACCTCAATCTTTTTCAGTTAGATAATAACTAACATCAAACAATCAGACATCAAATTCCTAATCAAAACTAAATAATTCATCAAAATTGACACGTAAATAAACACTACACTTTCGTAAAATTGCCTACTTACTAGAATCACATCAATCAAATGGCAAACCGTAGTCAAGCACTCAAACTTTCGAGATTCATCAAAATTGAAATGAAATCAACACCACATTTCTGTAAAATTAATTGACAACTGGAATCATCGCAATCAAACAGTGGATTCTAATGAAAATCTAGAAATTCATTATAATTTGTCACGTGCGCAGGCACCACATTTTGTGCAATTGATTAAAACTAGAATCAAAGCAATCAAACAGCGATTCTTATCAAAATCTCGAGATTCATCAAAATAGAATATTAACCAGTCGAAATAATTTCATACAAATAACTAATAACTAAAATCACAGCAATCAAACGGCAAAAAATCGGACGATTAAACACAAGAAAATAACGATCGGACGAAGCGGCATTGCGATGCAAAAGTTAAAACAGTAAGTTCGATTTAATCCGTACCGTCTTGAGGAGAAGTGAAGTTGACGTAGCCGTAACAGAGAGAGCGGCCAGTGGAGGAGTCGCGACAAATTCGAACGGAGGACAAGGACTTGAAGTCGGAGAAGGCGTTGCTGAGTTGGATGTCAGTGAGGTCAGGGTGCAAGTCTCCGACGTAGAGCGACGCCATTGGGGCGGGGACCGTCGTTAGTGGAGCCGCCATTGCCGAAACGCCGTTCAAAATTTACCAAAACGCAAAAAAACAAAATTGAGATGTATATAGAGAGAGAATTTGTAGAGAGAGAACTCCACACAACAAACACCACAGTAGAAAGAGAATGCGTTTCGTTATGGAATTGATTTGGTACTAAATACAGTAGAGAGGGGGAGAAAATTGTTTTCCTTAAAAAGGATGCGTTTTTTAGGGGAAGGGATTTTATTTTGGGTAATAATATATATTTCGAATAGGAAAAGGAGAATTTTGGGAGATAATATCAGATTATCAGTGCTTATATGTATGTGTATACAGAGTGTGATTTTGCATGGACGCGGGAGGGTTTTGTAATGGTGGCGTTTCGGGTGCTATCGATACGCAGAATAAGATAACTGTATCTCCACGCGACTTAGCGGCGCGTTTCATTACCTTCCGGTTTCATCAGTGGAGAAAATGGGGTTTTTTTTTTTTTTTTTGGGAGGGGGAGTGTGTTATATATATATTTTAATTTTTCGTTTAAAGTTTCTTTTTTAGTTAATAAAGCTTGAAATCAATTTGTTAACTTAACAAAATACTCATTCCGTTACACCAAAATGTTTACGATGGACACGTTTAATTCGTTCATAAAAAAATCTTCATTTCCTTTTAAGACCGTTCCACTAAAATTATTAAATTATTTATTTTTCTTAATTTGTAGTTCGGGTCAAACAAGATAATTTTTTTTAGCTTCACATAGGTATCCTACAAAAATACAACACCATCCTACATTTATAATGAAATCAATTATCTATTCTTCATTTATATTTCGGGTCAAACTCGAAGCTCTTTTAAAACGAAGGGAGTACATAAATATATTTAAAGTTGATTATAATTATAAAAATGCTTTGAGTATCATGAAAATAATTATACCACACATGGAAAGTAAAGATAAAAAATTATAAAGATTGAATGCATATTTTTTGAAAATAAATTCATTAAATGAAACACCCAAAATATAATATTATACTCCTATATATACCTAGGGGAACATGTACTTGTGTTGGTAAACAAACCTTAGTTTATATTTTTTCATGAGTTTTTTTTTTTATTTTGCATAATCATTAATAATTAGGTTTTAAAAATTAATGAAATAGTACATTTGTAGGCGACGAATTCAATTTGTTAGCTATAATTGGTGAATAGTTTAACATATGAATTTAGCTAATTGGTGCAACATAAAATACTTATGTTTATAAAATACTAAAATAGTCATGTAGGAACGATATGTTCACCTTTTTCTGTGCAAATAAATTGAAAATATAATTAAATGATATTACGAGTTTAAATTTGTGATATTTCTACAAATATCAGTATTAAATAACTGTACGACTAAATTGGTGATGCTTTAGAATTTTCATGTCGTTACTTAGAAAATGAAAAATTGATCTGATGGTGTAGGATCTAAGTAAATTTAATTTAATGACACTAACACTAAAACTTGTCGAAATACCACAAACTCGAACTAGTAATATTATAAATTTTTTATAATACTTTTTAAACTTTCATTAATAAAGCATTGAAAATCGTCCTGTATACATCTATAACTACTCCCTCCGTCACATAAGTATTCTCGTGTTTGACCCCATCCACTGTTGTCATAAAAAAAAAACTTTCGTCTTTTTTTTTGGAACAACAATAAAGGAAAACAAGACAATAATTTTGAGATTGATGAAATAATACTAAAACAAACACCATTCATTTCTTCTTATTTTCATTTATAAAGCATTGAAAACCATCATACTCTACATTAATTTTGATCTTTTCTCTTGCTATATTTAAATCTCTTTAACAAATTCGTAAATTTTTATCTATCTGTGGTATAGAAATTTTTACACAAGTGACCCTTCGATCATAACGCGTGTCAATCACAATATTTATCTTGATTTTTTTAGATTTTAGATGACCACGATTGTAATTCAAAGGATGTCTATGTAAAAGAATATTCTGTACCACCAGTGGATGAAAACTTAATTCTCAATTTACCTTTTAATAAGTATTTAATTTTCATATCCATTTCCATTGTAGTCACTAAAAACATTTTTTTAAAATTTTGGTACATTTCGTACATCACACCGGTGGATTACTGATTGTTTATGATTTGTAAGAAGATAATATTCTTAGTTGGGAAACCTTAAAACAATTAAATTTAACCATAATTACAAAAAGTACTAGCTTGTCCAAAATATTTATCTAGAAATATAGACTTTTTAAGTCTCGTTTGGTGTTACGTTTTGAAAATCTGGTTTTTCAAAACGCAACATTTTTAAAATACAGTTTTTTCCTTTTTATAAACACGTTCGAAAAATTATTTTAAAATGCTATTTTGATAAACATAATAGTTATAAACGTAACACATTTTTAAAAATACTCTAAATTGGAACATCTTAAAAATTACACAATTTTAAAACATTATATCGAAACATTTTAAAAAAAATAAACGCTACATCTGTTATTAACGTTTTGATCGAAACGCTTTACAAACAAACCCTGGCACTAAAACTTTGGTCCTCTCAATAATTTAGATTCCCTTGATGCATGCTTAGATGCTTGCTACGTCTTAACTATAGATTTGTTAACAGTTATTCAAAAGTACAAATATGCACTTGAAAGGACGTGAGTCTCATCCTGAAATATTAGATTAATTATATAATTTCTTTTTTGTTTCAGATAAATAATCTATTACTATATTTTAAAATGTTTTATTTAAATAATCAATTTAAAAAAATAAAAAAATAAAAATATTATTTTATTACTAATGAATTACTAAAAATATCGATTTTTAAAAAAAGTTTAACTTTCAAATAAAACTCGTTACTTGAAATGGAGAGAGTATAAATGCGAGGAGTGTAATACTGGTATCAAAATTAGAGAGGAAACATAACTAACAATTGAATTTTAAAAACATTAATATAATAAGAATAAATGTTTTTTTATAAATATTATTATCAAGAAAAAAGGTCAAAACGACGAGATTATATAAGGTAAAAAATCGGAAATATAGCCCACGTGAATGTTATTTTTACACCCACATTATTATAAACCAGAAATCTGAATAAGGCTGTGCTGAATACTCGCAGATAAGTGTGTGTATTACACACACTCTAGAGTCCAGCCTGGTGTGTGAGAGATAGTGAAAAAAGGTAAGTGGGGCCCAATGAGAGGGAAGAAAGAGAGAAGGACTGGTTCAAACTTGAAAGTAATGAAATAGGGCCGCAAGCTCAAAACAACAGAGTTAAACTGAGGATCCGATCCGCATTTTTTCACAAGTCACAACCAGACCTTACTACCTTAACCACATATAACGCCACTTTCCACGCTCTCCCTTTCCTACTCCTCCATTTTAGCTCTCATCACCTTTTTCACAATGTTTATATTTATTGATTTTTTCTCTTCAATAAAATATATTATTGATTTTTTCCTATAATAATCTTCCTAATTCATTCGTTTTTTTTTACTCTAAAAAGAAGCATGTCATTCGGTACTATCGAACCTAGCGGTACCACCGTACCACAAAAGCATGTGTAGAAAAGTCTTATTTCTAGAGCTTGAAACCTATAATTAAGTTGGAATAGTCATTACAAGCAGTGGCGGAATTAGAAATTACTAGTCTTTGTGTCGTGCTTATGGCACGGCGTGAATAGGGGAGGATGTCAGTACTGGAGGATGTTAATATTTAAATAAATCAATATATGTTTTAATTATGTTTCAAAAAAGTCTAAAATAACAAATTGAAAATGAAGACTTCTCGATAATCAATTAAAACATTATGATCATTCAACAGTGGAGAAAAAAATATATATTTATTTGTAATTTTAATTTATTTAAAAAAACAGATGCGATACCTTGTTAGATTTTATTTATTTGTAATTTTTTTAAAGGAAACAGAGGCGATACCTTGTTATATTTTGAGGAGGACAACCGGTTTTTCCTTTATACAATTAATAATAAGGGTATTGATTTTTTTAACTTTTTTTTTAACCGTGTAACCTGTTTTATATTATAGATTTACTATGGAAGATAGACACTAAACAATTAATATCTCTTTTTTATGTTGGTATAAAAAAGTGACTATGTGTTTAATGAAAAGTGTATTTTATATTTTATACATATTATTAAGAACGTAAAAAATCGGAAGAATTCCAAATTAGTAATTATACATATTATTACTTATTCTTATTTTTTAAAAATAAAATAAAAACAATTTATCTTTTAGAGTGGTCTTAATAACATAAAAACAGTTTATCTTTTATAGTGGTCTTAATGGTTATACATATTCTTAGTTAAACCAAAAAAATTCCAAAAAAAGATAATACTCATTTTAAAACCCAAACCACCTAAAGAAAAACTCAATAAATTGTGTTTTAGATATTTTTAAAAATGGTTAAACAAAAAAAGATGAATCCACCCTTCTTAACAACATTAAAAATTGGAAGAATGTTTTATACACTCAATTTAAATTATTATTATCACTTCTATTGATTTAAATTGACTATTTTTCAATTTAAAATTTTAGTATTTTTCTTAACTTTGTAAATAATTATTTTTATTCTTAAATAATTATTCTTAAATAGGACAACAATACCAGTTGGAATTATATCGATTCAAAGAGAGGAGGTGGAGAGAACATGTGAGAAGGGGTGTGTAGGGGTTGCTCAACCGCCGTTCAATCGCCCTTCGCACATGTGAAATCTAGATGAAATTGAGACTGTAGGATCTCGGTAAATGAATTGATCTCAACCCCTCATTAGCACTTATCAATTGCACATGTGTAATCCAAATTGTATTGTAATATAGATATTGACCGATGTCTAAAATTTTAACTTCTCCATTTGTCCCAAAATATATGACGTTTTAGGGCTTTTCACACAGACCAAGGAAACATATTGTAAAGACTAAACTGGCCCTATCCAAATATTAATGAGGTGTTTTGATATTCTTGCCCAAAGAGTTAAACACGGGTTACGAAGTCAATAAATATGGGTAGAATTGGAGAAAAAAAAAAGGAAAAAAGTTCCTTGAAAATTACTAAGTGTCATCTATTTTGGAACAAAAAAATTCTTCCAAAACATCATATATTTTGGGACGGAGAGAGTATTATATATAAAAAAAATTATAAATTACAATTTGTCCTTTACGCGTTTTCATACATTGAAAACGCATAATTACATCATCATCACCAACATTCATTAACATGTCTTTTTCGATATAACATATAAGAGAATCATTTAAAAATTGATCGGACATTCGATTTCATAAATCCGTCTTGACAATATTTTTTACAGAGAATTTGGGAGGGGTCCAATGAATTTTTTTGGAGGAGTCCAATTGTCAAATATCACAAACCTACTCCCAAATTTTTTTTTATTGGTCGGTGTCCATGGACACCCTTAGTCCTCATGTGGATCCGCTTATGATTACAAGTTGATTTATGTAATTAGTGGACAATAAGTTAATGTTACATACTTCAAATGTTCCAAAATAATTGTCTTGTTTGATTGTATACAGGGCTGACCGCTTTAGGCCTTATTCAATTGGATGCCTCATTTTTTTTACTATTACTATTAGTACTAGGTTTCCTAAACTAAAATTACTAAATAACGGTTATTACTTATCTCCTAGTCTCCCAGAGGACCCAGACTCCCACCGACGTATCTGACTCCTCGTCTTTTCCAGTCCTTCGACCTCGCCTCCTCGGTCTCTAGTTACTCTCTTACTCAATCTCAGTTACTCTTCCTCCGTGACTCCTTCTCTTACTCTCTTTCAATATTTCACAATTCACACCAGATTCATAAATCATTAATCATATAAACATATATTGAATCCTGATATACCGATATACATACTCTTCAGTTCAGTCTTCTTTTGTTCTTCGGGCCTTCGGCTCTTTTTTCCTGGCTTCCTGAAGAGGATGATCGAGATCGAGTCATCGAGACTCATTGACTAAACGAATTGGACCATTGCGTAACTTGCGTTTTGCCTTTTGACTTGTGAGGTCGGTAGGCCGCGACTGATCCCCAACCAGGTTTCTTTGTTCTAAATGTTTTTTTTCTTTAGTCTTGTGCCTTGATTTGATTTATAGTAATTTAATTTAATTTTGTGAAAATGCATTGGTTTTTTATTTTAACTTATAAGTTATAGAAATAAGAAATGTTAACCAGAAAATTTGAATCCGGTTATTCGAAACTAAAGAAAAAGATAGAAGCTTTAATCGAATTACAAAAAGGGGCCATCGAGAAATTTTTCAATACAAATAAGAAATTTGAAAGTAGCTCGTTGAATGAAAAAAATTAATAGTGTAGATGTAGACACTGATGAAAATGAAAATAGAGAAGAAATCAATTACAATAATTTAATAAATGATTTTGCATCTCAAAAAGCATGAAAGATAAACTTTAAATAAATATATAATAATTTTAATAATAAATTGTTATTTACTTTAAAAAGACCTCATTCTATAGTTCGCTTTAGGTCTTCATAACTGTTGGGTCGGCTCTGACTGTGTATATATGTAAAATAAAAAATAAGGGTAAAATGATAACATATTTTTTTTTTCTGAAAAGGAACGTTTGGAAAGAAGACAATTTTTTTTGGAACGAATGAAAAAGGAAAACGATCAATTATTAAAGAATGGATAAATATAAGGAAAATTTTAAATTTTTACAATTAAAAAAAGATTGGGTTAATGACATTATTGGTCCCTTGACTATGAGCTGTTCTCAGTAATAGTCCCTTAAGAACTTTTTTTTATCAAATTTGGGCCCTACGAGTATTAAATTTTTACATTGGTAGTCCTTTTGATGGACGTCGTTTGTTCAAAACCGTTAAGTTGAACATGTGCCTCCCACGTGCAGTTTTTTAAAGGCTGGTTTGGTATTTCTCAAGGGATATTTAATTATATTGATTAAATCTATGACACATTCGTTCCTCCCCTCATCGAACCGTGCTTGAGAAATTGGTAGGTGGCCGGAGCTGGGGGAATGGAGTTGAGTGGGACACCGGAATTGTGGAGGGCACTGCTGGAGATGGAGCGAGCACTCATGTCTGGGTTGAAGTGCTAAATGAAAGAGGCGATTGACAAGTTTCCCCTTAACCTAACTAAGAGAATTCTTCGTGTGTAACGAGGGAGGGCGACAAGCCTCGTATCAAATGGGACCCTCGGGAGACGGCCTTGCGTCCCTGGTGCATTCGACCTACTCTTCTACCGAGCCTTCTTGGACGACATAAAGCTTGCTTGGCTTCAAACAATTGTTTACTGATTTGCCGGGGGAGGAAGATCGAAGGGAAGCTACAAATTTCATTACGAGCTCCATTGCAGAATTCAAACCTAGAAGGAAAACTCTCAAAGTTTTTCATAGGAATAAGTCTCTGCTTTTTCTCATTTCCTGGGGTCATTCAAGAACGGAGCACGAAAGCAAGTGCGAGTCCCATAGACAAAGTCAAGAGCAAGACTAGCTAGCCCAGATCGCTTCTTCCAAAATGCGTCTCATTCATTCCGCTCGCAACACCTTTATCTTATTCCTTGGAACTAATCTAATTGAACTATGAAAATTGAGAGAAAACGAAGGAGAAATACGGGGTTGCTTTGGATGTGTTTCCAACATAGATCTGGGGGAGCCACGACTGGAGCTTTTCTGATTTAGGGATTTAGGTCAGGAGAGGGGGGTATGGAACTAGAAATGGAGAGGAGGGCTCGAATTGGGGTTGCTACTGATGTGGATTGAAGATGGAGGAGGGAGAAACCGAAGCTAACAAAGATGGAGGCCGGAGGTTGGGGGATCTGGGAAGAAGAAGTTTGTGTTGAGATGGAGAGAGATCGACAGAGGGATTTTTTCTTTTGTTTTTTTTCCATACCGAATTGTTTTATTAATATAGGTGGTGAGAAATACTAAATTAGCCCTTGAAAAACTGCACGTGGGAAACACATGTTTGACTTAACGGTTTCAAACAAATGTCATCCATCAAAAGGAATACCGCTGTAAGAATTTAATAATAGGACCAAAATTTGACAAAAAAATTTAAAAGATTATTACTGAGAACGTCTCATAGTCGAGGGACCAATAGTGTCATTAACCATATTCTTTATTAGTACTATAAATGAAACTTTAGATAAGCATTTAAAAATCATTTATAATTGCCACATGCCAACCACTTTGCAAAAAATATATCTTAGCACTAATTCGACTATAATGAGTATATACACATTTATTTGCTCCAAAACAAAAGAGACTATTAATTATTTACTTGAAACATTGATAATTATTACTCTTTCCGTTTTTGGCAAAAAATCTATTATTTTATTATTAAAATTAAGATATAAAAATATCATTTCATTATTAATAAGCTACTAAAAATGTCATTTTAAAAAAATTAACTTTCAAACAAAGACTCTTTGTCGGGAATGGAGTAGTTCATATTTGAAATAAGTAAATACTTCTTTCTCAAATTTCCTAATTTCAATTGCGCTTCAAACTTTTTTCTCTTAGGGTATGTTTGGATATCCCAATTTCATAGTTTGGAATTGGAATTTGAGCCTTCAAAACCAATTTCATTGTTTGGGAGCATAATTAAAATTTGGAATTGGAATTAAGTTGAAATTCTATAAAACTAATTTCATCCTAAATCGTAATAATTTAAATTCTAAATTTTGATCAATTATTACATAGTAACAACTCACTTTTTTTTACCACCACCACAATAACTTTCAACCACCACCACTTGTGTCACCTCCGGCCGCCACCCTCCGTTGCTGTTAACCACCACCACGGTATGCTATTTTTTAAAAATATAAATTAAGTTGAAATGTAAATTTTTTATTTAAAATGTAATTTTTTTAAATAATTTTATTGTTAACAAAGTTTGAACCCTTACTATTCATAATAAGTAACAATCATATACCACTAGACTAAACTAAATACTTGACTTATTATTGAACTCTTACTTTAAGTATAATGTAGAATTACAATTAAATTCTACACATTATCAAAACAATGAAATTGCTATGATTTTAAAAATAAATTTTAAGTTATTTAAATTTTATAAAATTTGAAAATTTATTAAATTTAAAATCAAAATATCCAAACGAACCCTTAATAACATTCACAATGTTACATTATTAGGTTATTGTCACATTAGGTTTTTGGGATCAGCTACGATTTTTTATTTTCTATTTTTACCTTTTGCAATAATTTTAGAAAGCCATGCCTGCTCATTTCTTGTGTTTAAAATATAGCCTGGTTTAACAATTTAACTAAAGCCTCATTCTTTGACTAAGCAATCATTGACTCTAAACAGTTACCCCCGAAAAGTAGAGGCAAGACTGAGCAAGTTTTTTTAAAGAACCGGACCGGACTAAGGAATCGGACTAGACTAATGAAAATTGGATCGAATCAATTTTTTGGTTTGGTCTTGGTTCACAATTTTTTAAGAATCGAATAATTGGTTTGGTCCCGATTTTGTGTTTTAAAATTCGGTTCTGGAACCGAACCGGACCTATATATATATTATTTTTGTTTTTTACCTACAAATAGAAACCCTAGTTGAAAAATATAAATAGTTAGTTTAGATATTTGTAGTACTATTTTTTTTTCTCTGGTGTGCCGTCCCCTTCTCGAGTTCTCCCTTCGTTCTCCCCTTAATCTCAATCAATGACTCAAACAATAAATCAAGCAATCAGCCTTTGCCTTCGCTACTCGCCACCTTCGCGGCATCCTTAGTTCGCCTTCGGCCCGAATCTGCCCTTTGTAGTTCGCAGCTTTTCTCTCCTTCTTTCACATCTCTCATTTCGTCTACTTTCGGTGGGTTCTTCCTCCTCTCCTCACAGCCACAACCATAGGTACCAAGTCCTCTCTCTGTTGATTTGATATGTTTTTGTGTTAATATTTTGCTTGTTAATTCTCTGTTGAACAATTAGTCAATAGTTTAATTTGATATAAGGTCTGCCTCTTTAATCTGTCAAAGGAGCTGCCTCTCTTTAGCCATTGTACTACAACAATGTTTCATCTGTAGTGTAGCTATCTATTTTCTTCTATTTAGCCATTGTACTAACTATTTGTTTGATTTAAGGGTTCTACCTGAATTCTGCTTGTATTAATTGAAGTGGGGTTTCTTCAAAAATCTTTCTAGCTATGGTATGAAAAGATTTATTTAATCTCTTTGTACTTATTGGACTCGGTATTCATTCTTATTTAATTATCTGCAGTCGTCTGACTTTTAGACTTTCAGCAGAAATTTAGATGTCTTAGAGTATAAACAATTCACACAATGTCGTGCATTTCCTAACCAATAGAACTATCCAAAGCCTCTGCTGGGATTGGTAATATCTCTAACATTAGTTTGGCTTGGTAAATGACTAGTCTTATTATATGGATAACAAATAGATACATTGTAACACTGAAACACTAGTTTGCTATAATAGCAGTTTAATTCTGGGTGGATGGGCTAATGATAATTTAGGTAATATATATATATATATATTTGCAACAATGGTCATTGATAATTGCATTGCAATCTAGACCACTAGCAATGCTAGTTGTTGGTGCTTACTTTTGAGACGTAGATGTTGGATAAATATTTGTTTGGCTGCAGAAATCTTTGTTTGGGCATCCTGTTAAACCAGATATTTGGTTATTCCTTGTATCGTAGTTACTATCTTTTTTTTTATTGTCGTCAACAGCATAACATATACTACTATTAATAGAATCATACGTCTTTTTCCATTATATCCTTCTTAGCTTTTATTGTTGCATGCTGAAACAAGCCTGATTATCACTATTAAAAATGATTATAATAGTGAAATCTAATTTTACTAGTAGTCAGTGATCTTGTCCTCACAATGTTTAATAGGATTATCAATTGAGGCATTGAGTGCATTTCTAAGTTTGTGACTTTGTGTGAAGTTGATTGTATGCAACTAGCCAGCTCAAGGCTGATTATCAACGCTGAACTGTTATCCGATTATCAGCCAAATTTGGGCATGCCCTATTTGCGTTGGGCTGTAGTCTTTATGTTGCTCTAGGTCTACCTTTATTGTCTTGGTTTCATCACTTTCATGTATAAATGTAGGTTATTGAGGGGAAGAGTGAAGACATGAGCTGCAGAGCAAAGAAAGAAGTGGAAGCAGAAAAAATCCAGAAAACATGTTTAACTCCAAGAGACATTTATAATGTTCTACTTTTTCGTTTGTATTTTTATCGAAGGTTGTTTTCAGAAAACATGTTTGAATGTACTTTTATCGAAGGTTGTTTAATCTTTTTATATTGAAGTCTTTAAAATTTCATTATATATTTGTATTAAACAGTTAAAAAATAAAAAAAATCATAGTATTGGTTTGGTCCTGGTTCTGGTATGTCTTCGATTGGTTCTAGACCGACCAATGTATTGGTTCTCACACCTATTGGGTTGGTTCCGGTTTAAATTTTTTGAGAACCGGACTATTGGTCTAGTTCTGGTTTTCTCTTTTTTTCCAAAAAATTGGACCAATCCCACTCAAGCTCACCCCTAGTTCTAAGAGCATCTCCATGGTGTCACTCCATTTCTCCCTCTAGCTACTTCGTTTTTGTTCCTTTTACACTTTTTCAACACTCTAAAAATGTTTCTACTCCAGTAATCACCCTCTATACAATTCTTTAAAACCTCAAATCTCTTTCATCACAACTAACAAACCTAACTACCACCATATTTTTCATCTTTTTTATTTCTATTTTCCCAACACAATTAAAATGAAATATTTATATTTTATATTATATATTCTATGGAAAAAATATTATATATTTTTAATTATTTCGATTACTTTATCTAAAAATATACATCATTTTAATGGTTAATTTATGTTTATAATACATTATCATTATTATTATCATTATTTTATCCTCTTATATATTAAGAACACGACACAAATGATTTCTTTTGGTTGAAAAGAATTCACAATTAATACACAAATTTCATAAAAAAATAGAAATCTTTCAATTTGATCAATAGAACAAGTTTACGATAATAATATAGTACGATAATAATGTAAAAAAATATATATGTACATCAGTAGCTTGCAACGGTAGGAAAATTTAAGATGACAAAGTTAGTATAATTAAAGGAAACCACATATTTTACTACTAATATTTATTTTACAGTCAATTACTTTTTCTTAAACTGTGTGATATGTCAAAGAGAACGATTATTTGAAAATGGAAGAAATATATGTTTTAATAAGTTTTAAAATTACTTTTATCTCAAAATATATATCAATCTAATGGGAAATTTATGTTTAAAATAAAGTTTTATTATTATCTAAACATAACTCCTACCGAAGAAAAGAAAAAAAATTTAGCACCAAATAAAACATATTAAATTAGTAATAATTTTACCCGGAATGGAGGAAGTATTTTTTACATTTTATATTCTCTTGAAATAATTTTATGTTTTAAGAAATTCAATTACTTTTATCTAAAAAAATATATGTTTACAAAACTAATTATTTTGCTATAATCTCAATTAAAACTCTCCATCAAAAAAATATATGTAAACAACAAACATGTGTATCATGCATATGAGAGGGTTGGACACAAAAAAAAATGTTACTATTCCTTCTAAGCCTCCCTCTAGGTTTAGAGGAATGTTTAGTTGGTTTTAGAGGAAAGAAGTGTGGTAAAGTGTCAATTGTAGGATTAAGGGTGGCTAAAAAACTCTAAAAATGAGTAAGAGTGTTGATAAAAGTCCACCATTGTGGATGCTCTAACATAGTAATGTTATGGTTAGCTGAAGAGCACCAAAGTAATGTTATGGTTAGCCAAAGAGTATCAAATTGAAGAGTACCAAAAAAATTTTTTTTTGTACCAAATGAGGTGTTTTTTGATGTGGCAATTGATGTAATGCATTAATTTCAATTTTCTTTTTTTTTTTGTTTTGTTTTTATACTACATTAGGTAACATCTCATTTACTGCAAAGAAATTGGTACTCTTTAGATACCCATAGCACATATACTAATATAGTTTCAAGAATATGTGTGTGTATGTGCGATCGCGAGTTTGTAGAATGCTTCAAAGGTAATTCCAAAAAAGCGAACTTTTATGTACTCCCGTCATTAAAAAAAAAAAGTGGGGCTATCAACACCTAAAGTTTTATCTATGCACCCTATTTATTTCAATTTACATCACAAGATATAATACATTAACGCATAAATATGATATGAAGAGAAAACTTTAATTAGCAAGAATAAACAAGATTATTAATCGTCCTCGTTATTAATCCTCAAATTAAAAAAATCTAATTTTTTTAGTTAATCCTAATTTTTTTAGTGAGGCGCTATTACCACTTCTTTTTAATAATGAAGGGATAATGACTTTATTCTATTGTTATTAGTCTCAACCACCTATTGTCTCAAACATTTCTATTTTTTTTTTTTTTAGGAAGTTACTTTTTAGTCAATTAAAAAATTGTCTATTTTCTATTTTTTTTTTTTGGAAGTTACCTTGCCATATTTTACTTGATTTGAATCCAGTTTAATTGATGGTCTCACCCTCAAATGGGTATCTTTCAAAATTATACACTATTTTAATATTTATAATTTTTTAATATGTGTGTGAGTCAAACAAGATTTATTTTAGGAACGGAGAGATTATTAGTTATCTTGAGAACAAGAAATATATCCTTCCCCCGAGATTTATTTTAGGCCAGTTGCGTTACCATGTGCTGAAAAGGAAAAAAATGTATTTCCTCCGTCCCTAAAAAAGAATTCTCCTTTTCGTTTTAGGTAGTTAAAAAAAATTATCTACTTTTTAATCTTTCTATTTTGAGATAATCACTATCATTTTTCCATGAATTTATTCTCTCTTTAATTAATGGTCACACTCTCACATGAGTATACTTAAAAAATACACACTATAAATTATTTTTTCTTAATTTGTAAGTCAGATCATATATGACAATTTTTTTGAGAACGAAGGAAATAATTTAAATAATGAAATACTTTAATTAACAAAATAATTCAAGAAGGAACGAGTAGGTCGAGAACTCGAGGCATAGGCGAACTTGTTAATGGGCTGAGCTCAACGGAACAAACTAAACCCAATGTGATATGATTCTATGAGAATGGAAGAAATTACAGGTAGGTCATTTTCTGAAATCGTAACCGCTTAAGTGCCTTATTTTTCTAAAAAACCAAAAAAGGTTTTTTTTTTCTAATTTTTTCCTAAAATGCTCGCGCTAGTTCTCTCATCTATCATCTTCTTCTTCCTCTGATCATATCTAGCAAAAATTTCGATTTGAAATTTTCTTCCCCTACTGAAATTTGCTTTTTAGTCTACAAGGGGATGTCCCAAAGCATCTCCAAAAGAAATTACCTCCTTCCCCATTATCGTGCCCAGGTTATCTTTGGAATTAGATCTTGAACCCATCTCATTTCTCTTCAAACGTTGTAAAGGCTTCCATTGAAGTACATGTGCTTACCTCTCACCATTTCTATGGCCGGAGCGGAGCTCTTTCGTTTTTCCCAACAATCTTCCTCCATCCACCCCAACAAAAAAAAAACGATTTTAAAATTTCTCCCCTCACTGAAATTTGCTTTTTAGTCTACAAAGGGGCCTGTCCCAAACAAAAGAAATTACCTCCTTCCCCATTATCGTGTACCAGGTTATCTTTGGAATTAGATCTTGAACCCATCGCGTTTCCCTTCGAATGTTGTAAAGGCTTCCATTGAAGTACAAATGCTTACTCTCTCTCCATTTCTACAGCCAGAGCAGAGCTCCTTCAATTTTTCCAACAATCTTCCTCCATGCGCTCCAACAAACCAAACTCCATAACCATCATCGGTGAACCACAATAGAAGAAAATATTTACTTCTACTTCTTTAATCTCAGGCCTATAGTCAGAGAACAGAACGAGAAGCCTTGATTCAAAGCAAAGTCTGATGCATCAATTTGGTTGCGATGCAAGCATCAGAATTTTCGATAAAAGCATTAGAGTTTTCCGATGCGAGCATTAAAGAGCTTTTTTTAGCTTTTGCTAGTCCTAACTAAGCCTGCCCTAGGCCCGCCTAAAGATCTACTTTTTCCTGTGTTAATACCCTCGCTTCCAGCCGTTCCTACCTTCCATTCATCAGGGCCGGCCTTGTGAAATATTGGGCCCAAGGTTGATTAAATTGAACGGACCCTTTGTTTGTAACATTTGTTTTTTCTATTTTTTGAAAAAAAAAAAACAAATATAGAATATAAAAAAACACGCTTCATTACAAAGTTATGAGCAAAACGCACGAAAAAAATTTAATTTTCATGATCACTCAAAAAACAAGCAAACAACTTTCTTAATTACCAAGTATATTTTCTCTATTTTAGTATATAGTATATATTGTTGTTTTATAATTAGACTGACACAAATAAAAAATATTATACTTAAAAAAATCCATTATTTGGATCTAAGTCGGTAAAAATACAAGTTTTGAGTCTTAATTTACAAATATATTGGTTCTAATTATTATAATTTTGTCACAAATTAACTCAACACAATTACACCTACCTATAGTTGCTTTTCTTCAATATCTGTTTTAAAATTTCAGATAAAATATCTTTAAAATTTTGTGTATTTTTATATACATAGCGTACCTACAATACACATAACTTATCCCACTATGTATCATAAAATTAAAATTTTGATACAAGATACATATATATGATTTATCAACTATATGATAAATCATAGAATTCAAATTTCCAAAATGGCAAAAATACTAGGTCAAATGTGAGAAAAACCAAAAATAAACTAAATAGTTCACATAACATACTTTAATAATTAAAGCAATTAAGAAAATTGAAGAAATAAAATTGATTCCGGCTTTAGTGCTTGAGAGGCATATATATATATATATATATATATATATATATATATATATATATATATATATATATATATATATATATATATATATATAATGACAAGGGTACAGTTTTTCCTCTAAAATCTCACTTTTGAATTATCATTTCATTTTTTATCTCATATCCTCTCCCTATTTTCTCTTTTTCTCTTTCTCTCTCCCGTTTCTCATTTCACTTTTTCTTTCTCTATCCTCTCCCTATTTTATCTCTCTCTTTCTCTCTCCCTATTTTCCATTCAAAAATAAAAAAATAGTAACTAAAACAAAAATAATAGTTCAGGAATCAAGAAAAAAAAGAGGTTAGTTAAATAAAAAATAATTTATGGAATATGTCACTATTAAAATAAAAGTTACAGAATCAACAAAACAGAAATAATTTAATGCAGAGGTTAGTAAAATAAAATAATTTACGGAACAAAAGTTTAAAACAAATTCTTAAAAATATATATGTAAAACAAAAATACATTAGTAAAATAAAAATATTTGATGGAACAAAAATAATAGTTACAGAGTCAATAAAACAAAAACAATTTAAACTGAGGTTACTAAAATAATAAAAATAATTTACAGAATAAAAGTTTAAACCAAATTCTTAAAAATAGTTATGTAAAACAAACATAAATTAGTAAAATAAAATTATTTGATGGAACTGAAAGGATTAAATCGAGGGATTGACCCTCGGCACGCCAAGGACCCGACCCTCGGTACTAAAAAGAGGTCTCACCTAAAGAGCCACCAGTAGCGAGGATAGGACCACTCACCCTAAGATAATCACTTCAACCTCGGCATCATTACCCTCGACAATATGACGAGCTCAGCCACGACTGGCCTAAAAGACCACGGGCACCCTCGGCCCCGCCACCAAATCAGTCTCCATTATCCTCAGCCTCGGCAACTAAATAAAAGCGTTCGTCACAAGAACCACTCGGCCTCGGCCTCAGATCAATCATCCACCCTGACAAACCATTTCCCTAGGCCCGAGAAAACCGCTGCACGCCAATACCAACTCTCTGACAAGTGCACAGTTCACTCATTCCTGACGAAGACCCTCAACGCATTTAATAACCGCCGCTTTATGCTCCCCAATTACTAGCTGCCACGTCGCCATAAACTTCAGGTATAAATATGAGAACGCACATTCAGAACAAGGCAAGTAATTTCAGCGATATCACAACTCTCTTATCACGGCTTCCTATCAAACAATTATCACGGCCTATTTATTACCAATTCTTAACCGGAAACCTGATTCTCACGCCGGAGGGTTATAGTCGGGCCGCCCCGACACCTTAACGGTGTTTATTGTTTACTTTGTGCAGGTCAGGCGAAAAGGACGAACCAGAAGCTGCCACATCATCCTCGCTCACACGTGGACGACAACACAGGATCACCACACATTTTGCGTGATCAGTTTGGTTCTGTTGCCGAGAAACGACTTTCCTCAGCCACAACGTCCACACACGAGAAAGGATGGTAAAATCCAAAAAGCAAGCCTCGAAAAACGTAACCCCCGCCGCATCCACCCGCCCGTAAAAGGAGCATGCCGAGCACAAGACGCGAGGGACGCAGGGGGAACTCCGCGCCGCTACCCGAGGTGTCGGCCAGTGGACCAAAGAAGGATCGCTCAACAAACGGCTCTCGAACAAAAATAGAGACGCCGACGCCGACCCCCGAGAGGTCGAAGTCTTCTTGGCCAACGAGGAGGAACCGCTGCAAAGCAAATAAGCCCACGATTCAAGAAGAGGCCGAGCAGAATACGCTGTATTGGGAGCACCAAAAGGCCTTGTGCACAAAAATACGTGAAGCCGAGACCAAAATGCACGAGCTAAGGCAAAGCCCGGCCCCAGAGCCCATCAACGTGCAAAACACCCCGGCGCAATCCAACTCGGTTTGGCAGAGGGTGGGAACTACGAAAGCCAAAAAGGCAAAGTTTACCACCAATGTCAAATCAAGACTTGGAAAGAGGGTGGCCGGCGAGGGATCTAAGACGAGTGTTCATTCTCGCCTAAGATTCCCCCCCGGTACGGATAATTGTCAAGCCCAAAGCGAGGAAGGAGAGTCTCGGCCCAACGCCGCCTCGACCAACAAAGCCCCCTCCGTGTCTCGACATCCATCTCGCCAACTAGCAAAGGAGGCTCGCTTGGGGTCCCCAATGAGAAACATGATCGAGGAAGAGCCCGAGGTACCACAGTAAAAAGGGGCTAATCGCATCCCCACTCAAGCCGTAGGCTCGCACAGGCGACAGCCGATGACGATGCCGAGATTAGGCATGGATGGAGAAGTTGGAGGCTCTACAGAGCTCGAGTTAACTCGCCATCAAAAAAATTGAGGGCCATTCATTAAGCAAATAAGAGAGGTGGAAGTGCCTTCAAAAGTAAAGATTCCACACTTTGAGGACTACACCGGTAACACGACGCCTCGACCACGTGTCGGGTTCGAGTTGAAAATGATCATCGTGAACTGCATCGACGACATATGGTGCTTGGTGTTCGCCGACCCTAAAAAGCGTGCTCAACAAGGTACAACGGGTTAGCACCCGACTCTATCACCCGTTGGGATGACTTTAAAGGGGCATTTTTGAAAAAGTTCGCTTTCAGTGCTCTCCCAAAAAGCGAGATGCACTGCAGTAGCGTGAAACAAGAGATTGGAGAAACCGCATCGGCATACATGGCACGCTCAAAGAGGTCCCGACCAAATCCCAGATATTCCCGACACATCCGTAAGGATGTGTTTCAGAGCAGGCCTGGTACGAGGGAACTGCCGAACAGAGCTCCTCATGCGACCAAAGGACACAATCGGCGAAATGTTCTTGATACCAAAGGGTGGCTCGCTGACGGCGAGCAACCCCCACCACAACAAGCTCACGAGCGGTCACGCCCCTTCCGCACTGACGCCGCAAGTAAGGGAAAAGAGCAGGGAAAGCTCTAAGAAGAGGACGCCAACTCGGCGAAAAGAAGGGAGGAGGAAAGAAGCGCCAAATTCACTGGCGAGATCAGGGGGCCAAGACGAGACTTCGAGTTGGAAGACTTCACCCCCCTCAATGAATCTAGGGAACACATAATGGACGTTTTCCTGACAGAAAACAAGATACGCCCACCATTCCCCACGAGGTCACCCGTAGAGGGGCGAAATCAACGAAAAAGACGCAGCCTTCCATAACGAGATTGGCCATATTACTTGAGGAATGCATACAGCTCAAAAGAGCAATACATAGGGTGATAAACGAGGGAGATCGAAGGTTTGTGGCGAGAGAGGTCCACATTCGCGCCCCCGGACCGAGGGCTCCGGGGGGCGACAACAGACAGCCCGACAACCGGCCAGTGGTAAATACCATCCGGGAAGAAACCCAGAGTATCACACAGTTGAAGAATGCAATCAACTGCCTGAACAACTCGGCGAAAACATCATGGATGGGATGGTTGAGCACCTAAATGGTATTCGTGGATACCGAGTCGGTCAATGATTATGCTCGCCAAAACCCGTTAACTCTGCAAATCGGCATTCACAACAGCCTAGTTAAACGGGTCTTGATAGATACAGGGGCGGGAAGAGATGTGATGTATTATAAGTGCTTTCTGGCACTAGGGCTCGGCGATACCCACCTCACTCCGAGCCGAGTCCAACTGGAGGGCTTCACAGGCCACAAGGTCACGGCCAAGGGAACCGTGGCACTCAAAGTCAGCCTCGGCGAGGGAGACACCACTAGAAGCGAGGAAGTCACTTTCCTCGTCCTTGATCTCCCCTCCCCATACAACGCCATCCTACAAGCACCTTCCCGTGCCAAATTCGAATGGTAGCATCAATGGCCCATCACGGTCAAGTACATGACCTCGCTCGGTAGGGGTCCTTAAAAATGATGCTCGTACTACCTTAGAGTACCTCATCAATGAGAAGAAAGAGGCGGAGAAAAGATTGAAAAGGCCAGAGGAGGCCGAGGGAAGAGAAGATGAACAGGTCGCCAAACGAGCCCGAGGGCTCGACGGGGAGAGCTCCACCCCGTAGCAATCAATGCAAGCCAAGGAGGTTGGCCCGCGTCTGGAAGAGGGAACGTCGAGTGCCGATATCGAGAAAATCGAATCGAAAGCCTCGATGTTCGAGACCATCCAATCATACGCCTATGGAAGATGTAGAAGAAGTTATCATAAACTTCAACTACCCCGACTTAAAATAAAGGTGGGAATGGAAATAGCGGCGATTTAAAGGAGAGCCATAATCGAAGTTCTTAAGAGAGAACACTGATGTCTTTGCATGGCAAGCCGAGGATATGGAAGGCATTGCCGAGGAAGTAGCAATACACCGATTAAGCATCGATCCAAAGATTCGCACCTATCCAAATAGGCCGAGGTATTTCTCTCCTGAAAAGCAAGAGGCAATCAAGGAGGAAATAGCCAAACTTCTTCGTGCCGAGATCATAAGAGAAATCCACTACCCCACGTGGATTGCAAATGTTGTGATGGTCAAAAAGAATAACGGAAAATGGAGGATGTGCGTGACTTCACCAACCCGAATGAAGCGTGCGTCGAAAGGATCGGTACCCACTACCGAGGATAGATCGCTTGGTCGATTCTATCTCTGGATACAAAATTTTAAGCTTCGTGGACGCCTACTCGTGGTACCACCAAATCGATGTGGAAAGAGGACCAAGGGAATACCTTCCGAGCGGCAGCGCACTCTATCGCTACAATATGATGCCGCTCGCCTAAAAACGCGGGGCCACCTACCAAATAATGGTGAACAAAGTCTTCGGCAACCGCTGGGGAGGAATGTGGAGGCCTACATAGATGATATGGTGATTAAAACGAAGGAAACAGCCACATAGACGACCTCGTGAGAAACCTTCGCAAACCTCGAAAGAACAAAATGAAGCTCAATCCCGCCAAGTGTGCCTTCGGCGTAACGGCGGGGAAGTTTTTGGGGTACATGGTGAACGAGCGCGGCAACATTGAGGCAAATCCCGAGAAAATAAAAGCACTTGCCGAGATGAAGGTCCCAATATGCATCAAGCAAGTTCAACAACTGAATGGAAGAATAGTAGCCTTGGGAAGGTTCATCTCGAAATCACCGAAAAAGCCTCCCTTTCTTCAAGATCCTAAGAGGTGCGAGGAAATTCACATGGGACAGAAGTGCGACCTCGCTTGCCGAGCTCAAAAATACCTCTGCAGCCTTACCCTTGCTAAGCCGCCCCACACCAGAGAAAGACTCTTTGTCTATCTCTAGAACTGACACGCCCATAGCATCTGATGGAGAGAAGGAGGACTTCGTAAAACCCATCTACTATGTATCACATGCACTGACTGAAGTAGAGACGAGGTACATGCACATCGAGAAGGTGATTCTCGCGCTAATGATAACGGCGAGAAAACTGAAGCCGTATTTTAAAGCCCATGAAATCGGGGTTTATACTGACTTGCCTCTCGCGAAGAATATTACATGTGCCCGATGTTGCCGGAAGAATGATGAAGTGGGCCATCGAATTGACGAGTATGCAATTGTTTATCTTCCAAGAAAAACCATCGAGCTCAAATCTTGGCCGATTTCATTGCCGAAGCCTCCTTCACCTCTAAGGAGAAAGCGATGCGCATCAAGGACCTTCCACAAGCGAGCAAGTGCCTGTGCAAGAGTGTCCTCGCAAAACGCGACCACCTCACGACATTGTTCGTAGATGGATCGTCCAAAAAAATGGCAAACGGAGCGGCATTCTCCTCATTACACCGATGGAACGGAAATCGCAAGGCCTTGAAACCGACTTTCCCAAATACGAACAACGCCGCCGAGTACGAAGCCTCGATAGCCGTGTGAACTCGCCGCCGAGATAGGCTACTCAAATCTTGATCTTCGCCGACTCCCACTGTCGAAGCGTATTTCGGGAGTATGGGTAAACCACCCAACCTCGACAAGTACCGAGAACTAGCCGTGGGTGTCCTCGCACAATTTGAATACCGAGTTGGAACAAATAGGAAGGGCGGAAAACACAAAGGCGCACTCACCTCTCGAAAATGGCCACGAGTGAACTCGCGAGCTCCCCCGTAAACATGGATTGAAATCCTCGACACCCCGCCCATTGATAAAGAGAAGGTATTGATGCCGAACAAAGCGACGAGTGTTGGATCGATGACATCAAAAGGTACATCGACTGTGGACACTACCGAGCGACAAAGAACAATGGATGGGCAATGGCAAGAAGGTCACCAGATACACTTTAATCTGGGGACATACTATACAAAGGTCCTTCACTAAGCCTCTCCTAAGGTGTGTTCGACCGTAAATCACACAAGGATTACTAGCCGAGGTACATGGAGGGTATGTGGTAGCCATCCGTGGGCTCGAACTTTGGCCGACAGGTCATTTTCCACTGATACTATTGGCCGACGCTGAGAAAGGATGCCGAGGCATATGCCGTAAAAATGCGACAAGTGTCAAAGGTTCGCTAATATTCCAAGATTACCCTCGGCACCTCAAACACCTAATCGCAAAGATGGTTTCGAAATGTGGGATCGACCTAATCGGCCATTCCCTCGCCAAAGGAAAGAACAAGTTTGTGATAGTGGCGGTGGACTACTTCACTAAATGGATCGAGGCCAAACCCTTAGCAAGCATCACCGAACAAAGGGCCATCGACTTCATTCGAGACAATGTCCTCTCGCAGATATGGATTACCGAGAGCCATTGTATCGCACATCACACGCTTTCAAAAAGATTCACTCGCCATGCGAGGAGAGAGGAATTCGCCATTGGAAGTCCTCTGTAGCACACCCCCAAGGGAACGCCAAGCGAGGCCGGAAACAAACAAATACTTCATGCCTTGAAAAGAAGGTTAGATGACAAGAAAGGTGCTTGGCTCGAGGAGCTTCCGTCTTATGGGCAATCCGAACGTCTCGCCGAGGCTCAACCGAGGAAACGCCTTTCTCCTTGACATATGGAACCGAGGCCATGGCCCCGGTCGAAATGGCTCTCCCCACTGCAAGAGTCATCCATTTCAATGAAGAGGCGAACACAGAATCAAGGACTCTGGACCTTGATTACCTTGAAGAAAGAAGGCTCGAAACCCGGATGAAGGCCATCAACTACAAAAAGCTTGCTAAAGCCCATCATGACAAAAGGGTGAATCTCGCACGTTCTCTGGCGACCTAGTGTTGAGAAAATCGAAGTAACAGTAACAAGCCGGGAAGAAACAAGCTTTCTCCCAATTGGGAAGGACCGCATAAAATCACAGACAAAGATTCGAAAGCAGAACCTACAAAGCTCGCGAAACCGATGGAACCCCTCTAAAAAACCCTTGGCATTCAGACCACTTGAAAAAGTATTATCAATGATCTGTAATCTTCTTATATGAAAGAAAATTTTCAAGTGAAAAAACTTGTTCAAACCATGTATTCGAGACCGCATTGTCTCGCCAAAACGAGATCGCATTGTCTCGCCAATTCGAGATCGCATTGTCTCGCCAAAACGAGATCGCATTGTCTCGCCAAAACGAGATCGCATTGTCTCGCCAAAACGAGACCGCATTGTCTCGCCAAAACGAGATCGCATTGTCTCGCCAAAACGAGATCGCATTGTCTCGCCAATTCGCATTGTCTCGCCAAAACGAGATCGCATTGTCTCGCCAAGATCGCATTGTCTCGCCAAAACGAGATCGCATTGTCGAGACCGCATTGTCTCGCCAATACGAGATCGCATTGTCTCGCCAAATACGAGATCGCATTGTCTCGCCAATACGAGATCGCATTGTCTCGCCATTTCGAGACCGCATTGTCTCGCCAAAACGAGATCGCATTGTCTCGCCAATTCAAGACCGCTTATATATAGGCAGAAAACACTTGCATCATACAGAAGAAAATATTTGCATATTGAAAAAACTAACTGGGAACAAAAACATACTTGCAATTTACACTAAAAATAAAAGATTACATATAACCATTGTTTGAAACCATTGTCTTTAAAAATACTAAAATTCCTAAGGCTAAACCCTCCTCCCTGCCTCCTCCTCCTCGCGAGCCGCTTGAAATATACCGACTCTTGAAAGCTCCTCCCCGCTCGCCTTCGGCCTTCCAACTCGCCATTAACCGATCGCCACATAGTGCGCCTGTTGAGGGCTCGACCGTGAAGCCACGATAGCTCTCCTTTATATATGCATTTTCTCGAGCCAACAGGCAAAAAGGTTGTTCGCCTCTAGAGGAGGCACCACTCAGAGCTTGAACAAAGATCAAGATCCCTTATCCGGCTGCCCATCGAAAGGCACCAACGAGGAGACGCCTCGATTCCGGCCGAAAGAGGCAAGGTTCGCCATCTTCAGCACTTCCGACATCGGCACACCCATCGCCACCACCGCCGGAAGCCCGAACTCTCCTCCATATAATCCGAGCCTCCACCCCATAAGCAAGCGAGCCCGATACCTCGCCAACTTGCTCGCTAGGCTTCGCGGCTCTCGGCCTTTAATCATTCTCACCCATCACTCCCTTGCTTGGCCTCGAGCTCGGCCACCCTCCGATCCTTTCCCGCCGCTAGCTTTATCCTTCAAAGATTTTTCCTCGCCAGCCTTCTCAGAAAGTTGAGAGACTCCTCGCTTTTAATCAGAAGTCCCCTTCCAAGGACTTCACTTTCTCAAAGACTGTAAGAAATCTCCCCTTCGCACTTGTCGAGCCTCTCTCCAGCCCCCGGACTCAGCCTTACCGCTTATCATGATAGGCCGCGATGCCGACCCCGAGCCGCAAAGTCCAACATAAGCGAACCAAAAAAAAAAAGAAAAGAAAGGTTACCTCGCCAAAGCAAGCCCGCAAAGATCTTGCAATTGAAACGCCGGCGGGCGCATTGTTCAAAGCCGCACCCCTCGCCGAGTAGCCTTTGCCCGTAGCCCGAATGTCGGCGAAAGTTATTTATTATTTTGACGATGTGTCCGACAACGTGCTCACTATCGACACCACATCGCCGGCCGTGGAGGAGATGGGAACCGCCTCGAGATCACGTGGAAGAGGCGGCCGAAGTTTGAGTCTTCGCCTCTTAGCCTTCTGAGCATCACCGCAGTCGCTTACCCTTTCGCCTTGGTGGAAGGGGCAAGAGGAGGAGAAGGGGCCACCTTGGTAGGATCCTTCCAAAACGCCGACAACACTATTCCTCTAGCCGCCGACTCTAAGCTCGCCGCCCGCTCCTCCTCGGCCTTTAACATGGCCGTAACGACATCTCGTGAAGCCATCTCTACAAAAAATGAAGGTCGCATCGCACTCAAAAAAGACGAAACAAAAACCGAAGAAAAAAAACAGAATAAACAAAATCGACTGATGCCGCACTCGAGCCCGTCTATACCCTCACATCTCTGACACACCGAGCCAAACACCCAACCTCATGCAGGTCCACCATCTCGACTCACGCATACGAAAATTCGAATATGCCCTCTCGCACTCCTCAACATCAACCGCCGAAACCGAACCTTGATAGAGGCCCTCATCCTCCACTATGGCCTTCCAATTATAGGACCAAACTTGCACCCCTTCATCGCGAACAAGGGGCCTCGATAGCAATCCGTCGCTAGCGTCGGCAGATTTAAAGTCTTCCTCGAGAGACCGTGAGGTTTTCCTTCAGAACCTCAAAGTTCCACCCCTGGCTCGACTCCACGAGCGTAACCTTCTGACCACCCGTGGTCTTTGCTCCCAAAACTCGCCAAAAGAGGAAATCCCCGAGGATGCCGAAGAGCCACGGTTCATAGAGATGCCGACCTTGTAATAATAGCGTAAGAGGCCCAATGTAGGCTCGAATCCCTTCGCCGGTGCAACAAAAAACTCACCAAGGCTCGGGTCAAATTGGGCGAGAGGTCCAATGAACCGAACTTCAAGGTTCACGGATGAAAGGGTCGAGGGCAAGCGCAACCCGAAAACTCGAAGAGGCCGGAATAAAAGGCAACATGGCTACGAAGGCCCCGCACTCGAAATCCCAAATCTCGACCGATCGGAGCGCCCGAACCCTCGGTCTCAAAACATCATACTTAAGCCAATACGAACTCGACACGTAAACACTCTCATAGGGCGTCCGATGGATAGTCCCAGGCGTAAAAAACTGCCGCCGAACTTCCAGCCAAGGGCTAACCTTCACCCCATAACTCGCAAGGAGAAACCTCGCTGCCGAGCCGAGTAACCGCCACCATCTATCCTCGCCCGCCTATACATAGGACCACCGCGAGGAGACTTCCCAAAGACCGACTCAACAAAGGGGTCCCTTACCATCCGAATCTAAGGAAGAAATCGAGCATAACCTAGAGCTCTCCGAGCCAAGAGGACCCACTGGCCGCCTCCTTATAGATCACGGTATCCACCACAATCTCCTCGGCCAAACAAACTTTCACCTCCACACCTCTCCAAGCGGGACCGCGAGGTACGCTCACCTCATCATCATGTAGGTCGCCACCCTCAAACCGCCGAGGTCGACGTCCCCGGCATCATTCTCGCCGAACCGCGAGAGTACCTCGCTTAAAGGACTGCCACGCCCGAAGGGTACCATGTGGCACGGCACGAAAGATCCTCGGCCACCGGAGACTCACTCACGTTGGCCGAGGCGTAAGCCTCGCCACATTCGGGAAGAAAAGAGAAGGACTCCTAACCGAAACGTATTCGAATCACCTCCAGAATCTATCGGCCCATGGAGGAACCGCTAGAAGAAGACGAAGAAGATAAATAGGGAAAAGGAATCCTACGAGACATACTCTACTAGAAAACAAAGAAAGGAAAGAAAACCGTACTCAAATAAAGTCAAGGCCGGGAAGACCACCGAGAATCTACCAAAACAAGGAACACGCTCAAAAACCCAAAAATGCCGAAACGTTAAAACCCAAAACGGATGAATGTTCTAAACGCCTAGCGCGATTGCCAAAACACTAAAACTAAAGCCGCCGTGGAAAACACTTTAAAACAAGGAAGAACGCGTGAAAACGTGGAGAAAAGGAAGGAATACACTTACGGGCTTCAAATGACCAGGGATGTAACGGGATGAAAGCTGCCGGAAATCGCTCGAAACTGTGGAATAATCTGGTGTAGAAAGAAATGAAAGCGGTAAAAGCAAAAAAGAAAAAGAAGAAATCTTTTATACCCCCCGCAAAGCGACATCGTTTTAAGGCGGGGCCCCGAAACTCATCTGCCAACCGCGTGTTTTTTCGTAACATGCCTAAAACGCGCCATCATTTTCTCTGGATTCGAGGTACGGAAAAATGCGGCATTAAAAACTTTTCGAAATTCGAAAAGCCGCCCAAAACGAAACCAAGAAACCGCCAAAACCCGCATTTAATGAACTGACAGCTTGAAAAGATGAAACGTCCCGACTGCTGGATATGCAAAAACATCCCATAAACTTCCAACATATCTCGTCGAAATGCTCGGCATCGACCTCGAATTAGAAACCCATAAAACCGTCCCGGCCCGTAAACATAACGCCGACCTCTACCGCCGAAAGCAACGATATTACTTTTTACCTTCGGCGTCGGCCCAAAAAGTAGGGGGCCAGCCGAAGGATTAAACCGAGGATTGACCCTCTGGACGCCAAGGACCCGACCTCGGCACAAAAGAGGTTCCCACCGAAGAGCCACCATGCGAGGACAGACCACTCACCCCTAAGATAAATCACTTCAACCTCTGCATCATGACCCCTAAGATCGTGAGCCAGCCCACCACGATCCGGCCTAAAAACCACGCACCCCGGCCCGCCTTCAAATCAGTCTCCGTTATCCTCAGCCTCGACAAATAAAACGTTCGTCACAAGAACCACTCGGCCTCGGCCTCAGATCAACCATCCACCCCGACAAACCATTTCCCTAGGCCCGAGAAAACCGTTGCACGCCAATACCAACTCTTTGACAAGTGCAGTTCACTCATTCCCGACGAAGACCTCAACGCGCATTTAATAACCGCCGCTTTATGCTCCCCAATTACTAGCTGCCACGTCGCCATAAACTTCAGGTATAAATATGAGAATGCACATTCAGGGCAAGGTAAGTAATTTCAGCGATATCACAACTTTCTTATCACAGCTTCCTATCAAACATTTATCAGGGCCTATTTATTACCAATTCTTTACCGGAAACCTGATTCTCACGCCGGAGGGTTATAGTCGGGCCACCCCGACACCTTAACGGTGTTTATTGTTTACTTTGTGCAGGTCAAGTGAAAAGGACGAACCAGAAGCTGCCACATCATCCTCGCTCACACGTGGACGATAAGACAAGATCACCACACTTTTTGCGTGATCATAATTAATATAATAAGGGGTATTATAATATTGGTGTATATATATTAGCGTAAGTCTTTTAACTAAAAGCTTCTTCACAACAACCTTTGCTAAAAGAGGTGGTCTCCTGTAAGACGGTCTTACAGATCCTCATCCGTAAGACGGAGCCCCATTTAGGAATTCGCGGATTAATAACTAAATATGTTAATAAAAATTATAATTGTGAGTTTGGCAAGATGGACGGAACAGTTGCTTCAAGGTTTGGTCGACCAGAGGTCGGTTGTTCGAACTCGTTTAGTTACATAAATTGGTTTTAATTCTTCTTAATGAGAATTATAAATTTGCGGGTCATAATAAATTAATAATACGTTATAAAAATTCAAAAAAACCAATATGGTGAGATGGTTTACAATGAATTTCATAACCGAGCATTAGGAGTCTTGGAACCAAATTCCTTGGCTTGATGGGAATCAGAAAAATAAGTAGTCTTTTTCTTGCCCTTTTCAATACTTCCCTTAATTCTTTTTCTCGTTCCTTTCGTAACAGAGCGAGTAGGATCTAGGCATGTAGAAGATGAACTTGAAACACAAGATGATTTATTTTGGTCCGATAAATTATTTAAGGAAGAGTGTCACTTTTTAATATTAAATGTGTCACTTTTTGTATTAAAAGTGTCACTTTTTAGTATTAAATGTGTCACTTTTTAGTATTAAGAGTGTCACTTTTTAGTATTAAATGTGTCACTTTTTGTATTAAGAGTGTCACTTTTTAGTATTAAATGTGTCACTTTTTAGTATTAAGAGTGTCACTTTTTAGTATTAAGAGTGTCACTTTTTAGTATTAAATGTGTCACTTTTTGTATTAAGAGTGTCACTTTTTAGTATTAAATGTGTCACTTTTTAGTATTAAGAGTGTTACTTTGTATTTTAATAAAAATTATAATAAATTTTTATTTATAGTGTCATTTTTAACATTAAAATGTGTCACTTTTTTTGTTTTTAATGTGTCACGTTTGGTTTTAAATGTGTCATTTAGCATTTCTTCTAAGTCCGTTAGGATCTAGAGGGACTCGAACCATGGACAGCGCGCAGGTTAAAACTTTAAGCTTCACCCTTCACCAACTCACCCAACCATCTTTTATGGTTTTTATTAACAGATTTAGTTATTAACCCGTGAATTTCTAAATGGGGCTCCGTCTTACGGATTTATCCGTAAGACCGTCCTATACAAGTCTTTGTCTAAGATTAAATCCACATTTTAGAGAGATCCATTTTGATTAAATGTGAATAAAAAGAGAAAAAATGACACATATGATTGAGGGTATGAATTACTCACGACCACGTAGAAACGAATCTATGGTTGCATTGGTGATACTCTAATCACTCTATTTTATATTTCAAAACCGTTAAAGTGGAGTACTGAGATGTCATGCCACCTGATTTTATTTTATTTTATTTTGATAAAAATATGAAACAAATAATAAATTTACAGCACAAAATAGAGGGCAAAATTGTCATCTTTGTGGATGAACTTTGACCAAATCTCTCCCTTCCTATCCGCTGTTAACAACTCGTCCATGCAACAGCAACCAAAGACTTAATGGAGTTGGACTTGAATTATTAATTGGTAACACTTATTAATATTGACATGGAAGCACTAGTAGACTAGTAGTATCAGGAACTTGCTGGTTCATACAAAGCATTCGTGGTTATAGTGAGTTTGATTATATTTGGCTCTCTAGGGGAGTATTTGTTGATACTTGATAGAGGGACAATTAACACTGTTAACACTGCCCAAAGATAGTGTTAATTGTCCGTCTATCATTTGTCATGGCATCACCAGTGAATCTGTGAATCCAGGTTAACTTCATCACTGTTTCCAAACACAGCATCACCTTCCTCCATTGCTCCCACCATGGCTTTCATGCCCACCCTCATCTCCAAGTTATCCTCACAGGGAGCAGATCTTGCAGCCAATGCTTCTTGGATTCGAGTCTGCTGCTCTGCTAGCACGGCCATTCGTTCTCTTTCCAAGTTACCCTTGTCCTCTTCAGGATCTACTGCTTCTTCACTTTCATCACCATGTAATAGTTCTGGTGAAAACGAACCATATCCCTCCTCAGTAGGTTCTTCAACGCTCCGGGTGGGTCCGAGCCCATTCCATGATATCGTCATTCCCCAATGGTTGCTCGTATTGATCATCAACTACACACACATACACCCGAAAATAGAAACTGGAAAATGATACTACTCACTCGGTTTTCAAATTATTGTTTTCTTTGATCCGACACATCGTTTAAGAAAAAGTAATTGATTGTATTATAAATATTTGTGAAATGCATGATTTCCTTTATTGTACTTGAACATATGGTCATACTTAAAATAGGTAGAAAAAATAAGGGTAAAATGGTAAAAATATTTTACTAAAAGGGAAAGTTTTGAAAGAAAACAATTATTTTACAAGAAAACGAAGATGATAATTTGAAAATGATGGCGTGGCATATTATGAATAGCAAGTCCATCTTCTCTGCCATTTCCAAGAAATATATAACGACATCGCATTTCTCCAAACTTTTACAATTAGCCTACTACAAAAACTGTGAAATGTAAGGGACAAACTAAAAATATTTTTAAAAAATCCGACCTGCCGGATTCGAACCAGCGACCTAAGGATTAGCTGCTGGCAAGTAACCTACTACAGTCCTCCGCTCTACCAACTGAGCTAAGGTCGGTCTTTGCAATTTAATCAAAGTATTGATTTTTAATTACGCATATGCACCCAAAAATAGAAACTAACGTGATCAACCTCAAACATCCTGGAGCAGGAAAATGATACTATTATGAATAGCAAGTCCATCTTCTCTGCCATTTCCAAGAAATATATAATGAAGGCGCATTTCTCCAAACATTACAATTAGCCTACTACAAAAACTGTGAAATGTAAGGGACAAACTAAAAATAAAAATCCGACCTGCCGGATTCAAAGGATTAGCCGCTGGCAAGTAGCCTACTACAGTCCTCAGCTCTACCAACTGAGCTATGGTCGGTCTTTGTATTTTAATCCCAGTATTGATTATCAATTCCACACATAACCCCGAAACAAAATAATGGCCGGATCAACCTCAAGCATCCACAAGCAGGAAATTGATACTATTATGAATAGCATAAGTCCATTTTCTCTGCCATTTCCCCATAACAAAGAAGAAATAAATATATAATGAAATTGCATTTCTCCAAACTTTACAATTACAGCTCCCATATGAAAAGCAATCCGTAAAACCATATATGTAGAAAATATAAGAGAACTAACAACAAAATGAAATGGCCCTTGGTTTGTCAATGCTTATTTCCGTTGGATCATACTAAAAGAGATGGCGGCTTCACATCACTCTAAGATGCTTCCATGGGATTTTGACTAATCAAGTGGAAAGAGAAAATTCAGGCACTGCAAACAGCTTGAATTGCCAAGCTTTTCACCACTCCAAAACATGGGTCCCCAAACTTAGCTGTTGATACAGGAACTGAACATCTTTGCTTGCCGATGCAAACCTGGAGGCCAATGAAATAAGTACGTTAACACTCTTCCAATATGTGAATCAACTTGCAACAAAGAAATGGTGAAGAAAAGAAGCACAAAACAGCCTTTAGCAATGCAGTTACCCTCTATGCTTGTGCTGCTTTGGATGTACGTAGGTGTATGTCTGTAAGTGTGCATGTATGTGTGCAATGTGTGTCCTAGTCAGCATACGTGGAAAGATAAAAGTAAGTTGATTTCAGTCCAACAGGAGATGGCAAATTATATATAACCTCATTGTACATCCTCCTCATTGTACATCCTCGTGCAAATTCGAAGGCTCCAAGTGAAAACTTGTTTTTTATTTTTTTTGGTTTCACAGAAGCTTCCATTAATCATCATTCTCAAAGAAAAGGAAGAGGGCAATTGACTTTCCGTCATTATATGGTCCAACAATGAATTGCCTCTCAGCAACTCATGGGCATGAAAATTAGAAAAGGATATCGCTCATAGGCCCAGCACCCTGGTTTATTTCGCAGCTTATTATTAACCACATTTTTTTGTCGTCTCCTTAAATCTGGTCAGGCTTCAGCACGATCATCACTGCAGTTAGGCTTCAGCTAAAGATTCCCAGCCCATGAAGCTCCACAACACTCGTATCTTATAATTTTTTTTTAAACAAACATGTATATAAATAAAAGATAAAAAACAAACAAGGAGGGGGACAACCAACCGTCCAACAAGGACTAAAGAGTCTTACCCCTAACAAAAACAGGAAAGCAAAAACGCCCTATAAAACGCCCAAAAAAATTACTTTCAAACATAACATAGCGATACGATGACTACTGATCTTGTTGGAGCAACCACTGTCGAGCTTTGGTCGCCCTCGTAAGTCTCCTATTGCCAACGTGAAGTTTTTAGCCTTATTCTTTGCTTTCTTGGGGCCTGTTTGATTTGACTTATCTGGAAGTGCTTATAACTTATGACTTATCATAAGTTGTTTTTGAAGCGTTGGATTTCACTTATGGTAAGATAAGTCATAAGTCATGTACAAGTCACTTAAAGCATATGTAAGGCCATAAGTTGTAAGCACTAAGCCTAGTGCTTAATTCTACTTTTCAAAAACATACGAGTTTCTTTTTTTTTGAAATTTTATATATTCCAATATTACCTTCTTAATAATAGTAATAAAAACAAAAAGTAATAATAATAATAATTAATAATAATTATAATAAATAATAATAATAAAAGGAATTATAATGATATTAATATATAATAATATGACTAATGATAATAGTTATAATAATAATAAATATAATAAATATAGTATCAATAATGATAAATATAATAATTATTATTATTACTAATAATGCTAATAATAATAATAATACTAAAAATTAATATTAATAATAATATATTAAAAATAATCGTAATAATAATAAGTAATAATAATAATAAAATTAATATTAATATCAATATTATAATAATAAAATATAATATTAATAATAATAAAATAAAATGATAATAATAAGTAAAAATATTAATATAAATAAAATTGGTATTATTATTAATATAATAAAATCAATACTAAAATTAATAAGTAATAATAATAATAAAACTAATATTAATGTTGATACAATAATAATAATAATAATAATAATAAAGGCAATAATGATGATAAATAATAATAATACTAAAAATTAATATTAATAATAATATATTAAAAATAATCATAATAATAATAATAAAAGTAATATTAATATCAATATTCTAATAATAAAATATAATATTAATAATAATAAAATAAATGATAATAATAAGTAAAAATATTAATATAAATAAAATTAATATTATTATTAATATAATAAAATCAATACTAAAATTAATAAGTAATAATAATAATAAAACTAATATTAATGTTGATACAATAATAATAATAATAATAATAATAATAATAATAATAATAATAATAATAATAATAAAGGCAATAATAATGATAATAATAATAGTAATAATTAATAATAGTGATAAAATTTGCATTAATATTGATAAAATAATAAAAAGTGATAATAATAATAAATAAATAAAATAATAATGATAATAATACGATTAAAAGTAATATTAATATTAATGATAATAGTAATAATATTAATATTAATTTTAATGTTAATAATAATAATAATAATAATAATAATAATAATAATCATAATAATAATAATAATAATAATAATCATACTAACGATGTAAATCACATTTTGTGATGATGCTATTTTACTCTTTATATTTGATTTCAACATTATTTCAACTTATTAATTAAACACACAAATTAACTTATGAAAGCTAATCAGCACTTTTAAAAAGCTAAATCAAACATCACCAGTTATTAGTCATAAGTCATAAGTCATAAGTCATAAGTCATAAGCAATAAGTCATCGGTCATAAGTAATAAGTCATCAGCACATATCAATAAGCTAAAAATCAAACAGACCCTTAATAAGTTTGTGACACGATAAGTTGAAGGATTTTCCGCCTTGCCTATGTCATCCCCGAAAAGCCTTTGTCCTCTATATGAGCCATTAGATCACCAAATAAAGATAGATTTCCAGCTCGAGATCTAATAGAGGAAATCTTGAAAGAGAAAAAGTGGAGATCTAGCCTTGAATAGTTTTTTCCAAAAAAGAGGTGAAAGGCGTAGCAAGGAAGTCCATTTTCCTATTCCATTTTTCCTCGATTGGGCGGCCGAAGGAAAGAATTACAGGCAATCAGAAGAGGAAGGTGGAAAGGAAAGGTCCGGAATAGAATCATATTAAGAAGGAAGTGCAGCTAAGACTAGTCACATGCTGTTGAATCAGCTCGCACCCATGGCATTCGTAATCGGAGAGTAGTGGTTTTCAGGACTACCGAGGGATTGGCGAGGTGTCTGTGCTCAATATTTCATAACCAACATTCCCTCCTAGGACACACATGGCTATCCTCCGGTCCGTGTGTGTATGTGTATGTGTGAGGGAGAGAGAGAGAGAGAGAGATTCTTCAAGGTCCCAACCAGGGTCCAGGGATGCATCTCGGCAATATTCACCATCGTGAATCTGCCTCACTGCCAACATTGGATTCCTTGTCACATGCTCTCCACCATCTCATGAGCACTGCAAATAGTAGTCGCCTCCATTATTATTCAAGAAGACTTAGTGAAGGACTCCATATGGCACTCCAACAGCTGCTTAGAAAATAAGCTCTCCACTAAAACTCTTTAATCAAGAATATCAACATATCGAATCACTGTTCTCTTTGTTTGTTCTCCAACAGTCGCTTAGAAAATAACTCTTCCAGCTCAACAAACCAGCAAGAATATCAACATATCTAGATAGTCAACTTTACAGAGTCAGAGTGGGATAAGTAGTCCAGGATAACTTCTTGCTTATTCATCTAGTATGAAAAAACACGTTGCGGCTGAGCCCTTGAACAGATGAGAACAGCTATTATGGGATTAAAAGGTTCATAAAAAGTCGAGAACTGCGCGGAGCTTACAGTCAACAGTTGAACGCGGCTGCGCATCTTTACATACATGTCCTCGCACCTATTTCAATCATCAAATAATACTTGCATATTTTATCCTTCGGTGTTTTGTTTTCTTTCTTTTTCGGGGGGGTGGGGGGGAGGAGCGGAGCTTGAGTGAGCAAGCAGATCAGTCCGAGGAAGAAAAATAACTAAATGCAACATTGCTTCATACTTTATCTTTCACACAGTTTACATTTGTCATGGTTTGAATCACTTTACATTTGATACAGTATCAAAAGCAGGTATTGATACACACATATATACAGATGAAAAAAGAAAGACTCAGGTAAGATTGCTTACTTGGATCAAAGTATCATCGCTGGTTTGGCATATATAGAAAAAACAGTGAACAAATAAAATAAAAATAAAATTCTAGGAAAGAAGAGTTATGTTACCTGCTGAACAGCTGGTAACACGTCAATATGACAATTCCCAACAGTGTATGCACCACAATCCCCTATAGGAGTTCCAAAGCTTGCGAAGTGAATAGATGTTATGTTTGACCCGGGCTCACACATCAATCGTACTTCAGGGTTTTGAGATTTGAAACCTGTGTGTGGTTCCCAAGAATCAGCAGGTGGAGGATCAACCTCGGACACATGAGCACACAACTCATGCCCTGTTCGTGTTAGGATAGAAATTTTTGAGGGGTCACCACCAAGCTCTTCGTGGAGAACAAGCAGGTTCTCACCGGGATGCACCCAAGAGCGTGGTATATGATACCTGGACAAGTTCATCTTATTGATGTTAATTACATGCAATGTATCAGTATAGCATAAAGCAAAACTAGATTTTACATTAGTTTGCTAACTGGTATCAGCAGTAAACAGCATACTCAATTACCTAAGTATTGTGGGTCCAACTTAAGTATCATTATTGGAAAGAAGTTCAGAAACCATGAGAAATGAATTCAGCCTAACTTGAGCACTCTTTCATCCCTATACATATTAAAATTACAAGAGAAATTAGGCTCCACTTTTTCTTGGAACAACCTATCTTCTTTGTATGTTTATGTCTGGTTAAGATTCATTTAAAAATTTTAAGATTATCATTCAATTTTTTGACTAGAAACACAAGTGTTGAGGTTGTCATATTACAATTTCAATAACTTCTTCACGAACTATGCATGTGCTTTAAATAAATGATCTCGTTAACTAATCAATGGATGCTGGGTTCTCTTATACTAGTATTTGATTAGTTAATATCATCTAGTAATAAATGAAATTCTGTGAAACCAACTTCATTTCGTATCTGATATTTGATGCCAAGGAGCCATACTTATCTATCAAAAAAAATGGCCCATTGACAATTGAAAAGAGTGTTCTTTAAACAAAAATGAGGTTCCCCTAAAATATTTTATAAATTTTCATAGGTTTGGAGTATTTCCATGACTTCCTCCTTCATTTGAGGAATCAAGGACTACTGTTTAAACAAGCATAAAACCTAACTTGCTTTTTCAGAAATATAATTTATAGTCTCCCTCCATCACAAAAGGAGAGTTCCCTATGGAGATTATGATGTGATCTCGAGTCCTCTACTGAAGGTTATACAAGTTCAGGGGAGTCAGATGTCAAGACTTAAAGGCTTCAGGGGAGTCGATTACAATTTCCGCAAACTGTGCACCAAGGCAGCCTGCTCTAGTGCATAACTCCCAGCAATTTTGACGTGCAGAGCAGTTTTTAAGTTGAAGTTCAGAGACTTGCTCGCTTGGGCAGCTCGCCCTAGCACGGCACGACTGCCCGCCCTAGCAGCTCACTCTTGCACGTTGTGCGTCAGATTTGGGATTGTCCTATTTTTTCGAATTTTAGACATTAATTTCATTCCCTTTTCTTATAGGACTAGTAAGGTTCACGTGCGTTGCACGTGGTGTTAATGATTTTGTTAAAAGTGATTTGTTGGTTCCTTCATTTTCTTTGTTGACTTTTAATTATTAGAATTTTGTGTGTTTTAATATTTACAGTTTTTGAGACTTATAAATTATTTTGTTGTGTGTTTAGCATTTATGATTTTGTTAAGTTGTAAGAGATAACTTACACTTTTATAAATAGTTAGATTAGATTAGATTAGATTAAATTAAATTGTATTACTATTGATATAATTTTTCATATAAATCTTTTAATGTCTTTCCCGAACATATTTAAGAAAGTAAAACCATATTATTTTTTTAGTTTCGAATAAAGTTTTAGTGTCTCAACCGAGTAAGGGTATTTTTGTCTTTCAGAAAATATTGGGCGACATTTCAATTTATTATTTAATTATTCATGAAACTAATTTGCTTATGACAAATTTACTCTTTTGACCTTAATTCATGGCAAGTGATTTATAATATTTATGACACTTTTTTCTAATCATTATTGTTTGGCATGATAAATTTATGTGTATTGTTCTTAACAAAAGGCACAAATTCAATTTTTCATCTTCTTGACATTATGACACATTTTTAAACTTATTTATCTTATTTTATTCATGGATAATAACTAAACATGCTAAAAAATTGCTTAATATCTCGATACTAATCAACAATTCTATTACTATAGATATAATTTTTCATATAAATCTTATAATGTCTTTCCCGAACATATTTAAGAAAGTAAAACTATATTATTATTTTTAGTTTCGAATAAGGTTTTTGTAACACCACGCTCCTTCGTTAGCTCGGTTTGCGTGCCACACTTGCACTTCTTCCTTTGTCGACTGTATGTTTGGTTTGCGAGAGGGTCTAGATGTGTATGAGAGACCACATTAAGACCAAAGCACTATTTAGAGACTTCATATAGTTGTTGACTTGCTAAAGTCACAAGTCGTGACTCGACGATAGTCGGAATGCGACGCGATTGAGGGTTTGCTTGCGTTTTGCGTTCGTGACCTCGGATTGGTCCTAGACCTTTATATGATGATTGATTAACATGTTTAGATGTATTAGACTTCAAGTTGGAGGTGTTCCTTAAGTCTATCGATGATTTGAAAGCTTTGGAAATAGCGTTCGTCTCTATCGCGTAGTTCGGGGATTGAGTCGTGTAATCGTCTCTCCTTTGGAATTCTTATTTCCACAGTTGTTATTCAACTTTCTAGAAGTATTTAAGCTTCTTCATTAGCCCTTAGACTTGCCTTAAAAGTCTCCTTTCATTACTCGTTCGATTGCGAGTTCATTCGTCGTTCCGGTTGCACGTTGTTGCACCTCCTCCCGGTTTCGCTCCGAGTTGTTCTGGATGTTGTTCGGGTGTGTTAATATTGGGCGACATTTATAACGATCCTGGTAGGTGGGGAAAATTGAAAAAAAATCAAAATACAAGACGAATTGAATTGAATTAAATTATGTAGGACCTAACTTTAAAATAGGTACAAGTGAAGGGATCAAACTATTATTTAATTATTCATTAAATTAATTAGTCTATAACAAATTTACTCTTTTGACCTTAATTAATGGTGAGTGATTTATTAAGTTAAAGGGTACGTACATTTGTCCATACATTAAATTGTAAGAAACAACCTACACTTTTATAATTAGTTAGATTAGATTAGATTAAATTAAATTGTATTACTATTGATATAATTTTTCATATAAATCTTTTAATGTCTTTCCCGAACATATTTAAGAAAGTAAAATCATATTATTTTTTTAGTTTCGAATAAAGTTTTAGTGTCTCAACCGAGTAAGGGTATTTTTGTCTTTCAGAAAATATTGGGCGACATTTCAATTTATTATTTAATTATTCATGAAACTAATTTGCTTATGACAAATTTACTCTTTTGGCCTTAGATTAAATTAAATTGTATTACATTTCAATTTATTATTTAATTATTGTTTGGCATGATAAATTTATGTGTATTGTTCTTAACAAAAGGCACAAATTCTTTTCATCTTCTTGACATTATGACACATTTTTAAACTTATTTATCTTATTTTATTCATGGGTAATAACTAAACATGCTAAAAAATTGCTTAATATCTCGATACTAACTAACAATTCTATTACTATAGATATAATTTTTCATATAAATTTTATAATGTGTTTCCCGAACATAATTAAGAAAGTAAAACTATATTATTTTTTTAGCTTCGAATAAGGTTTTAGTGTCTCAACCGAGTAAGGGTATTTTTGTCATTTCAGTAAATATTGGGCGACATTTGTAACGATTAGGGTAGGTGGGGGAAATTGAAAAAAAAATCAAAATACAAGACGAAATAAATTGAATTAATTAATTTAGGACCTAACTTTAAAATAGGTACAAGTTAAGGGATCAAACGATTATTTAATTATTCATTGAATTAATTAGTCTATAACAAATTTACTCTTTTGACCTTAATTAATGGTGAGTGATTTATTAAGTTAAAGGACACATTTGTCCATACATTAAGTTGTAAGAGACAACCTACACTTTTATAAGTAGTTAGATAAGTGAAATTTCGAATTAGGGTTTCTTTTTCAGTATTTTAGGGTTTTGTAAGCCTATATAATGGCTCTCATAACATTGCTAAACCTAGTTTTTTGCGTATAATTGAATTGATTGTGTTTTCTCTCCAAGTGCATGTATCGTTCTTGAGTGAATATTTGATTCAATCATTCGGATGTCGATGATAGTTTCAAACCCTAGACTTATCAATTGGTATTCCACCCCAATTGTGGCATCAATCACAATACCGAGGTTCACGCGTAATCAAGGCGTCAAGGCGTGTCGAGGTGCCATTCACCGCAACCTATTATCTAGGAAGATCTTGGGTTCTCGCTCAATTGTTATCGAGAGAAACAATCTTAGGTACGATAACTTCCATACTATCTTAAATTTCATGCCTGTTTTTTTTTGTGTCAAAATCCTATTTGTTCTAGGTTTGTCAACAAAAAAATAATTTTCTTTAGGGTTGGTCAAGATTTGTGTAGTCAAAATCCTAGTCTTGAGTGCATACACTAAGGGATTCACTAAAACATTCACCATGTCGATAAACAAAGGCCAAAACAAGAAGCTCCTCAAGTTAATTTGCAATTGGGTCTAGAGGAATTATCGGTACTTATTAGGTGAATAGTAACTCGAATCTTTGTTGCGGGTTTGAATGTGGGGAGACAAAGAGAGGAACACAGGGAGCATAGGGAGCTCATAGGGATGAAATTGATGAATTTGAGTTGGGAAGGGATCGACCCTGACCAAGATAGAGATAGGCATGTGGTTCGAGGAGGAGGACAATTTGGGTACTATTAAGATAAAAATTCATGTTTTCAAAGGAACCAGCGATCCGATGATTACTTCGATTGGGAGAGAAAGATAGAGGTGTTCAACAGCTATAACTACACCGATTTAAGGTCAAATTGGCTGCTGCTGAATTTATGGATTATGCAAGTATATGGAGGGATCAGTTACTACATGGGAAGAAATCAAGCATCTTGCGTGACACCGGTTTGTTCTTAGTCAATACTAAAGGGAGTTATTCACAAATTGCAGAAATTGTCACAATGGTCGAAAAGTGTTGAAGACTACCTTAAGGAGATGGAGATGTTGATAGCTAGGTCTAACTTGGATGAGGATCCCGAGGCGACAATGGGGAGATTTCTTGCGGGTTTGAATCCTTCTATTGCTGATGTTGCTGACTTACGACAATATGAGGATTTGGGTGAGATGGTACACATGGCAGTCAAGGTAGAGCAGCAACATAGAGAGGGGTACCACTCGCCCAAGCGGTTCGAATCAAGTACAGCAACAAGAAAAAGTTGTAGTGAAGACCGATGTCGAGACTAAGGCAACAGCTATGAGAGTCCTAAGTTGAGAATCCAAAGTCAAGAATAAGGATATCAGATTGTTAGACAACAAGGGTAGTTTGGTAATTGTGGTAGTAGGGTATATGTTATATATATATACGCTCTATGTTTAATAAAATAGAAACGTAGAGACTGGACTGTTGCTGCTTCTTCTTCCTTCCATCGTCTCTGCACCGCTTCTTCTTCTTCTTCTTTTATTTCTGATTACATGGTACCAAAGCCTTGATACACAAAATCAAATTTCCTCAAGATATTCAGTGTTGGCTTCATGCATGGCCAATATTGAAAAGTGATTAGTGCATGAATGTGTTGATCAATAGAGGAGTCTAGGTGTGTTCTATAGAGATTCCGAGACCAGGGATTGACTCGAATAGTAGGGGCGACCGTGTGTAGGTGGTCAGCCGGGACTGTTGACTTTCCGACGCCGCCGGGGTGGTGGTGGCGCGTGGGAGAACCGAACCCTAGCTTTCGGAAAACAGTGCGCAGGTGTCGGATTTGTGGGTTACTATGTTTGAAAGTGTTAGTTGATGATTCTGGTGACTGTTACCTTAGGATTCCGGCTGTTACCTAAGGATTCCGGCTGTTAACTTTTGCTTTCAAATTGGCATTTTTTTTATTGTTGTTCAGACTTGATTGATAGTCTTATTTCTCTTTCTGTTTCTGATGGCTGAAGACTACGATGGGACTACGGGACCAATCATGGCAATTGTTTCGAACCAAAATAGATTGATTGACATTATCTTGGAGGCGGAGGTCTAATTTTGTGGAATGGCAATATTTTTCGGGTGAACATAGGTGGTTTACGGAAAGAAGGACATCTTGTTGAAGATTGTCCCTGATAGTGGTGGCTAAGGTGTGGTTGGATGATGACAAGGTGTTGTTTCGAAGATTGTGAATGTATTAGTAGGAAAATTATCTCATATGCAACACTGCAAAACTATTAAGGAGCTGTGGACACTCTTGCATTAATGGTTCTTTGGAGCGGTAACTTGAATAGGTTGTACATTCGTCATAGGAAGTTTATCGTAAAGGCGGAGTATTATGGATTATTATTATGATTTCATGCGCAGTGAGCGATTTCACTGCCGTTATGCCTATTTCTAGGATGTTGAGGAGATGAAAGCTTAACGTGAAAAAGGCGTTGATGTTTAGGC
>CM028380.1:12594680-12607180 GCA_013146195.2 Codonopsis lanceolata
GCATTGTGCTGCCAACAGCAGCAACATAACGTAACTTAGCTTAACTTAACCGCGTAACTTAACTTAACTTTAGCAGCACGCGTAGCAAGCTTGCTTGCGCGTGGCAACTTAGCAAGCTTAACCTAACTTAGCAACAGCATAACTTAACATAGCGTAACTTAGCGTAACCTTAGCGTAACTTAACTTAGCAACAGCAACTTAAGCGTAGCGTAACTTAGCAACCTAGCAACAGCAGCGCGTAAGCAGCAGCATAACCTTAGCAGCAACGCCAACATAACGTAACTTAACGCGTAGCAACAAGCAACAGCAACAGCAACTTAGCGTAGCAACTTAGCGTGAACAACAGCCAGCAGCTTAACTTAACTTAAGGCGTAGCGTAGCTTAGCAACTTAACTTAAGCGTAACTAGCAACTTAGCAACGCGTAACAGCAACTTTAAGCGTAGCGTAACTTAACCTTAACTTAACTTAGTTTAACATAACGCATGGACCATTATAACATGAAACAGCGATACGTCTATTGAAATGATATAATAGATGCGATAGACCATTATTATATTTACATAACATGAGCACTATAAATTATTAGCGAAAATGGTATAATAGATGCGATAGACCATTATTATTATTATTATTATTATTATTATTATTATTATTATTATTATTATATATTATTATTATTATTATTAATAACCCATATATTATTAAAATGATTATTATATTTCATATTTATATATATATATATATTTATATATATATATATATATATATATATAAATACAAAGGGATTTGGCGAAAAATTAAAACTCCCTCCACCGAAATATTAATATTACCGCCCAAAATATTTTTCCCTCGAAATCATCAGCCCGTGAGACATCAATCCCATCCCAAAGAAACGGCGGCGAAACTCTCTCTCTCTCTCTCTCTCTTCAGAGCCTACTCCTCACTCTCCTGTAAATCACCGACTCCATCTCTTCTTCTCGGCCGAACTAGCGCATATCTATCTTCAACGACCACCGCCCTTTTGTAACCCGATCTCCGGCCATCACCCGGCCTAGATAAAATTCAGTATTCATCTCTGCTTCATCTCCATCCTCACCGCCATCCCTACATCTGCTCCCGATTTTCTCAAACACGGCGTCCCCTCTCCAAAGCCGATGTCTTCTTTTCGGCCTCACGCTAGATCGCTCCTCAATAGCGAGCCGGCGATATACTGAATCTTCTTCATCTGCTCTTGCCGGTTTAGCTCTGTCATCGCCGCCGCCCGTGTCGCCGTTCGTAAATCTCCAAACCCGGCGTCCCCCTGTATCCAACCGCAATCTCCTTCTTTCTTTCAAAAACCGCGTTTCTTCCTCCTTCTTCCATCCAGAGCGCCAACGCGCCTCAATCTCTATCTTGCCCCCACCCCTCGTTGTCCTTGCACCCGGCGCTTGCCTCGCTTCATCTACAAAGCTGGCTGGCCTCTGTTTCTAATCCCACCCTCCGATAATCCCCGCCGTCACGCTATTCAACAGGACATGTATTATTTGTTTCTTTTGTAACTCTTGAAAAAGTTATTTTATTTTTATTTAAATCAATTTTAATGGGTTTTGACATTGTTTCAAATTATGTATAGATTGTATGCCATTTGATCAATCTACCAGTCAGAGTTGATTTGTATACCTTAAGTGTGTGTGGGTTGCGAGGGGGTGTTTTTAGCACTTTGGAATTGGGATGCGGAATAGAAATTTCAACAACCTAGTTCCATTCAATGGGAGAGGAATTATTCATTTCCATTGTAAAAATAACTTTTTAAAATCAAGTTTATTGGGTTGTGAAGCTGTTTGATATTATGGATTGTATGTTTCTTAATCTATCCTCCTAGATCAATTGAATTGAATACCTTTAGTGTGTGTTGTGTTGTTTTTGTGTGTTTTAGTGTATGTTTGTGGAGGTGGGTCGGTTGCGGACAGGGAACGGGGGCGTATTTTGCTTTGGAGTTTTTGTGAACAAGCTTAACTTTGTTGCGATATCACAGTTCTCTCGTCTCACGATAGTATGCTTCATTCATGAATGACCTTAAAAGTAAATAGAGCAAGTAGCCTATGCCACCGACCATTTGACCTTGCAAAGCTCACAGTCTCAACAATTTCAGCATCAATCATGCCATTAAGAGATTAACGGACTTTTTATAATTGTGAAGAAGACTTCCGCAATTGCCGCAAACACATGACAAGGCTTAAGAAGTTCTCTTTACTCCTAGACCTTCGAGTTCATGAGAATGTTATGTCGGAGAAAATATCTTAGAAATAGGAAAGCATTCAGGTTTTTCATTGAAAAGAAGATCTGGTAGAGATGAACTAAGCTCATCTAACATGATCTCAACCAATTCAGGGTTTTCGAGATTACCCATCTGACCATACTACTGAATATTTTCTATCTTTTTCCTTTTTCCTTTTTCTTTACTTTTGGTGTGTGAGTGAATGTGCATCTTGGAAAAGCTCTGCAAGAATTATGCAAAGTGAACTACCAAAAGATAAATAGCAGTATATATACATTTTAAGACATATCTAAGTTCAATTTTTTTTTCTTTATTTATTATTTTGAGGAAAAGATGGTGGATTTTGGAGCTAGATTTTACATTAGGCCATTTTATTTTAAATTGGATATATGCTATTAACAGTCTGATTTTTAGCCAAAACACTCAAAATAACGTTTTTGCATTTGAAGTTGGGAGTTTTTCTGTATGCAGTTAGTGTATATATTATTTTACGGTAGCAATACACTACGTATTTGGTTAATGTAGAATTACTGATCATGTAATGTATACAATCGTTGGTGCATGCTATACACTTTGTATTTTTTAATTTACGTATAGTTTCACTAGTTTTTATATATATTTTTTGTTATTTTTTATAATTTATGTATTATGTATTTTATTGATGCTAGAGTTCCAACCCCATCGCTACGCTGCCACCTCACCGCTATCGGTCTCTCACTTCTATTCTGGTAATTTTTTTGTATTATTTATAATTTTTATGATATATATAAGAGTGTATTTAGATAATATTTGTTTAAATTTCAAGAACTCTTTTGGAATTTTGGATCTTTACTCCTAAATTTGTCATGTTGCGATATTAGTTTTTGTTTAGCATGTCTTATATTGAAAAAAAAAACATTCATATCTTTGTTGACACGCTATTAGTTGCTTTTGTTGTATGTTTTAAATCCATGTTTAGATTAGATTTTCTTAACATGCTAGCACATTAATTCATAGTGTTTACTTTTTAAACCTACTTTGATTATACTTGAATGAGTTTTACTTGGGGTTATTTTTTTTGTTAATATGTTTGAACTTCGCTCATTATTTATGTGATAATCATATATATTATTGGATCCATCTATAAGTTGCTAAAATTGGTGAGTGCAAATTATGTACGGACCTTAATATTTATTTACAACATTTGACTCGAAATTCTTTTTGCAATTGTATAATGGTCTATTATTGATTCTAGTCTTGATTCTATCACCATAGTCAATCAAGCACTAGCAAGAGGAGTATTTGTTTAACCAAAATGGACCTAAAGGCGGATATATTTTAAGTAGGAAGCGAGAACGGTCCAAAAAAGCGAAAGCAGAAAGTGTCTCACAGGCATATCGAATGAGGTATATATGAAATGGCCCACTCGAACTAAAATAGTTACAAAATTTGTAAAGTCATTTGCATGAAGAAATCCAAGACTCAAGTAAGACAACTAAAAAGAATTCCACACGTCAATATATTTCACATTCAAAACCTAAACCTAACTCTTACACCTAAACCCTAACCATAACCACTAACCCTAAACCATAACACTAAAACAAAACCCCTAAACCCCCAAAACCTAACCTAAACCTAAACCCCCCCCACTGACCCAACCCCCCCCAAACCTAAACCCAACCCCCCCACCCAAGCTGACCCAAACCTAAACCCTAACCCTAAACCTAACTCTTTAAACCTAAAACCCTTACCTAAACCTAAACCATAACACTAAAACCTAAACCTAACCCCACCCCCACCCCCACTGACCCAAACCTAAACCCTCAACAAACCTAAACCTAACTCTTATACCTAAACCTAAACCTAAGCCTTAACCTAAACCTAAACCATAACACTAAAACCTAAGCCTAACCCCACCCCCCCCAAAACCTAAAAACTAACATTAACCTAACCTAAACCTAAACCATAACACTAAAACCTAAACCTAACCCCACACCCCCTGACCTAAACCCTAAACCCTAAACCTAACTCTTAAACCTAAAGCCTAACCCTTAAACCTAAACCTTAACCCTAAACCTAAACCATAACACTAAAACCTAAACCTAACCCCCACCCACCCCTCCTAAACCCCACTAAACCCCCTAAACCCTAAAACCTAAAACTCCAAGCCTAAACCTAACTCTTACACCTAAACCAACCCTAACCTAAACCATAACACTAAAACCTAAACCTAACCCCCACCCCTACCCCCTGACCCAAAAACCTAAAACCCAAAACCCCAAAACCTAACTCTTACTAAACCTAAACCTACCTTAAACCTAAACCTTAACCCTAAACCTAAACCATAACACTAAAACCTAAAGCTAACCCCACCCCCCCCACCCTCGAAACCTAAACCCTAAACCCTCAACCTAACTCTACACCTAAACCCTAAACCCTAACCTTAAGAAACAAGATTTGTTCCTCTCTCACTTGATGGTTCAACTGAGTTGGATGGAGTCAAATGTACATTTAAAGGTGGGGTAGAGCCTATCTAACTATTATAAGTAACTAGAATTTGAAGTGAATATGATCCGCTGGATTGGTTCTTGCATCATGTTCCTCTTGTGATGTTAGTTATTGGGTTCATCAATGAATGGACCCTACTGCCAGGCATTTGTACTAATAGTCAATCAATGAGGCAAGTTATCGAAGATAACTTTTTTTTGGCTGTTCTCTTGTACTAATAGTCATTTGTGTTCAGACTATTTTGTTGGTGATGATTTGTTGTAAGGTCATGCTCACTTGGTTGGAGATTCCCTGGTTTCATAAAGGGTGTAGCTTTACTTGAAGGCCCTCTAAAGTGTATCTATGAGTTATTTAGTTTTTTTTTTGTTTATATTGGTGTATTATATTTGATTTTTACATTAGTAGCAATGTTGGATTTTTGGTAGCTTCTTCATATTATTAATAAAGTTATTGCTTCTTTCATGATACTTATGCGTAAAAAGAAACCTTTTGTGTAGAAAGGTTGCGCATTTGTTTGGTTGTAAACTTCTTCAAATTGTTTGCCATTCATTGCGAGTTTTTTTGTATTCTTAATGACAGAGGTAGCATTTGGTTATTTCATTGGAACTATGCGGGTTTCATAGTATAAGATGAATAGAAGGCCCGATGCTCGAGATTCGAGGATAGAGACTTTGGAAGCACGCTTGGCGGCAACGCGTTTGTTTGCGGAATATCGAGAGCAAGCAGAGCAACGATTTGCGTAAATGATGGCGGCGATTCAAAGCATGGCACACCGGATGCATGGGTCTTGAGCGATACTCCCTCTAGCGATTGGGTCCCCTTTTCATCCCAAATCTCTTCCAAGATCGGCCTCCCCTCCCCACTTTGATTATTGGTACTTGCTTGAAGTTGAAACATTGATATTTGATATTGTTTGATTTTGTATGTATATATTTGGTACTTCAATGTAATAACATTTAGAGTTCGATGTAATAACATTTAGAGTTTTATATTATTGTTTATTTTGTATTTTTAGTTTTGTATTAATTGTTATATTATCGGGTACAAAAAATTATAATGATAGTATTTTTGTGTATTTTTTAAAATTTTTTTCCGCCTTTAGCGACGGAATTTCCGTCGGTGAAATTCAAATTAAATTATTTTTTAAAAGCCTCTAGCGACGGAATTTCCGTCGCTGAAATTCAAATTAAATTATTTTTTAAAAGCCTTTAGCGACGGAAATTTCCGTCGCTGAAATTCAAATTAAATTATTTTTTAAAGCCTTTAGCGACGGAATTTTCCGTCGCTGAAATTTAATTTTAATTAATTTTTAAAAGCCTTTAGCGACGGAATTTTCCGTCGCTGAAATTCAAATTTAATTAATTTTTCAACGCCTTTAGCGACGGAATTTTCGTCGCTGAAATTCAATTTTAATTAATTTTTAAAAGCCTTTAACGACGGAATTTTCCGTCGCTGAAATTCAATTTTAATTAATTTTTAAAAGCCTTTAGCGATGGAAATTTCCGTCGCTAAAGGTTGAATTTCAGTGACGGAAAATTCCGTCGCTGAAAATCAACCTTTAGCGACGGAAATCGGTCCGTCGGACATCAGCGACGAAGGATTAGCGACGGAAAAATTCCGTCGCTGGGGGCCTTTAGCGACGGAATTTTGCTTTAGCGACGGAAAATTCCGTCACTAAAGGTCATTTTTCTAGTAGTGACGCCACACCAATTAGAGTCCCAAAAAGAGACATGGCCTTGGCCTATAATTCATCGACTGACTTGTTGAAGCTGCCACATCTGCCCCATGATAGCTTTCCAAGGAAGAGAAGCATTCCGGGTTTCATTGAAGCCGTGAACCCCTCCACACTTATCCCAACAAAACCGAGCCCAAAGGCTATTCCTTTGCATAGCAATCCAAGCCATCTTGGCGTGTAACGAATTCATTACTTCCTTTAGAGGACGAATGCCCAGGCCACCTTCTGACAAAGGCTGACATATCTTATTCCAAGCTAGCCAATGAATCCTATGTTCCCCATTTGCTCCCCAGAAAAAGTCTGCCATCTTCTTTTCGATACGGTGAAGGATAGAGGACGGGATAGGAAGTGCTGCCATAAAGTAAACCGGAATGCTTCCAAGAATGGATTTAATGAGAGTAACTTTAGCTCCCAATGATAAGATTTGAGTCTTCCATCCGTTGATACGATTAGTCACCCGTGATTCCAAATCTTCAAAGTAAATTCTACGCATTCGACCTTTAAACAATGGGAGGCCCAGATACTTCATAAGCCAGAAGCGTTGATTGCAACCTGACCAACGAACAATTTGAGCAGCCTTTCGACTGGAGCAGTGCTTAGAATCATAAAAACCACTTTTTTTCATATTAATCATCTGGTCAGAACTTTGCTGATAAGAAGCCATTACTTGTCTTAAACCGATAATAGACGACTTCCCGGCATTGCAGAAAAGAAGCATATCGTTCGGCGTACAGAAGATGAGAAATTTGAGTATCTCCTCGACCATGATCATAATTTTTAATTCTCCCTTCAGCTATGGCTTTATTAATATTATGATTGAGAACTTCCTGGGCCAAAATAAATAACAACGGGGATAGAGGATCGCCCTGCCGAACACCACGAGAAGATTTGAAAAAGCCATAGACCTCCCCATTTATACGCAATGAGTACCACACATTATCAATGAGATTCGAAATAAGAGAACAACTCTCTTTATTAAAACCATGCACAGACAGAGCTCGGAGGAGAAATTCCCATTCTAAACGGTCATAAGCTTTTGACATGTCCAATTTAAAAATCACGTTGCCACCCCTCACCTTTTTATCTATACGACGGACCAACTCGTGAGCCAAAAGAACGTTCTCTTGAATATTGCGACCCGGCACAAACCCCGATTGTTCCAATGAAATGATACGAGGCAGAAGATGAGAAATACGGGTGGCCAAAATCCGCGATACTATTTTACAAGAAAAATTGCATAAACTTATGGGCCTTAAGTCTCCAAAACCATCTGGGGAGGCTACCTTCGGAATCAAAATCAAAGTAGTAGTGGACATACCACGAGGAAGCGGCCTACCAGAGAAGAAATCGCTCACTGCTGCAATTACATCATCTTGAATAATATCCCAGCATCCCCTATAAAACCATCCAGTAAAACCGTCTGAGCCCGGAGCACTGTTGGGGTTGAGATCTTTGACAGCGACCCAGATTTCTTCAGCCGAAGGAATAGCAAGCAGCATATTATTGTCCTCGTTAGTAACTGATTGCGGCACACTTTGAAACAGACCTTCATCTATAGTGAAACTGGAAGTTGAAAATAGCTTGGAGTAATACTCTACAGCAACAGGCCCAATTGTGTTAGGATCATCACTAATAAACCCATCATCCAGTTTAACTTTAACCCTATTGTGATGAACTCTATCATTCATACTAGCATGAAAGAAAGCTGAATTTCTATCTCCCTCCCTAAGCCACTGTTGTCTAGCTTTAGTAGCTGCCATCTCTTCATCCCATTTGAGCAACTGTGAAAGACGTTGCCTAGCGGCTGCTAAGGAATCAACCACCGTGCCATCACCACCTTGTTGCAACTCAAACTCCCATCCGAGAATGTCATCTTGGGCCTTCTCGATATTTCAATGGATATGACCAAATACATTCCAATTCCAATCTTTAAGTGCCCGACGTAACAGTTGGAGTTTCCTGAAAAGAACATCCATTGCTGAACCATTTAAAGAGACACTCCATTGTTTTTTAACAAACTCTAGAAAGTCCGGATGGTCCAGCCACATGCGATGAAATTTGAAACCACCCTTCGGCTTACCGAAATCCTGTAAGTCTAATAATAAAGGAGTATGATCTGATTCTGTAGTAACTAAGTGCTGCACCCTAAGACGAGGATACAAAACCTTGAAGGAACTGTTTACCAAAAAACGGTCCAGACGTTTCCAAATCCGCGAGCCTCCATCTTGATTTTTGCACCATGTAAAATGGCTCCCCTCAAAGCCAGCGTCTTCTAAACCTGACTTCAAGAAGAAAGAGTTAAAATCATCCATCTCCACAAAGTTACAAGGGGCTCCACCGAGTTTCTCAGATGATTGAGAAATAACGTTAAAATCTCCTCCGACAACCCATGGATCGGTACATCTGTTAGAGAAGGCCTCAAGATCTCTCCATAAAATTCTCCTTTCCTCTATTGAACATTTAGCATAAACTATCATAGCCAAGGATTTAAAATTGTCACCCTTTTGAACCGAAATAGTAATGAACTGATTTGAACTATCTACTAGATCAACGACCACACTTGTATTCCAAAACAGCCATATATGTGTGTTAACTGGATTTAGTTGAAGGCAAGAGTCAAATCGAAGCTTTCTACAAATGGTATTTATCCTGTCGCCTTTAATTTTTGGTTCCAAAATTGCGCATAGAAAAGGATTATTTTGTCTAATGAGTTGACGCAAATAACGTCTAGTTGATTTATTCCCTACACCTCTTGCATTCCAGATGAGAATCGTCATGGAGGAAATTATTGGGTAGGTTTATGACGGGCTTTAGACACAGCCCTATTGCCACGAGTTCATCGACGAAGCTGAAATTTCCTTGCTTTACACGCCTTACCTTTTAATTCCTTGGCGCGGTCACCACAATACTTTTTGAATAATCTCGAAGATGGACTCTATCTGCATCTTCCGCCGTGAAGTAAACTTCCTGATCTTGGATGATGTCCTCATAAGAGCCCCCCGTGGAGTGAGCTTTGCCGTGCTTACGAGGATTCCTATGAAGGATGTCAGTCCACAGTCTTGCGTTAATATTATTCATTGCGGTCCCTGAGTTATTGCATGGGATATTCTCCTTTGTACCATTGCCGTCTTCCACACCATTTTTATCAAGTTGAACAGAAGAACCCTTTGTCGCTTGGGCTGAGACCGGATTCTCTTCCTTAGAGCTAACAGTCTCTATGTTATTTGGCACTGGAGCCAAATTGGGATCAAATCCCTCTTCTTCCGATAAATCAACCAAGACATCAAAAGAGTTATTAAGGGTCACCGGCTTAGGATGACTAGAAGGGACGTTATTGCCAATGCTATTCTTGCAAACACTTTTACCTTTGTCAATTATTGGAAAATTTGGTGGACTTTGACCTGCGCATGTATTATCAGACTCCTTTTCTTTACCAAAATCATCCTTTGCCCTAGATACCGACGGAATAGAAGCCGTATTAATTGTGCCAGTCGTAGGAACATTAACGTCTTTAGGGTCTTTCACCGGAACCCATTGGACGTTATTAGTGCGTTTTGCTGGTAAAGAGACTGGATCCGTGGGCTTGTTATCCATGCACGGGGCACCATTATCTTTATTGACATCTGGAACTTGGACTGGACGTCTTGCCCCTTAATTTATGGCAATTTTCTTTCGTGTGGCCTAAGAGGGACATCCTACGCAATAATTAATATTCCCTTCAAACTCCAAAGACTACCAGAATCTGTTGTCTTTGGACGTTCCAATCCAGAATCGATTAGGGAGTGGCTTCGAAACATCAATTTCGATACAGATCCTAGCGAACATGGGTCTTGTTAAGGCTAGTGTTTTCTCGTTAAGCCAATCCGATGCATAATCATATTTTAATTCTTCCCTTTGTATTACTTTCTTTTTAAAATAATACTCCATTCGTTTAAAATATATTGTCTTATTTTTATTTTTCGTCGATCTTAAAAACAAATTTTGTTTGTAATTTTTTTAAGACAACACTTTTACCATTTTACTATTTTTTTTCTTCTTATTTTAATTATGAGACACATCACATGCACATGAGCTTTAAAAGAAACTATATAGGAGTATATTATACGGTTATATCAATATTAATAATTAAGTCAATTGATTTTTTAATCCATGTGTCCTATCAAACATAACAACAATTTTGAAACAGATAAGGTAGGTATTTAGTAATGGGGCAAATTCCCTAAATGGTCCCTAAACTTTGTCATTTTTGCGATTGGTCCCTGTACTGAAATTCGAAAAAAATCAAATCCTTGTACTATGCTGTTAAACGCAATTGGTCCTTCCGTCCAATTTCGTCAAATTTGTGTCGTTAAATACGTACACGCGTCTTTTATGTGTTTTTACATAGGGATAAAATAGTCAATTCTTTTACATTAATACATGGACTATTCCTTTAAATCTATGTAATTTCTTTCTCAAAGATTGGATCCAGTTGCAATTAAGGTAGAGGGACATACAGATTTGTGGGAATTATTACTTGGGTGGTTGATTTCTCAAAGATTGGATCCTTATATGGTTTGATTTTGCCCTTCTTTAATACCCAACACAAAGTAGCACCTTACAAACAGAAGCCATTAATGCCTCCACCACCATGTGTGTACAAGATACAGAACAAGTTTGTGTTGGAATTGGAGATCTGGATCTCTCTAACCATGACCCTCAAAATCAAGAACCTTGACTTTTGAATTCTCATACCTAGTAGATTCTCGATTGGGATAATTCTCACTTGTGATCATATTGCTCTTGGCAATCTGTTTCCGGTGAGAAAATTCACTTACTTGATTGCTTAAGAGTGGTGAATGGTGGCTCAAGTTGAACTTGAACTTCGACGACAGACTAAATCGCCACTGCCAATGACGTTGTCCAACTTCCCTAAATGCTTGCACACAACATGTAACCCCGTCGGCAAAAAACCCACTTGAGCACTCTTCACATTCATCCCTAATGCCTCTTCCTTAACCTCCGACATCAATTCCTTCTCATTCTTCACTGTCGGGGCTGTTTTCCTCTATCTTACATGGCGGTGCTGCAATTGCTTGCTTTGCCGATCCAATCATGCTTCGTTCAGCATACACTCTCTCTCTCTCTCTCATGCGTTCTCTTTGAAAATTTACAATTTGCTCTCTCCACCTCCACCACCACCACTCATGCTCCTACCCAACACCACATATTCTCCTTTTCAGATTAGCCTCCTCCACTTCGCCGTCTCCATCTCTATCTTCAAGAACTTAGCTACACGTCCCAAACCCAGATCCTAATCATTGACGAATCTCAAGAAAATTCCAATTTCCTACTTCAAACCTCCCCCAGTTCATCTCTCCCTCTCTCTCTCTCTAGAAATCTAGACAACATACCTACCATGAAGAAACTTTCTTCGATTATGACTTGGGTTCAATCTCTACTCCGTCTCCGATTAAGCCACACGGTACTCTATTTTTCAATTTTCAATTTAATTTAAATTTTTAGAATTTTAGTTTGTTTGGCTTGATCATGAAATGCAAAGGTAATTGCATTTTAAAGCTGTTTTTTTTTTTTGGTTGTCCGAGTTGTTGAAATCAAGCGATAGCAAGCTGAAAAGGAAAAAGTTCCCCTTACTTTGTCCAAGAAATGACCCTTCGAAAAAAAAACACGTGCGAGGAATTTGTTCAAACTTAATGGATAAAAATGGATGAAATTTGACGGAGGGTCCAATTCCTTTAAATAAGTAGTACAAGGACTATTTAGGTCGATAAAGGACCAATCGCAAAAATTACAAAAAGTTTAGGGACCATTTGGAGAATTTAGTAATTAGATTTAGTAATTAGATTAGATTGGGACTAGAAGTAGAAAGAAGCTTTGTAAGCTTACACCTGACCTAATATGATTACTGATTACATAGGGATGATAAGTAGAAAGAAGCCAGAGTGCAGGCATGGGAGGGCTTACACCGAACCAAATATATATATATATATATATATATATATATATATATATATATATGT
>CM028380.1:12612180-12678104 GCA_013146195.2 Codonopsis lanceolata
TTTTCAAGTTTACATAAATGTTTTAGCTTAACATCAATTACTTTTATCGTATTTTGGTTATATATTTTTTTAGATTCAATGTATTGATTATTAAGTGCTTCATGAGTTCATGTGTGAATCTCTTTATTCCAAAGTTTTTTTATTTCAATTTTGGAGATTGTATGAAAACATCTAAATATTATGTATTCATATTACATTTGAGTTTTTGGTATTATCTTTAATTTGTTTTTTTTATTCTTTTGGTTTGCTTAATTGTTGAAATCCCATAATTTTTTTTTGAAAGTAGGCCGAACCACGAAACCGAGCTGAACCATCGTGGTTTAGTTCCAGTGTTTGGTAACATTAGGAAAATGTAGCCAACACAAAAGTTTTTCCACGTCAACGGAAAATGAAGCCTTCTTTTTCAGAAAATGACCTACAGATTATTTTTCGTAAGTCATTTTCCAAATGTTCGAGTACCCCTCCGCCCCTTCCACAATTACCCATATTTCCATACATGCGTAATATTTAACTCAATAAATAAATTGTTTATAAATATAAATGGAGTTTGAACACACTATTTATAAATTATAGTTTTAATAAATACGCACTACGTCCTAAAATTAGTGTCAACTATATTATTTAGGGACGTCCCAAATATTGTCAATTTTCTTTTTTAAAATGTTTTTTATATTAATTATCAAAAAATTATTTGTATTTGTGAGATGAAAAAATATGAACCTTATTGATTTGACACAAGTAATGATAAATTGAGGGTTATTAAATGAAAATTACTTACGGTTCAACAATATCTTATATTCAATATGGACATTAACATTATAATATATTTTTTGTATTTATTCATATATTATTTTCGGTAACATTTTTCGTGTGTTTGTCAAATACTAGAAAATGTTTTATAGCATATTTTTAAAAGATTTACCAAATACTTGAAAATAAAATCTTTTCATTTTCAGAAATCATTTTCTGGAAATTATTTTTTGTCAAACAAACGAAGCCATAATGAGCAACATAACAGAATGATGACTGATATGTCCAAATTTGATTAAACTTGTTGGTTAAATAACTAAGCCCGATTAGTTATGGGATCAGGGGACAAAAGTTACAAATAAACATAAGTACAAGGACCATTATTGTAATTCTCCCTAGTAGAACAAATGATCATAATATTCATCTTGTAATGAGGGAAAATAAGATAGTAAATTAGTCTGGCCCAAGAAAAAAACATAAGAATGACTATCTTATTGATATTTTTTATAAGATGAATTCTCTGATTCGATCCATCGTTTGTTGGTGGACTGAGCTGTGAGATTATGATTTTGACGGGTGTCAAATCGTCAAAATCAATTTCCTATATCCCAATAACAAGTATATGGTAATATGGATCGTAATCCCAGGGAACATCAAATTTTCTTCCTTAAAGAATTTTAACAGAGCAATTAAAGAGATTTTTTTTATCTAAACTAATTAATAACAAACAAATTAACTAAAAGCTGAAATTAAATAACTTATGTAAATGAGCAAAAATAATGTTTGATTTCAATAGGAGAAAATATCAATCAATGAACTTAATGTAATTCCGTAAGTTACTACTGATCATAGATGCAAAAATGCCTTAATGAGCTTCAAATAAACCAATTATAGTTGTCGACAACCGCCAAACACCTAATCTATCCTTACTATTTCGATAATTAAGAGAAGCTCATTAACTATTTCCCTAATCAAAAGTGTTAAAAGATAAAATTCTTGAGTAATGCATATTATTGATGAAGATGAAGATCACTTCTTACAGAATAGATGGAGAGATTGTTTAGGGAAATTATCTCTCTTTTCTTAATGAATTGCAAAAGGAAACAACTAGCAGATATATACTGCTAAACAAGATCGCAGCCCAACGGCTTTAACTACCACAAGGAAAAGAAAAAGACTAGACTACCCTTAATGAATAACAGACTAAACTAACAACTATCAGATAAATACACCCGATACCCCTGAACTTTTGAGAAGCATGAATACGAACCAGATATAAGCACATTAGCCCCTCTTCAGTTTACATCTTTATCTTTATCATCATAATCCTTGTCTTTAACACCCCCTCTCAAGTTGACAGTGGAGAAAAGATTCTTTACTTGCAACTTGCTCAGTAATTCAGAGAATTGAGAACTTGGAAGGGCTTTAGTGAAGATATCAGCCACTTGAAGATGAGAAGGAGTATACTTGGTTATAATCAGCTTTTGTTGCACCAAATTCCTGACAATGTGACAGTCAATTTCTATGTGCTTGGTTCTTTCATGATAAACAGGATTTGCAGCTATGTATATAGCAGATTTATTGTCACAGTGAAGAGGAATTGGATCAGAAGTAATGATTTGATAATCTCTGAGCATTGCTGTAATCCAGATCAATTCACAGCAGGTGTTTGCCATACTCCTGTATTCTGCCTCTGATGAGGATCTACTTACAGTATGTTGTTTCTTGCTTTTCCAGGATATTAAGGCTCTCCCAAGAAAGACACAGTATCCACTAACAGATCTTCTTGTAATAGGGCAGGAAGCCCAGTCTGAATCACAGAATGCTGTAAGGGATAAAGGAGAATTTGAAGGATAGAAGAGACCTTGTCCTGGATTGCTCTTAAGATATTTGACAAGCCTTAAGCCAGCTTTCCATTGATCAGAAGTTGGTTTGGCCATAAATTGACTTAGGATGTGCACTGCATAAGCAATGTCTGGTCTAGAGATAGTTAAGTAGATCAGTCTCCCTATCAGTCTTCTGTAAGGCAAAGGATTGCTCAATGGATTGCTAGTGTTGACTGCAAGTTTGTGATGTTGTTCAATTGGTGTGAGTTTGGGCTTAGCATTAAGGAGACCACAGTCTTTGATAATATCCACAGTATACTTCCTCTGATGAAGGCATATACCAGTAGAATTTCTGGCAATTTCCAAGCCAAGAAAGTACTTGAGACTTCCCAAATCTTTTACAGGGAATTTTGAATGCAGATAGTCTTTAACTTTGATGATCAGATCTTTGTTATTTCCTGAAATAAGGAGATCATCAACATATACAAGAACAACAACAAAATTTTCATTACTCTTCTTAGTAAATAAGGTGTGGTCATTAGAAGATTGCATAAATCCAAACTCACATAAGGTATGAGAGAATTTTTCAAACCATTGTCTTGGTGCCTGTTTGAGGCCATAAAGGGATTTATGTAGTTTACAGACAACTGGACCTTTGTCCTTTGAAAGGTTATGATTGTATCCAGGTGGAATGTCCATGTAGATTTCCTCATTAAGGTCACCATGTAAGAAGGCATTTGACACATCCATGTGTATAATTTCCCATTTCTTTGAGGCTGCAATGGATAAAAGAAGTCTAATGGATGTCATTTTGGCCACTGGTGCAAAGGTTTCAAAGTAATCATTTCCTTCTACTTGGGTGAAACCTTTAGCCACTAACCTAGCCTTATATTTATCTACACTCCCATCAGGATTGAACTTAATTCTGAAAATCCATTTAGATCCAACTTTATGCTTGTTTTTAGGAAGATAATCTAGGGTCCAAGTCTTATTATTTTCAAGAGCTTTTAACTCTTCTTCCATGGCTTTACACCACAGAGGATCTTTAGAGGCCTGTTCATAAGTTTGGGGTTCAGTGACAGTAGAAATCTTGCATGAGTATTTCATATACTCAGTTGAAATTTGATTGAGATTATAATAATTTTTGAAAGGATAAGGAGACTTGGTTTTAATATTATGTGTTTGAATATGAGAGGGTAAGTCAGTATAGTCTTTAAATTTTACAGGTATACTTTTGTTTCTTGTAGGTCTAGTAGGAACAGGAACATTGTCATTAGGTTGAGTATTGGTATCCTTATCAGATTCATTGTTTTTGTTGTTAGTGTCTTGAGTGGCAGTGATGAATTGATCATCTTCATTGTCAGTAGTGGGACATACATCAATGTTAGGAAACAGGTTTTTGTTAGTAATTTCAGATTGATTTTCTTGTTTGAAGGGAAAGATGTCTTCACAGAACACTACATCTCTACTAAAGAAAAGTTTTTGAGTAGATAAATTGTAACATTTGTAAGCCTTCTTGGTATAAGCATAGCCAAGAAAAATGCACTTCTGAGCCCTAGGCATGAACTTGTCCCTGTTGAGGGCAAGAGTAGAAGCATAACATAAACATCCAAAGGTTTTAAGATGATTATAGTTAGGTTTAAAACCATAAAGGGCTTCAAAAGGAGTTTTTAGTTTTAACACAGAGTTTGGGAGCCTATTAATGAGATAAGTAGCAGTGAGCAGACATTCTCCCCAAAATTGTATAGGGAGGTTTGATTGAAATTTGAGAGCCCTAGCTAGCTCTAAGAGATGTCTGTGTTTTCTTTCAACTCTGCCATTCTGTTGAGGTGTCTCAGTACAAGAGCTTTGATGGATAATCCCTAAAGAGTCAAGCAAAGTGTTCATTTGTGTGTTAAAGAATTCTGTGCCATTATCAGACCTGACTTCTTTAACACTTTTGTTAAATTGAGTCTTGACCATAGTAATAAAGTTCTGTATTAAGTGGTGGACAACAGCTTTGGTTTTTAGAAGTATAGTCCAGGTGGCCCTAGTATGGTCATCCACAATGGTCAAGAAGGAATTATATCCATCATGTGTATGATGTTTGTAAGGACCCCATACATCACAATGAAGCAGATCAAAGGCAGATGTACTGTGAGATTTGCTTAGACTAAATGGTTGTCTAGTTTGCCTAGCCAAGTGACATATATCACAGTGAAAATGATTATATTTGTCAAAATTCAAGGAGCATATAGAATCAATGTTTTTCATTGCATATAAAGGCAAATGGCCTAATCTTTTGTGCCACAGGTACATAGGATCAGGAGGAGAAGAACTGTAATGAAAAACACTATCAGGAGAATGAATAGAAACATTGTTATTTTGGCTATAGAAAGAATTATCTGCTATGATCTTATTTGTCTCTCCAATGCAATAGCTTGTCTGCAATTTATACAGACCTTCATTCAGCTTACCAATCTCCTTGAGAGTGTTCTTGGCAGGGTCCTGAATAAAACAAGAATTAGTAGTAAAGATAAAGTTGCACTTAGTGTTTTGAGTAAGTTTGCTTCCTGAGACAAGATTAAATTGAAAGTCAGGAACAAAGAAGACATTGTGAAGAGTAATATCTCTAGTAAGTCTGACAGATCCTTTATGTGTAATTTTTGAGTTCTTTCCATTAGGTAAATGGATAAATGATTGAGTGGGAATAGGATCAACAAGATTTGACAGTGAGTTGGTTATATGATCTGAGGCACCTGTATCAAGAATCCAGTCTTGAGTTCTTGAATTGCAATTAGATAAGCACAATGAATTTACATAGTTAAGAATAAGTTCAGTGTTACCTGCCATACACTCAGCAATGTTCTCAAGAGGGGAGTCAATTTCTCCACAGTTGGCTTTGGGATTGATCATAGATAGAATCTGAGCCACTTGTTCCTTTGTAAATTGACTGTTGTTGTTGCTATTGTCTTTCAAGCAAGCTGAATTTGTAGACTTTGATTTAGCTTTGTTCTTTGGCATTTTTGAAGGGTCTGGTTTTGTGCCAAACAAAGGATGCCAATCTGGAATCCATTCAAGAAAAACATTTGTCTTTTGTGTGTGAGTCTCCATGACAGTGATCACAGAAAAACTTTCCCTTTGAATTGTTCATATTCTTTCCAGGATTCTGAACATTCTTGTTGAATCTGTTGCCTCCATTACTATTGTTAAACCTTCCAAGTAAAGCAGTAGGAGCATCTTGTTGGTTTAAGGAGTGGCCACATTGCCTTTGCCCTTCTTCTTGGATTAACATAGAGACAGTTTTTGACAAGGAGGGTAAAGGAATCATACGCAAAATTTGACCTCTTACATCAGTGTAAGAGTCAGAAAGTCCCATTAAGAATTGGGTAATCTTGTAGGCATGATCATAGTCTTCACGAATTTTGGAGGCTCCACAAATGCAGATCACATGAACAATTAGGAATGGGTAGCAGTTGAAGTTCATCCCAATGTCCCCTAAATTTAGTGAAGTAAGCATTGATAGAAAGAGTGCCTTGTGTGCATAGGGCAATTGTTTTCCTAATCTGATAGAGTTTAGGAATGTCACTTTGTGAATACCTAGCAAGAAGGTCTTCCCACATTTCACTAGATGAAGAAAAATAGACAATACTTTGTCGGATTTCAGGGGACACAGAATTTAGAAGCCAAGAAATCACCATTGAATTACATCTATCCCAGACATTGATGTACTTAGATTCTGGTTGTGGTTTCTTGAATGTCCCATTGATCATGCCAAGTTTGTTCTTGGCAGAAAGAGCAATGGTGATAGCTAACTTCCATTGAGTAAAATTGTTTTCAGTAAGGAGTTCAGAAACAAGATTCATCCCTGGATGATCATGGGGATGAAGAAAAAGAGGATGGCTGGGAGGTAATTGAAAAGTTGTTTCTGAAAAATCATAGTAATCTGTTGTTTGACTAGCAGATTCTTGAGAGATTTTTGAGTCCTCTTTAATAGGAGGGTTATTATCCGACATGATGAATAAAAGATAGAAGGCTTAACAGAAAATAGAAGAAGGAGGAAGAAAGAAGAACCTGGAGATGAAGAACTTACTGAAGGAAGAAAGAAATTGTATGAATTCCGGATAAGCCTTGCTCTGATACCATGTTAAAAGATAAAATTCTTGAGTAATGCATATTATTGATGAAGATGAAGATCACTTCTTACAGAATAGATGGAGAGATTGTTTAGGGAAATTATCTCTCTTTTCTTAATGAATTGCAAAAGGAAACAACTAGCAGATATATACTGCTAAACAAGATCGCAGCCCAACGGCTTTAACTACCACAAGGAAAAGAAAAAGACTAGACTACCCTTAATGAATAACAGACTAAACTAACAACTATCAGATAAATACACCCGATACCCCTGAACTTTTGAGAAGCATGAATAAGAACCAGATATAAGCACATTAGCCCCTCTTCAGTTTACATCTTTATCTTTATCATCATAATCCTTGTCTTTAACAAAAAGACAACCCCCGGGACGCTCGTAGGATTTAATGTTTTGAAAGCATTAAGAGAGAGAGAGAGAGAGAGAGGTCTGATTCTAAACAGTGCATATTGAAGCAATATCATTTAACTTAGATTTCGCATTCACGCAACACGAACCGAGTATGCTTGTGAGGCCTAAACGGTGTGTCACTTGCTATTTTGTTAGAACCCGATGACAATTACGGATCAACGGTTATAACTAGCATTGAACTATTATGTTAATTAAAATTATGGTCATGAACATTAACAAAGCATAATAATCCTAAGTCACAATTTCTTTGCAACAAACAAAAAGAGAATGAATAAATACTTGAACCCAATTGAGAATTAAAATACTTAGATCTCACAGTAGAAACTTGTAGAGAATTACGTGTTCATTTCCAAGCCGTTTTCACTTCAGTTCTTAGTTCGTGAACTCCTTATCCAATCGTGAACTCCCTCTCTCTTAAATCCAGATCATAATATAATCATAATGGTATGCTCTCTTTTTCCATATCTCCCTCTCTTTCTCTGTGCGTGAAATCGTGAGTCGGTGACTATGTGGTGTGTGCCACGAAAATTATTTATAATTTTATATTGACTTATTGGGTATTGTATTAAGAAATTTTTGAAATTACCTTTTAAAGCATGAACAATTTTGGTAATTTCATTATATTAATTAGTGTTTTGGTGGCTTTTGTTATTTACATTTATAGATACAATTTTAGTTTAGTTTAGTGGGTTGCGGTTTGGAATTTGGATGATAGATAGATGTTGTGAACTGCATTTAGGTTTTTTAATTTTTGAAATTAACTTTTAAAGCATGAACAATTTTGATACCATTTTAGTTTAGGGCAAGGAAAGAAATACATGGTTATGATGGAGAGAGCTTCATGCAGTTCCTCTTTTGCACCCTTCCACTAATAGAGCAGAAGTATCAGATATTTGGTTATCTTATAGTATACAAATCCATGATGAAATTGCAGCTCCTCAGAACCACTTGAAAGGGAAAAAATGTGAAGATTAACCTTATCCACTAAGTCAGAGACTTTCTTGTTAGACCTTAGTGAGGACACCACAACAACTGTCCGCTTTTTATTACGTGAAGCTGCAAAAGAGGGAGAAAGAGAAAAAATAAATTAGGCCTTGTATAAAGCTAATATAGCCAACGGATCTAGGCATAAATCGCCAATAGGAAAATCAAAACATTGTTATGGTCTGGGGGGAAAAAAAACCTATCGAGTACCAATGGCAATAGTATCTAAGAAATTGGACTAAATATATAATTATATATCCAATATACAAGGGCTACCTAAAAGACAGACAACTGATGGATATGAGAGTCATACAAGAATGCTATGGAATTGTAGACAAGCAAGATCAAGACATTAATAAAAAGAGAGACTTAATATATGAGAGAAATGCAGGTTTTGGCTTCTTTTAGGCAACCTATGATAAGCTTTAACATTCAGGGACACTTTCAGGGAATATAGGAATAACTATCTGTAGACACTAGACACCCTAATCTCACATTTTGGTTTCCCTTTTCTGATCAATGATCAAACCATACCCAGTAATATTCATTGTGTTTGCGCGCCACATGTAATTATAATATTATATATACTGCATTGTTTTATATATATAGGCCTTTAGTCTTAGAATATGAAAATGGCGTGCCTTTAATTGTAATGTTTTTATTTTTTTCAGGCTACTCAAGGATTTCAATCAGAATCGGATAAGATTGTTGATCTAACTCCAGGTGCAGGTGCAGCTTCAGTTTCAGCTCCATCGAGTCAACACGGTACTTTCAACTACTATTCCGTCGATTGTAACCCCTGTAGAGTCAAAGATTTCAAATATTGTGGTAAAATCTAAACTATTCAAGTCTGAAATATGGAATCACTTTGGTCAGATTTATACAAATCACGTTTCTTGACTTTGTTTTCGAGCCTTAAGCTTGGGACTCTTTCCCCTACTGCTTCCGCAGATTCGTTTCTTCGTGACCCGTATTTTCGTATACAGCTTCTCTGCCTTTGTTGAGCTCGTTAGCTCAACTGTCCAACTCGCACTACTGTTTTGCAAGTGCTTGTCCTCTTATTGCCTTGTCCTTGCGGCACGACTTTGGGATTCCGTTCTGGAATCCAGGTCGGGTCGCCACAGTTGGTATCAGAGCTTATGTTAGCTATAAGGCAGGATAGGTTCCATGGCCTTGGTTGGGTTTGAGATTGTCGTCGAGTATTTATCGTCGAGTGTTCTTGTTAGTGCCTATTCGGCATGTTCTTTTGTACAAGTATAGGCCTTGGAGTACTAAGTTCGATTTGGTCTAGATTGCCGTGAGTGCAAGCTTGTGTCTATGAGTATCATATTCCTCCTATGTTGCTTTTAAGCTGTAGTTATACCAAGAGTATGTGTTGCTGCTTTGTAGAGCTATTGTTTCATGTCCGTTGTGAGTGACCAAATAAGCTCAGGTTGTCGATCCCGAGCATGATCGTCGTGGTGTCCATTAGTGTCTTTGAACATTGTTACACCTTCTTGAGCGGTGTGGCTAAGCCTCCCGTAGTACCTAGTGTATTCCGTGATTTCTACATAAGTATATATAGCTACTGTAGTACCTAATCGTGAGTGCTTGGGTTGCCTAGTGTCGGGAATTGGAGGACTCTTTCCTGCTGCCTGATATTGAGATCTAAGGGATACCCTATTAATCAAGTTATTGTTGTGGTTTCAAGTTGAGACTTGGTGAGTACCCGATACGTGATCGCGTGACCTATGATTGGCTTGACCCATAGTGATTTGAGGTCTACTAGTTAGTAACTATTTGCTAGCCAGGAATTATTAAGTTATTGTCTTGTACCGTTATTCGACTAATACGTTAATAGAGTATTAGCATTTTGTAAAATGATTTATCTATCATTAGTGGATAAGGGTATGAATGTTCCATACTTGGTATACTTGCATGGTAGATTAAAATACTATGTATATGATATTGATTTCCATGCCTATATGTAACTATATTATATGTGCATGAGACCTTCATAAAGGATACTTTTATGTGATTTGCAAACCCCTCGCATCCTATACGACGAAAGCTTTTGAAGTCACTTCAGAGGGCCCCTGACTTGATTATCAAGTGGTCTTCGTCGGAGAACTAGAACGGTATTATATGATATAGGAATTGACCGAACCCGTTACCAAATGGAATGAAATTGAAAGTGGTATCTTGTTTTGCTTGTGCAAATATGTGCAACATGTATATTGAAATCATGCCATGAATGAAATGAACTTGTGACTTGATCGAATGAGTTACATTGTATTGAATGTCCTTCTTGTTGGGCGAATATGTGGTCCATGATGATGATTGACTACTTGATTTTAGTGTAAGGGCGTTAGACCCTAGAGATTCGTGTCGTGACTGGAATAATTCAGTTAGCCCGGAAAACTCTTTGTTGGGAAGTTTGTTAGTTTGGTGCAACTATTGCACATGCTTATGAATTACTTGATTAGTTGACAAAGAGGAATTTTCACCTCAATGTCCACATTTGTTGGAACTTTATAAGCCTTGATAATGTCCTTGAACCCCGTCAAGAGTCAAGATGACTCGACCTTGGAATGGATTGGAGATGATATTTAAGTATTTCTTTCCCTCGTGTTTTGAGGCACACTAAGGTGGTTTCCTCGAATTCATTTGTAGGCCATAGTTTTGAACTTTGGTGGTTGTAGGATTGTGAATTCGAGGACGAATTCTTTTAAGGTGGTGAGGATGTAAGACCCCGAACCTTCGTGTAATTGACCTTCTTGCTTTGCGTGTCGTTTAATGGTGACCTTGCTTACTTGGATTGAGGAAAAGAACCTTGATTGGTGTAGGTAGGCTATCTAGAGGCCAATACCTTAGCTCCATATGTTCCATAGACCTTAACTAGTTAAAGTTACAAGTCGCATACCGACGCTGTTCGTTACTCGACTCGATTGAGAGTTCTATCTGTAGACACCCCAATTTCGTACCCCTGGTATGTGACATGACAAAAAATATCAAGATCTGTTAAAACATTAACAAATGTCAAGTTACAGGGTCAAAAGTGCAAAAGGACAAAGCAGGATGCGCAAAAGGACGAATTGCAGGGACTAAAGTGTTCAAAAAAGCCAAACTTTGAATAGTGGGCGTGTCTACCACTAAATTTGGGCATGGCGCCCAAAATGGAGGGGGGTGGCACCCAAAATGCTTCCTCTGCCACTGTTCATCAAAACATTTGCCGTAATTCACAAATTCTTCAAGTGTACACCCGATTGATGCAGAGAAGAAATTTTAATTCCTCCGATGTCCCTGCTTTCCTCCTATAAATACTGAGGCTCAGCTCCTCATTTCACACAGATTTCATTCAGCAAGCTTCTCCGTGTTAACGTTACGTTGGAGAATTAGAGAGCGATGTGAGATAGTGAGTGATCACCTCAAAAAGCCTTGAACCCTGCCAAACCTCCGCCAAACACAAAACCAACCGGTAGAAGCGAACCTTAGCCCCCCAGCTAGGTATCCACCCTTTTTCCCCGGTCCAAAAATCGTGGAAAGAGCAGTTGCTCTGCCCGATTTAAAAGGCCAAATCGCCAGAAATAAGCCGTTATTCTGCCCGATTTCAGCCTACCTCAAGCCAAACAAACAACCAAACACAAACAGTTACCCTGCCCCGATCCCGAGGCCGAAAAGTAACTTTCAGAGCAGTAACGCTGCCCAAATTCACACAACACACAACACACAACACACAACAACAACAACAACAACAAAAAGACTCTCTCTCTCCGAGGGACAGAGCGAGCACACCCTAGGCTGTCTATAAGTTTATTTTAAAGTCTTTCATTTTTGTAAAAGTATTATTTCCAATCCGGCCCAATGTAGATATACAAGCAGTTGTGCTGCCCGGATTTAGTTAGGAAATAGTACTAAATATAGCCGTTGTTATAGTTAAATATTTTCAAAAGTATTTGTAAATATTTGCTTTACTTATTCATTAAAGTCTTTGTTTGTAACAGTATTATTTCTTATCCGGCCTAATGTAAATATATAAGCAGTTATGCTGCCCGGATTTTGTTAGGAAATAATACTAAATGTAGCTGTTATAATGGCAAAATATTTTCAAGTATATTTGTAATTGTTTGTAAAAGAGACTATTGCAAGTCCGTAAATAATATAGATGTAATGAATGTATTTGTAGGCAGTTAATGCTTTATTTATCTGTTAAATAAATATAACAAAAAACATACTTTAGCCAAAAACCGTTTTGAGACCGAAAGGGCGAGTTGGGTGCCTAGCACCTTCCCAACTCGTAACTTAGCCTCCGAACCCGTTTTATTTATCTCTGGTTTTTCTTTTTCTGGTTTTGCTTTATTTTTGCCTTAAAATAAAGATGGCGACTCTAAAAACATTTTGGATCCAGTGGGGCCTCGCAACATCTTTCTTTGCACTTTCACGTTCTCCCCTAAAAAAGGGAGAATGGAAATGGAAAGGTGATGTATTACTATGTCCTGGTATCCCCTAAACAAGGGATAACTTGACATAGAAAACCCAAAGCACCCATAGTGATCCGAAATAGGCCATAAGGCTATTTTCATAAAATCCATAGTGGGGGCGCTGCAACATCTTTCTTTGCACTTTCACGTTCTCCCCTAAACAAGGGAGAATGGGAATGGAAGGGTGATGTCTTCCTATGTCCTGGTATCCCCTAAACAAGGGATAACTTGACGTAGAAAACCCATAGCTCCCATATTGGATCAAAAATCCACTAAAGGCAACCGAGGTGCATTCCAACGCGCTATTCCAACAGCACTCCTCCCGCACTTTTGATTTCATCCTCCCCTAGACAAGGGAGGCTAGAACGGGAGCAGTAGATGTCACCGCATCCGCACGTACGCGCACCCCTCTCCAAGGGCGCGCGGGGCGCAAGAGCACCCATTCCCGGGAACCCACACTATCGCGTAGTTCTTTCGTGTGACCTCGGGTATACCCTAGGTCATTCCTCCATTTGTCTTGAGGGTTATTTGAGTCTCATTAGGCCTTGGTACACAAGTTTTATGCTTGCTTGAGTTGCATTCACCCTATTGGTGCATCACTTTCAGTCCTAGACCCATTCGGCTTCGTTTTAGACTTAAACCATCGTTCCAACTCGACAACCGAACATCTTGGGAGATGTTCGGCCAGCCAAACCAAACTCCTTGGGGATTTTTTGGCCATAGCAACCGAACAAGTGGTGAAAAGTTCGGTCCAGACAACCGAACAAATGCCCCGACATCACTTTGCCGGTTTGATTTCTGGCGTGAAACTCCTATTCTACCCTTACTTAACCCTTGCCCTTTCACTTATCTGAGGGTATATTAGTCCTTAATCACCCTTATAACCCCAAACACTCCTCTCCTCTCTTCATTAGTGATCGCCTTCAACCGTGAACGGGAAGGAGAGAGCGGAGAACGCAAGGCGACTAGTGCGCGATTCGGAGTTCCGGCCATCCGTTTGATGAGCCGAGACCACCGCCGCGAAGCCCTTGACGAGTAGATCATTTTCCTTGGGTTTGTTTCCCTCTTCCTAGTCGTTTGTGGCTCGATAAAGGTACGTTACCGAAACCCTAGTTTTTTCTCTCTAACTCAATGTTGATGTTAGGTTGCTAGAGACTTGTTCCTTGTGATTTGTCATGGTAATACATGTCGAAATGAGATGTTATTGATGGATATCAATCTATGAAAGTTAGGGTTTAAACCCAAACGATTATGATTGGGTATATCGGAATAGCTATGGTTTAAGATGGATTGTGGTTGGGTTTAGAAACCCGGATAAATTGGGAATCCCGAAATTATGCCTTGACCTAGAGTGTGAGACTTTGCAATTTGACTCAAATGGAATCATTGAATTATAAAAGTTGCTATTCGAGTCTTAGGATAAACCCCTATGACTACTTGTACTCGTTGAATCTAAATCATGAAATCTTGAGGTTTGGTCGGGTAAGACCGAATTGGTGTTAAGATCGATTTGTGGCTTAGGACTCTAATGGAGGACCTTTAGTGATATTAAGTATAAGATAATCGCCAGTCTTTGGATTGGGTTTGTGTGGGTCACAAATGCATGACTTGAATGAAACACCTTTGGATTGGTTTGATTATGAATTAGAACTGTTAGTACTTGTCGGACTTCAATGAAGCCCCGGAACTTGTAAGGATGTGATCTATGCTTGCATGAAACCTAAGGAATCATGATTGTTGTTATCGAATGCCGACTCTCTAAAGTTGCCTTGTGAATATTTTAGGAAAGACCAAGATAACGAAATTGAGTACCATTCTATGAGATGATTTGAATTGGGACTTTTCTTAGTACAATACACATGGAGTCTACTTGTATAAGTCACTAGAATGACTAAGTCGTTATCTAAGACTCACCAGTACGGTTGAACTTACGAATGATCGTCACTCTAGTGTTTACCTAAGTACCGGACTGCTATAGACCTTTGGGTTATAGAATGAAGTATTATTCTCGGAAGACTTTACTACTTACAAGTAAGTGTCTTTATGATCCTAGAACAACTATATGAGGGATTGATGGTTGAGTTATAACTTAACTGGGTTTCACGTTTAAATAGGGGATACTATGTACAATTGATATTATGGCTAAAAGCATGATTTCCTACCTTATCATGAATTGAACCTTCTACATGTTTCTATAATATGAATTATAAGCATATTGAATGTACTTGCCTCATGCTCGATCTGTTCTTCAGTTAATGATTTATACTGAACTTGGATTCTACTATTAAGTGGAATTATGAATTGGAATTGAATTAAGCTTGACTTGATAATGATCAACTTAGGCTCCCCTTATATACTTGACTTAGTGACTTTGCACTAAGGTTCCTAATTGGAACAAGAACCTAGTCATGCTTCAAGCGAGAACATAGAAAAGAGTCTTGGAACACATATAATGTTCCCACTCTACTTGGTTGAAATTATAGAAATGACTCAACGGAGTCGACACTAGTGAGCTATTGAACAATACCGACTCAATGATCAATCCCTACGACGTTATTACATGTGTTCCACTAGAAAACTATTTCTAGACTCTTGAATTGGATTGACTGTCATGCTTGTACATACATGTCATAATAAATGCATGTTTGACACATTGAGTTCGCTCTTGTCGAGCTCAATCTTGATTGTTTATTGATGAGATTATATACTAATCTTGAACGAGGACGCTCTTGTCGGACTCGTTCCATACTGATTGATTGTTGAGTAAATACTACTTGGCATTGCATAAGTCCAGCTGGCATACTTGTCTTGTCCTTGTCTACCCTGGTTGACAATGCATTGCCATTACGAATCGTAAGATTCGTGATAGTGATGGGTTGTCGAACCAGATACTTGCACACACCCTCCACTGTTGGCCATAGTGGAGAAGTGCTCTCTCTGGCCAACCAATACGCACCCATTGAGATTGACTATTGTTTTCCCGAGCATCCCTCGAAGATCGATGTATTATCACAACCATCGATTATCGCACGCTATTGTAGGTGTCTGTTTTGCAGGTCTACGCAGCGGCCCGGCTCTATATCCTCACATTATGTGAACTATGTGCAATAATGTGCATCTTGAATATATGATCTCTATGCTCATATATACTTGTTCTTGATTGCTTGACAATTGTAATGAGCATATACATCTTCACCTAATGATTCTATGAGAGATTTGATATGTGTATACATGTAAATATGCATACTTTACTTAATTATTCTATAAGATACCTGGGATGTTTCATGTTAAGACATACGTCCCGAACTATATGATTATTCTTGTCACTTGCCTCCTGACTTACTTGATTGTTTGTGAACAGGGGATTCACCCTAGTTCATCTTGGTAGCCTGGTAAAGGAACGGTTCTGTACAGTACAACCTGACTTTTGGATCTTCGTTGTCGTAACCCGATTTCATTTCTACTTATGAAAATGTTACGATTATGTTATATTGTTTAGTGGTAGCGTATTGGGTCATTATGACTCATCCCGTACTTGTTTTCTATTTGCAGTTTCAGTAGCTGTGTTAAGGCCGAGTAGATCGTGACTGTAGCAGATCGCGGTTGACCGATAGATCGAGACTTGATCGTGTAGTTCGTGATTCTAGTAGCTGACTTCCCCGAGCAGTAGTTGTGGAGTTTTACTCCCTTATCATTGTCTCTTGTTCATGTACCTTGCTATTCTTGTGAGACCGATATCTTGTAAAGTTATTTAGACTTTACGGTCGGGTAGATACTTGAGTTTCTGTATTAGTTCGTTCTTGGGCCGACGTGTTGTGTTGTGCCTTGTTCGTGTTTTCCATATCTATTTCAGTTGTCTCCCGGGCACGCAGTAGCCTTGGGGCTTTTCTCTATTTTAGTTACTATTGCTGTTGGTTAACCCCGGTATGCCCTAGCCGTGGGTAATTGTTATCAGGTTTGTTCTTTGTTGAAACGCCGGCCTGGAGTGCCGATGGTTTGTTCAACGTCTGCAATGTTGCGGCACACGAGTTTTGTTTTCCTCTTTGGGGGAATATTGTCTCTCTTGGTTTCTTGACTTTGTTTTCGAGCCTTAAGCTTGAGACTCTTTCCCCTACCGCTTCCGCAGATTTGTTTCTTCGTGACCCGTATTTTCGTATACGGCTTCTCTGCCTTTGTTGAGCTCGTTAGCTCAACTGTCCGACTCGCACTACTGTTTTGCAAGTGCTTGTCCTCTTATTGCCTTGTCCTTGCGGCACGACTTTGGGATTCCATTACGGAATCCAGGTCGGGTCGCCACATATGCATGGACATCCTTTTAGAATGTGAGTTACATGGTCTTAACAACACACTTTATTGATAATAATTGGAGATTGCACAAAAGAATTTTAAATTTATGCCCTATTTCATCTCATAAAGGTGCAACACTTGGAACTATTATTGAGTCATGTATGCTTGATTGGGGAATACAAAAGATCTTTACATTGACAGTTGATAATGCGTCCGCTAATGATACGTGCATTGCTCATTTGAAGAAGAAACTTTCCAAAAAACAGACTTTTGTTTTAGATGGTGAATCCTTTCTCGTAAGGTGTTGTGCTCACATTTTAAATTTAATTGTGAAAGATGGAATGAAAGAAGAGAGAGGTTCAATTGAGAAGATTCGTTTAACAGTTCGGTATATTAGAGGTTCTCCACAAAGAAGTGAGCAGTTTAAGAAATGTTGTGAATTAGATGAAAATCCTTATAGAAACAATTTGATTCTTGATGTTCCAACTAGGTGGAACTACACTTATTTGATGTTAGACACGACACTTAAGTTTCAAAAGTCACTTGAGAGGTATGAAGAAATGGATCCAAATGTTCTTCATGAGCTTAAAGATAAGGCTCCTGGTGAAGACGATTGGAAAACTGCTAGGATATTTTGCAAGTTCTTGAAAAAAATTTATGAGGTTACCAAAAGGCTCTCCGGTTCTCTTTATGTTACTGCTAACTCCTATTTCCATGATGTGATGCGTATTCAATTAAGTATCAAGGATTGGTCGAGTAGTACTGATCCTACTTTGCAATTAATGGCTTTGAAGATGGAAGAAAAATTTGATAAGTATTGGGAAGACCTTGAAAAAATAAATATGATGCTTTTGATTGCTGTGGTGTTAGACCCTAACTTCAAGCTTAAGTATGTGACTTTTATTTATGGAAGTATTTACCCCGAGCACGTGGTTGATAAGTTGGAGAACAAACTAAGGGAGACATTGAATCGTTTGTATGCTGTAAGGGTAAAATAGGCATGACCTATTTTATCTTGTTTTCACCTTTCTTGGTCAAAGTAGGATTTTAATTTAGTCAATGTTTATTTTAGGTGTTAGATTTTGTTTAGATTATTTTTGGTAGATTGGTGTGTTTTTTGATAGGAAAATCTTTGGTAAATCTTTCAAAAGATTTTGGAGATTTAGTTATACATATTTGGTAACTAAATCTTTTAAAAGATTTTAAAGATTTAGGCAACATATTTTTGGTAACTAGATTTATGTAAATAAATTAGTTATTTGATGTATCTTAGTCTTAATAGGAAACATAATCTTTCTTAATATTGAACTAATCTCTTTCCTAGTAGGATTGTGTTTTCCTTTTTGCTGTGGCCTTTTGTGTATATATTGGAGGCGATCATGAAGCAATTGGCGACTGTGAGAGAAGATTAAAGAGAACTATATCGAGTGCCTTGGCGTAAGCTTACAAGACTACAGTCATATTCGGAGAGCTTGCTATTCGTAAGAAATGCGAGAGTTTTGATTAGAAGTCTTATGTGCCGTGCTTGAGAAAAGAGAAAAACATCCCATACACGAAGATCTTTCTACAGGACTATAAGTCTCACTTTCTTCTTCTGTTGTTTGAAACTTCGAGGAACACGACCTTGTGTATCACGAAGTTTTTGTGGTTTAGTTTGTTTTGTTGTTTTTGGTATTTGTTTTTTTAGTCTTTCTTCCCACGTTTGTTCTAGTTGTTTATGTGGGTTTTGTGATTCTCCAAGATTCTATATCTTGTGAGAATTTTGTGTGCTTGTTTAGTGTTAAAAACAGCTTTTGATTTTAATATATTTGTTGCCTTGAGGCTTGATCTACAAGATTGATTCTTGTAGATTGTTTTTGTGTGATTTTACGTCTTCCTAAGTCTGTTAGATTTCAAATCACAAAACAATTCTTCATTGCTATTTTACGTGATACACTTTCGGTTCACATTGTTTGCCATTGTTGCAACATTCACTGCAACATTGACAGTAACATCGTTCCATATTGAGTTTCCGTGGAATCGCGTTCTTTCAATTGGTATCAGAGCCTTCTCTTGATATCACTAAGAGTCGATTCTGTTTAAAAGACGTGATGGATTCTCAATATGAGAATTTTGTTCGTCCTAATACTTTGAAAAAGAAAGGTTTGTATAATGATTTTTGTTGCGTTAACTCTTACGTCTCTAAAGATGGTGCGAGAATCGAATCGATTTGATGGATGCATATAAGGAGTTGTACAATGATTGGGAAAAGAGAGTTTGTCAAGTTAAGTTGCTTAAAAAGGCAAATGACTTGTTAAAGAAGGCTAATGAAGACCGAGAAGGAGTGTATTACAAGGATGGAGAGTGCATTGACCAAGAAGGATGTGGAGATTGAAGGTTTAAAAGAGCTCATTCAAGCCAATGAAACCATGGCTAAATGGAACTCAAGCCAACAAAAATGGATGAGATGTTGAATTCGATAATTTTGGTAAGTCGGTATTGGATTCATGCCCAAGATGTTTGTGAAAGAAGGTGAAGGTATGCCTACTGAACCAAAACATCCCACACACAATTTTCAAGAAACTACCTTCTTTGAAAAACCGAGAACAAGAAAGAAAAATTATGTTTGTCACTTCTGCCATAAGCCTGGTCACATACAACCCTTTTGTTTTCTGAAAAAGGCCATGTATGAGAATGAAATGAGGCAAGATTTCTTTGAAAAAACTCATTAGAAGCGAGATGCGCCAACCAATGTTGCAACATTGGCGGACACACGTGGAAGCCTCATTCAAAGACAAATCGAAATTTTCAAAAATCTCCAACCCAAAGTTTTTAAACAGATGTGGGTTCCTAAGGGTAGTAATGACAAAGGCAAGTCCAAATATTGTGAACCCTTTGATATATGTCTGGTTCTAAGCCGTCCTATGATGAATCTCCTCCAAAATGTTCGAGAACCACATCGAAACAGTAAATCGCATATGATCGAGGCAGGCACGCATATTACGAAAGTTCGGCCAATGTTATTCACAATGTTTCACCCAATGTTTCACCCGATGTTGCAACAATGGGAGCAACATTGGACGAAACTGGCGGTTTGAAATCAGTCTGTACATGAAAATCGATCAAATTTGAATGGTTGCAGCCATGATATTCCTAGCCGTATTGAGAAAAACCATCCAATCTCTCAAGTGATAGGTGATATTCATGATGGGATATACACAAGGAGAAGAAGTAAGGTTGAATCTCAAAAATTTGCATGCTTATCAAAATATTTTTGAGAGAAGCCTTAAATCTTTATGGATGCTTCAAATGATCAAAGATTATGTGTTCACATTGATGTGTTAACCTTGTTTTTGATAACACCTATGCATTTTGCTTAGCACAAAAATCCAGTTCATTATTCTCGAACTAATCACATTAATATAAGACACCATTTTTTTAGAGACTTGGTTGATTATGGAAATTGTTTGCATTGAACATGTTGGGACCGAAAATCATCTTGCGATATATTTGCCAAGTGTCTTGTTTTTGAGAGATTTTTCAATCTTTGGAAATCTCTTGTGTTTTGTGTGCCATATGATTTTACACTTAGTTAATTATTAAAAAAATCAAAAAAATCAAAATTAGGCATGATTGCATTTTGTCTTTAGAGGGCACTATAGATCAATTGTCTCACATGTATGTATCTCTTGTGGTTGCTTGGGAATTTCATTCAAAATCAGTTGTGATTTTTTTGTTATGATTCTCTCTCTCTCCCAGTTCTTGAGTATGTTTAAAGTCCACAAAGGAAAGAGCTACCTTTTGAAATTTTTGGGATCTTTGCAATTTGTCAAAGTACTATGGAACTTAGGTTCTCATGGGTTGATCTTGAGAAAATTGACTCCCTTAATTGAAAAAGTGTGAAAGCTACCTAACGGAAAAGAGCTACCTATGAACAAGGTTGTGGCACCTTTCTTTTGGGACTATGAATCTTCGGATTTCATGGGTTGATCAAAATGCAAAATTGCTTCCCTTGGTAAATAGTGTGAAAGGTTCCAAGTGGCATGCTTTTATAGCTTGAAATAAAGTAAAGCTATATTCCTAGGGAAATAAAGTACCTATGGATGTTTGTTGAGAAAATTTTATGATCTTGGGTGAGAAGTTTGATTAAAAAAAAAAAAAAAAAAAAAAAAGAGCAAAATTGAAAATAAAATCACAATTTTGGCGAATGCATCTCCTAATGCAGCTACATGAGGAACTACATCCTTTGATCTGGTCTTTATCACTTGTGTGTGATTGCATTTTTTTTTATTTTTTTTCTCTTTTGCCTAGCTTTTAGTCATCATGTTTTTAGGCATAAAATTTTAGGACATGCATTGTTGGCAATGATATCAACTTGGTGAAATTTTGTCCTAAACTCAAACTGTGCAAATCAATTTTCAAAAATCTCCATGTTGAATAATATTTAGTGGATGTCTAATTTTTGTGGGAAACTAAGAGTTTTTGAATCTGGATATGATGTGCTCAGTTATTGCTAAGTGGTGTGATCAAATCTTGGTGAACACTTTATTGTGTTTTTTCAAAATCTTTGATGTTTGAGAATTCCTAAAAGATGTTTTATCTCTCTTCCTTTTCCGGTCAAATAGGGGGAGAGAAATCAAGTGTTTCTTGTGATGGTGATATTTTCTGAATTGTGCTTAGTAATGGTTTCTGATTTTACCCTTGCACAAATTCAGGGGGAGATGTGATTTTCTAACCAATGCAGGTTAGATGATTTGATTGGTGTTGAATAAACACTTGTCTTTTGATTTGACCAGAAAGGTTCAACAAAGGGGGAGATTGTAAGGGTAAAATAGGCATGACCTATTTTATCTTGTTTTCACCTTTCTTGGTCAAAGTAGGATTTTAATTTAGTCAATGTTTATTTTAGGTGTTAGATTTTGTTTAGATTATTTTTGGTAGATTGGTGTGTTTTTTGATAGGAAAATCTTTGGTAAATCTTTCAAAAGATTTTGGAGATTTAGTTATACATATTTGGTAACTAAATCTTTTAAAAGATTTTAAAGATTTAGGCAACATATTTTTGGTAACTAGATTTATGTAAATAAATTAGTTATTTGATGTATCTTAGTCTTAATAGGAAACATAATCTTTCTTAATATTGAACTAATCTCTTTCCTAGTAGGATTGTGTTTTCCTTTTTGCTGTGGCCTTTGCAGGACTGTGTATATATTGGAGGCTGATCATGAAGCAATTGGCGACCTGTGAGAGAAGATTAAGAGAACTATATCAGAGTGACGCAGCAGGGCCGTAAGCTTACAAGACTACAGTCATATTCAGAGAGCTTGCTATTCGTAAAGCAGTGTGCGAGAGTTTTGATTAGAAGTCTTATGTGCCGTGCTTGAGAAAAGAGAAAAACATCCCATACACGAAGATCTTTCTACAGACTATAAGTCTCACACCTGCTGCTGCTGTTTGAAACTTCAGGAACACGACCTTGTGTATCCTGAAGTTCTGTTTTTGTGGTTTAGTTTGTTTTGTTGTTTTGGTAGCTGTTTTTTTTTAGTCTTTCTTCCCACGTTTGTTCTAGTTGTTTATGTGGGTTTTTGTGATTCTCCAAGATTCTATATCTTGTGAGAATTGTGTGTTAACTGTTTAGTGTTAAAAACAGTTTTGATTTTAATATATTTGTTGCCTTGAGGCTTGATCTACAAGATTGATTCTTGTAGATTGTTTTTGTGTGATTTTCTGTCTTCCTAAGTCTGTTAGATTTCAAATCACAAAACAATACTTCCGCTGCAAATTTCTGTTACACACTTTCAGTTCACATTGTTACTGCCATTGTTGCAACATTCACTGCAACATTGACAGTAACATCATCCCATATCGAGAATCCGTGACATCGCGTTCTTTCATATGCTTATTATGAATCCATTTCTAGTTTGCAAACTAGTAATGTTGGTAATAACTCAATTGTCATTGAAGCTGAAGAATGTATGGTTGTGGATACCTTCACGGCTCTTAAAAATCATTTTGCAAGCAGGGAAGAAGGCATAAGGAATTCTAAATTTGAATTGGAGATGTAGCTAGAAGAAGCGATTTTTAAGAATAATAATTCAGGTGGTGAGAGTTTTGATATCTTGGCTTGGTGGAAATTGAATGCTTCTAGGCTTCCAGTTCTTTCATTGATGGCACGAGATGTCTTGGCAATCCCTGTTTCAACTGTTGCTTCTGAATCTGCCTTTAGTACACGAGGGCGGGTTCTTGATCAATTCCGTAGTTCATGGAGCCCTAAGATAGCGGAGAGCTTGATATGTTCGCAAGATTGGTTACGTGTATCACCCCTTCCAATAGAACTTGAGTCAAGATTAGATGATGCGATTGACATTGAATCATGTAAGATTTTAATCTATTTTTCTGTTTATTTGCTATTAATTTTAGTTATGTGTTTAAACTAATCCGTATCTTATTATTATTTTTTATTATTAAAGGTATTACAGATGATCCGGAAATAGCGAATGGTTTTACGGGTCCCTTGACTTAAACAAATTTGCTTCCTTGTGAGTGTTTATGCTTTATTGTAAGTTGTAACATACTTTAATTGTTTTTCACCTGTAATGTCTAAATGAGATGTTGATGCTGCTAGTTTGTTAGCTGCTGCTATTGCTGTGCTGGAGCAACTGAGTTATGTGCTACAGATGTTGTTGTTGATGTGCTACAGATGTTGCTGTTGATGTGCTACAGATGTTGCTGTTGCTGTGCTACAAATGTTGTTACTATGTAGCAGATGTTGCTGTTGTTGCTGTTGCTGTGCGGTGCTTTGCTGTTGCTGTTGCTGTTGATTGAGTTATTTTCATTTGAAGATGTCACTGCAATGTTGCTGTTGAAAATAACCAGTTTCATTTGAACATGTTGCTGTTGTTGTTGGGTTGTAGGAACTAGGAAGCCTTGTTGATTGAGTTATTTTCATTTTATTTTGGTTATACTTGTGCACAGTTTCATTTGAACAATGTTGATGTAGTAGTGAATGGTGATGCAGAGTTACAGACAGTGTGATTTGGTTGGGTTTGTTGATCATTTGCAGATTGTAGTGTAAAGTTAAGGTTATTCTCCATTTAATTTGCAAGTTACAAGTTTGCTACTTTTATTTCTATTCGAACCACTAAACCGGACCAAACCAAACCGAACCGAGTGGTTTGGTTCGGTTCGGTTTCAAGCTATGGCCAGTTCGGTTCGGTTTGAAAATTTTGGAACTGAGGAAGGGTGGCTCAGTTTATGGTTTTGGCCTAAACCGAACCAAAACGAACCACTTACACCCCTATCAGCCATCTATTATATATAAGAATTTTCCCTCCTTTTAGTAACTATCTCCTAGAGAATAGAGATCACTTTCTCCACTCCTAGAAAGTCTCCAAGTAGTTATTGACAAAGTCTCTAGACCTATTCTCTCTCTTTCAACCTAATCGTTACCTTAATTACAAGAGAGAAAGAAATGAAGGATAATAACACACGGTCAGTTAATTAGTGAAATTAATAATTCTCTAATTACTGAAAATGGACAATGTCAGCAATGCCCTTTAATTAAAACAACCCTACTTAATAGTCTTTATTGCACGTGACAGTGCTGCTTGGTCAAGCCCAATTTTGAATAGCACGTGCTCATTCGATACTCTGTTTCCATCATTTTTTCAAGCATTTTTCAATTTTTCTGTACAAATCTTTCCAGCACCTGAAATATTCTGAAACACAACAAACATCAGGAAAAAGTGTAATATCCAATCAAAATAAAACACAAAACCAACAATAACATTATATTTGTTTGTGCTCATCAGATTTATAAGACAGTGTCACAGGAGACCCAGGAGGTGGATCACTAAAGGTTCAATTAGGGTTTTTGGTATCAACTCTAAAAGTGTAATAGTAGCTAGGATTCCAAGAATTCTGTCAACGCAACTTCTAATGCAGTTGCATCCAAAGGTGCATTGACCAGATAACAAACAACAGAAGACTTAATAAATAAAGTAGTACTAAGAATGCTTGTAGATCCAGCCTTATGACCAAAAATGATTTCACTAAAAGATTATGAGTTTTACAAAACAAACGTGAAACCTAACCAAAACCAAAACCTCTAACAAAACTATTAAAGTCTATAGAGGAAACCCACAAAAACACTACAGAAACACGAATAAAGCAAACGTGAGATTAAAAAATAAGTTTCCTAACATCTAGGAAAACAAACATAAAAAACAATCAATGCAGTTTCTGATGTTACTGTATTCACAACTGCACCAATACTCCAAGCAATGCTCTTAGCTTTTTATTTCTTAACAGTTTTTCCCTCTATCTTTGTGTGTTCTGTCTGCTCGAGGTCTTCATGCATATATATTTGAGCTAGAGTCCCACACAAGCAAGAAAACTAAATACTCCAAGGAAATATATAATATGAAATAAATGATTAGTTTCTAAAAACGGTTTCCTCATTAAAACCAAAGATTTTGTCAAAGTCAAATATGAACTCTTAAGAGCTTTTGGAAGTATTTAATTATGATAATTACTTACCATTGTTTTAGGACCAAGAAAGGGTACAACAATAAATTAAATAAGATATGATGACTAGATTTTACCCTTACAAACTCATCTTTTAATTTGAAATTATCTTAGTTCGTAGTAATATACGCAAATACAAAAGCTGCAGCAAATAAACCACAAAGAGATATAATGTGAGGCTTTCCTATTTATTTTATTTTAGTTATTTCGTCGGATCATCTCAATCTACTTGACCTCAAGTTATTTGGATCACTTTATGAGCTTCAACTAATTAATTATATAGACATAAATTAATAATATTACAACGAAGTAAAATGCTGTGAACAGTATGACTCGATTACCCAAGTTAAAAGTCAAGTCCTCAGGTTTGTAAAAGTTGGTTGAGCCTTGAAAAGGGGTGCAGGTTGGCCCCTGTCGTACAAACTTTTGGAGTATATGCATCGGAGCGATCACATCTGACTTGGCGAAGCGATTGCGTTATGAGAAGCGGTCGCGTGGTCTTGAGATTCTGGAGGAGCCCTAGTACTTGAAGTGGTCACGTCAAGCGACGTGACATTGTCAATGGTCGTGTCACGTGGGTTGAAGCAGCCGCATCGATGCGGCAAGTCAGGTTTTGTGTTTTATTTTCTAAGTCAGTTTAGAGTTTAGGATTTGATATTGTAACTTATATATAATTATAATTCTAAAACATTGTAAAATATTGACTATAATAAAATTTTGATAGTGTGTAGACCCGATCGATCTCTCATCTCTATTAATTAAGCTTCCTCTATTATTCTATGTTTGGTAATGAAAACAAATACATAATTCCAAGAACCTCGAGAAAATAAAAAGTAAGAATCATAATGACAGCTCGCTGGTGAATATTGACCTGCAAAAAAGTTAAATCGCATATTGCTAGCTCATCTTTCCATGGAAATCTCCGTAAATTGCTAAACATCTCTAATCACATAATTGTTTTAATCCCTCTTAGAATCAAATATTCTTACTGCTTTTTTTTTTTTTTTTAATATATGTATATGTAGCATCAAATGTTTGGCAATCACTACTGAGAAGTATACCACAAAGTGCCATAGACCGGCTAGTATGGAGATATTCTGGTGTTTAACCATACGTGTCGAGTTTGAGATATAATAAAACATGCAGTTGTTTTAAAATTTGGTAGAAAGAGGCTGAAAAGTCTTATTGCGGTCGTGGTTCTACCCGACTAAGGTGTCGTTTGGTAGCCAGAGTTAAAATCAGATATGATTAATAAGCCGAGTTGTCTGATGTTTGGTACGTAATAGGTGGTCGAGACTAATAACACGAGTTATCCGGATTAAGTCATTATTGCCTCACTATTAATACCAAGGAGGAGGGTGGTATTATTAGCGCCCTCACTATAAAAAATTAGGATTAACATTTGTAATCTCAAAATTACCCCCGATATACAAGTGAGGATTAATAGCGAGGGCACTAATAGTACTGGGAGTAATAATACTACTTATCCTTATCTGACTACCAAACACGCCAAGAGATTAATCATGAGGATTTAGGTAGAGCTGTCAAAATGGATTTGACCCGTTGGGTTGATCCGTCCCGTCACTTAAAAAAAGTGGGTTGCGTTGGGAAAATATGAACCCATTAGGAGGTGGGTCAAATGGGTTGAGCCCGCGGTGGGTTGCGGGTTGAGGTGGGTCGGGGCGGGTTGGTCCGTCATATACTAGTTTCAAATAGGGGTGGCAAAATAGGTGTTTGGATCAATGGATAATAGACTATTATCCATGGATAACCATGGATAATGGCCTATTATCCATTGATCCAAAACACTCATTTTGCCACCCCTAGTTTCAAATAACCAAGTCATAATTTTGAAATAATTAGTTTAAATCATTTTTCGCTCAAAATGTAAGATTATTTTTTATATCTGAAATATTAGTAAATGATTTTGAATTCGTTCAAAAAATGACACTTATAACAACTAAAGATGTCAGAATAAGGTATATTAACAACAATATTTATAGAAAAAATGATTATAAGAACATACAAAAAGAGTAATGATAAAATAGTTTCTTACTTCTATTTTTTTCTCATTTTATACTATAAATATTAGAGAAAGTTGTTAGAAAACACTATTAAAAATATAATATTAGAAAATATAATTTTTTTAATGAATTGTGACATTTTTTTGTGTTATTTACAATTTTTTTTATTATTTAGATTCATTGGAAAAAAAGTTGGTGGGTTGGCCTGCCTAACCCACAACCCAAGATGGGTTGGGTTGGGTTGACAATTTCTCGGCCCATCACATTTCATGGGTTGGCCCGCCCTGTCCTGCCAAATAGTAGGTTATAGCGGGTTGTATGTTGGCCCGTCCCGTCAACCCACCTTGACAGCCCTAGATTTAGGGCTTGAGAAGACCTTGAAAAACCAAAAGAACTTAAAAATATGAAATTTGAAGAATGATGTTTCGTCTTATAAATTAAAATAAGTAAAACGATGTTAGTTGAGACCTCCTCTTTCATTTATGGCAACCGGCCAAATTCCATGCCTCCCTCGGTCGAGTTGTACCTTTAACTTGATTCAATCCAATTTACAGCTCCCAAGTTTTTATTATTTCTAAATTAAACATCACATCAACATTTATGTATGGATTTAGATAAGTTTTATGCCATCAACAGTACTAGAAGCCGCGTAGGGTAACAATGCTAAACAATGCTAATGTTCATTATTCAGCTTGCACGGTTGTACCAACACACAATCTAAAATGAATGTGAATTATTTACATTCATTTTAGCTTATTTGAATATGTCCTCCATTGTCCTTAAACCAATTCTAGTATTTTTGCTTATCACTCGTTTGGTACAGCGTTTTGAAAACAAAACATTTTTAAAATATAATTTTTTTTTCTTGTAAACATGTTTATGAACTATTTCAAAACGCTATTTTTATAATCAGAGTAGTTATAAACGCATCATATTTTTAAAACACTGGATTAAAATATTTTAAAAGAGCGAACACTACGATTTTTGTTAGCATTTTGGTCAAAACACTCCACCAAACAAGTACTTATTTTGGTTCAAAAGGAATATACTAGCCATAATCGATGAATACCCGTTCGCAGAAGATCGACACCCTGATCACTGATAGGAATGAAACACGATTAAACATTAGGGGTGGCAATTTGAGACACAGCATGATTAACCGACACGAACACGACACGAAATTATAGGGTTTGGGCTGGGGCTTATCGGGTTCGGGCCGTTATAGGGCCAACAAGATAAAACACGATAAAAATGAGTTGTTATAGGGCTGGCTTGATAAGTACGGTAAGACACGATAAGACACGATAACTAAATATATATGTTTTAAAAATATATTTTAAAAATTTACTAGGGGTTATTCACTTCTTTCGAACTATTTTCATGATTATTTCATAGTTTTATCATTTGAAAATTTATGACTTTTAAACTACTTAACTATTTATATTGATAAATTTTCAAAATATGTATTAAAAATCAAAATTATATATTTTATAATGTTTATTGGACTTAACGGGCTTAACGGGTCTGACTAAATAAATCGTGTTTTTTTGTTTATCGTGTCGTGCCGTGCTTTTTGTGCTTTTATCGTGTCGTGTTCGAGTTTTAATATTAGGCACGATAAGCTTATCGTGCCGTGTTCGTGCTTATCGTGTCGTGCTATTATCGTACCGGCCCAATAACAACCCAACACGACCGATTTGCCACCCCTATTAAACATGAGATATTGAAAAGTGAAAACAAAACTAATATGTATTACCTTTCATATAAATAGAAGAGATCAACAAGGTCAATCAAGAGTAACTCTATTGTTGTTGAAAGAACATAAGTAGCTAGGATTTTCCAAACTGCCTAATCCAGTTTCCAATGTAGCTTGTGAAAAAGCTACAATGGAAGTCACAATAGACAGAAAAATCAAAACAGCGGAAGACTTTAAAATAAAGCACGAAAATAAGCACAAAAGTTTACCAAACAATCTACAAGTCTATACTTGTAGATCTAGCCTCATGGCCAAAAAGATTTCACTAAAAAGGATGAATCGTTTTACAAAAACTATGTGAAATCACAAAACAAAACAAAACACTCTCACAAGACAACAAGTCTTGAAGAGCAAAACACCCACATAAAAAACAGGTATAGAAAACGTGGGAAGAAACAAATAGCTTCCTAAAATCAGTTAGGAAGTCAAAACAGTTCCAGCACTTCAATGTCGCTTCCAATGTAGCTACATTCAAAAACTGCTGAACATCTGAACAGAAAAACAGCTTCATGATCTGAACTTTTGCTTCTGAATTTTCTGCCCTTTCTCTCTCAATGCGTATTCTGAATTTTCTCTTTTTGGCGTACAGGTCCAGCCGTGTCCAAGCCTCTTTATATAATGTCAAGATCTCCTACACACATAAAGGAATCCAACTCCAACAAGGACAATAATTAGTCTTTGGAAAGAAATACACTTACCATAATTATTGTCTTATTACCATATGGACTAGGATTCTAAGGCACGGTTGTTAAAGATCTTTGACAAGATTTAATTTCCAAAATAATTCCTAAGATTTAGGTCCAAGAAATTAACAAATCTTTAGGAATATTTTGTTTCAAAAAATGATAAAAACTTAAGGACCAAGGAAAACAAAATCTAATTAAAGATTTAGTTACCAAAAATACCACACTTGTTAAATATGTATTTTACCAAGAAATGAGAAACAAAAATAAAATAAGTCATGCCTATTTTACACTTACAGTTGTATTGTCAAATAACCATGTTGTACAAAGTACAATGACAAGTCCTAAACATCGCCATTTGACATCTTAATAAGTAAGATATTGAGTACAATGGAGATATCACATCATTTGTATCACAAACCAATTAAAATGTAATTCTTTCGTTTTATTTAAAGAATTCACTATTTTATATATTTTGAGATGTTTTAGTTAAAAAACTTATTATTTTATTAAAAAGTTTGAGTTTCAAACGTGAATTCTTTACCCGAAACCAAATAAATAATCTCGCCGATGTGTAGTGAAAGATTGTTGTTGTGTGATCAACGACTATGCTATCAACGTTGACAATATTGCTTATTGGCGTTATTTTAGTTAATTTGTGATATCGGGTCATTTTTTATATTTTTGCCGTCAACATTTTTCAGCATGTATGGTTCATACGCGGCTAGAAGAGCATGGATATAGTTGGCAGCATTCAGGCAATGATTAATTCTAACTACCAATATATATATAATTATTATATTAAGACTATAAATATATTGTTATTTCTACCTAACAACAACCATATTTGGACACTGAAAAATTATTATTAAATAAGGACACAAAGGAGGCAACTTAGCATTTCATGGATTAATTAATAAGTTTTCTTGTTGTATTGTACCAAAAATGATCTGTCCCTTAAAGTTGTGAAAGGGTGGATAAAACTTGCATATGTTTCCTCCTTGCTAGTCTTATCAAAGTGTTATTTTGAAGAATTATTTGGACTTAAAAAAAAAATTGGGTAAAGGGTGAGTTACTAATAACCCCTCTCAAAGATTTTGTTTTGAGTTTTCACATTGTCATTTGAGTTGATATAATATACCCACATGAGACTCATATGATCATCTTTAAGCATTTTTTTCTTTATCATAATGTACTTTTGGTGTTTTAATTGATTATTTTATCCTTATTATTGTAAGACCCTCTTTATATTTAAAAATGATCAATATAAATAATTATTTATCTTTATTTTAAATATTATGATAAAAATAATACATAAAGATGGTTATGTGAGTCTTAAGTGAAAAGATTAAGTCAATTCAAATGGCATTGTCTAAATAGAGAGTACAATTTAAGAAAATTTAATAATTGAGTGGGCACATTGTTTCAATTGATACTTGTGGGGAATACTTCAAACTCGACACATATAAAGTTGAGGGAGTCATCTGTAATTTATCTTTCTTTTAACCATACTATGCTTTGGGTGTTTCATATCAATTGATTATCTTACCTTTGCTCATAATTCATAAGTAATTAAAAATTTATATATGTAAGTTATAGATAACCCCTCCATACAAAGAAAACACTATGATTTTAAGAAAAATACCTAAAGATGGAGTCTCATATGGACATTTTTCAACTAGTTTTTGAAGCTTTCTTATTCAAAAGGTAATTTGTCTTGCCTAGTAGGGGTGTAAAATCGAACTATCGAACCATCAAACCGAACCACGTACACCCCTATGGCCTAAAAGACCACATCAGCTTGGGTTAGTGTTTAGAATAATTGCGGGTCGGTCTACTTTCCAAAGTTTATAACCCTTCCTGCCCTATTTGTTTTTTCAACAGGAAAAATATAATTTTGAGGAAAAAAGACGACGATACCCTTAATGACATTGAGACGCGCTACGAAAATCATGATGCATCAGTTTTTGCATCGCGATGCATCAATTTAAATATAATCAATTTGAATTACCTAATCCGATTTTGCATCGCGATGATTCATTTTTTGTATCGCGATGCATCAATTTTAATTATATAATTCAATTTTGCATTGCAATGCATAAATTTTAAATACCTAATCTAATTTTACATCTCAATAAAAATTTGATGCATTGCGATGCAAAAATCGTTACTAAATAGACATTCATCTACCTTCTTTTCACTCCACAATCAAAAAATTATTCAAATTTATATGCAATGTCGGCCCTGAGATTTTGGGGGCCCTAGGCGAACTCAAAAAACTGGGCCCTAACTATATACTCCCCCTGTCCCAAAATTATTGTCTGGGTTAACTTGGTGCACGGTTTAAGAAAACACATTTGACTGAGTTATTAATATTAGTTTGATGTGTAGTTTACTTTAAAGCACATGTGTATGTGACTACTAATTAAAATAGAATGAAAAGTAAGAGAAAAGTAGTAAAAGTGTTGTCCTAAAAAGGAAGTTTCAAACAAGACAATTATTTTGGGACATGAAAAAAAAAGGAAAGTGAGATAATAAGTTTGGAACGACGGATGGAATATATGTTACAAATATTAAAAACTTTGGTTCGAGACCAAATACATTGTTTTTTTTTCTCAGGTCTATGTTTTTAAGTTATTTTAAAAGCTAATAAAACATTAAGCACCTAAAAATTTTAAAAGCAATAAACAATAGCACCCTTATATAGACACACTAACTAATAAATATTTAAACACAAAATTATTCACAATAAAAACTACTCCCTCATGCTCAAAATCTTTTTGATTTGATACATTAAGGAAAAACAATTGATTTGATTATTAGTGGTTATATAGTGTTTTTTTTATGATATGTAGTTTTTTTTTAAGTCTTTTTTAAAACTCATATTCATGTACCTCATAATTAAAGTATGAAGAAAAATTAAGAGCCATATGGTAAAAGTGTTGTCCTAAAAAACTTTCAAACTAGACAAAAAAAAATTGGGACATGCAAAAAAATAAAAAAAAACATGACAATAATTTTGGGATGGAAAAAATGAACAAAATCTAAAAACTAAACTATTAATTAATTAACAAAATAATCATCCATAATAAATTATGATTTATATATATTAAGCTAAAAATATTATGGAGCCCTTTTGGGGTGTAAAAAATGGGAGGCCCTAGGCAACCGCCTAGTGATCCTTTTGCTCACGGCCCCCCTGTTTATATGCATCTTTCATGCATTCCAAATCCAAATCGATGCATCACGATTTACAAATAATATATTATGGTTCAAAATTGATGCATCCAAATTCAAAAAGTGTCAAACAAGGAAAAAAATTTATTCAGGTATATGAGTATATCATAGAACATTTTACATGTATAACAACATAAAACACATGTAAATCTATTTTAAATCATATAAATACAATGACGAAGAAGAACAACAACAACAACAAGATATGAATAAGTAAAAGAGTGAGACGTTCGGTTGACGAAAAAGTAGTAACCACTATTCTTTTTTGCCACCCATCTCTCCACTCTCTTTCATCTTCATACTTTTTTGCATGTTTAGGACAACAAATTCAATAACGATGGAGAATAAATAGCAAAAGGGGAAGAAGAATAAATTTACTAGGTTTTTTGAATTTGGGTATTATGAGAACATTTATTTCAAAAATGATCTTTTACGGTTGAAAAAAAAGGACCGAAGTAGAGGGTTACAAATTTTTCAAAAAGGACCAGACCCAAATTTCACTCAAAAGTTATTGTATGGAGTCCGAGGGTTTTGGGGTGGCGATCTCAAGTTCTCAACATTTTTTTTCTTCCATCTATTAGGTAAAAATAATATGTTAAGATCAAGTAAATACCAAAACACAACGTGCATTCATGTAGTATATTACACAAATCACCGTCAAAATAAAATTTTCAGTCAAGTGAAAATTTTGATTTAATTGGCGCTATTATTTAAACATACAATTTTTTTTTTTTTATTTTCAAAACGGAAAGATTAGCCACTAGACTACAGTCTAGAGATGGCAAATGGCGGCTTGAGTTGTAGTGGAGGAGATCGAATGACATCCTATTCCTAATAGTGAGAAGAGCCGATGAAAGCCCTTCATTTCGAATGGGCGAATATGGACAGTGTCCATGTAAGCGATGTACTCAAATATACAGACGCGTTTGAGTGTCCAATTAATAACATGACATCGGGCGGAGGCCATGGATGAGTTGGTCAGTTCATGGGCATCCATTCATCCATGATTATGAGAATTTTTTTTAAAAAATTATTTTCACCGTTACACAAAAAAACATTTTTCAAAGCTCAAATCACCCGGAGATCTTAATATTCATATTATTATTTTGCTTTCTTAAGAAGTAAAGCATAAGAAATATTGGCAAGTATTGGAGAATATGATGCTCTATGTGAATTGTCCACATTTCAATTCAATATATATGCCCATTGTCCCCTCATATAGAGATAATAAACGATCCTTCATTTTTATTTGAAAATCGTAAAAATAATTACTTAAGATTCCCTCTAAAGAAAAGAAAAAAACTCGAGATATTTCGAGCAATTTTTCAAGATTCCTGAATTTTCTTGGCTAAAATAAAAAGGATTCATGAATTAGAACATGAGGAATATATAAGCAAGGAAAGGTACATTTCTTCCATTTGCAATACTATAGTAAAGTTGAATGGCTAACAAATTAGTGTCATATTTATGCTCCTCAAACATTTTCTTCAAGGATACTTTAATAATTAAATAATTGATTTTATAGCAATAAATTATTTACTCGGTTCCAAAATTATTATCATGCTTTATTTTTTATCCGTCGTAAAAATTATCTTGCTTGTAACTTTCCTTTTTACGTTCAATTGCAGCGGCTGTTTTTCTAAGCATCCGCTTGATAGTGGTGGATGTTTAGAAAAAAACAACCGAAAATGTTAAAGTTTTCCGGTGGATAAAAAATTAATTTTTATGCAAATATTAATAGTCAAGTCAATTATTTTTTCTTGATTCATGTTTTAGGTCAACCATAACAATAATAATAGTCTTGAAAGGTTATATATGTATTTCTTGTACTTATGAAATACGGAGTATTATATTTTTCAAGTGCTAAAGTTTTGATTGAACCAAATAACCATCAATAGGTGCATCTAGCTATGAATATGTCCGGGTTCACTAGTGATTAAGATGGCTAGCCAAGGTGCTATTCTTGATTAGAGTTTTCATGAGAGAATTTACATGGTTTATGGAAGAACAATTCCCTCCAAAAATGTTGACTAATCTTTATATATGAGTTGTTGAATTGTTTGATGGGATTGTTCAGATACCAATTTGAAGTGAATTACCAAAGGCCCCTCCATATCTATTTTTGGCCATGCAGATATATTTGACTTTTTCTTTTCACTTGGTCCCACATTCTATAGGCCAGGACCACTATACATCAGCCCTTTACCAAATGCTTGTTTACCTTTACTTTTGGGGACACCCAGTCAAAATTCCCATGACTTGACTTAGTTTATCGAGAGCAATTGAGAGTTTGAATTTTGAGGTCAAAATTCCCATGGTAGATTAATGTTTATCAAGAGCAATTGAGAGTTTGAATCGCACGTGATCGGTTCGAAAATTAGTGAATTTATTGTTTGAGGTAAATTTGGGTAGTTCCCTTTTTCAAAAATTTTAATTGCTATAGTTCATATTTTTTTTAATCTTAAAAAAAACATTTTTAAAGTAAAAAGGCTATGTTATCTTTAATAAATTGAAGACGTGCTGAGACTACTTACTTATAGTGAATCACGCTACATTAATTTATGATGTATTAATTTAAATTACTTAATCAAATTTTACATCGTGCGACACCGAATTTATGCATCGCTATGCATCAATTTAAATTACATAATTCAATTCATAAACCGTGATGCACAAAGTCAAACACCCAATTGATGTATCGCGCTGCAAATATTGATGCATCGCGATGTAAACTAGTTTCAAATGCATCTTCCCCACCTTCTTCTTCCTCCTCCGCTTTCGTTCCTACTGAAAAATCCTCTAGTCCAGTCCAGGTTTATTCCAATATCGCACTTTATGAATCAGAAAAATTGTTTACCTTTTGGGAATAGTCATTATTTTCGAACTCCAAATTATTGGTCGGAGCTGTGGTTAGAGACGACCTAGACATTTTAGGAACAATATTTCTAAAATGAACTTTAACAGTTGACTAAAAGAACGGGTGACTGCAGCGAAAAAATATTTAGAAAAAAGTATCTACCATCATTTCTCCTATAATTGGGGAAAAATTGTAGTCTGGTCAACTTTTTAAAAATTTCTAATCGCTAAAGTATTCCCTTTTTTTTCAACCAAAAAAAGTCACTTTTGGGGAAAAAATGACCACGATATCCTTAATGAACTGTATGTGCGCTACGTAGGTCATTATTTTTGCACCGCGGTTCATCAATTTTATTGCATTATTTTTTGTATTGCGATTCAATAGATTAATTACCTAGTTTAATTGCACCGCGATTCATCAATTCTATTGCATTAATTTTGCATTGCGGTTTAATAGTTTAACTGTCTAGTCTAATTGCATCGCGGTTCATCAATTTTATCGCATTAACTTTTGCACCGCGATTTAATAGTTTAATTGTGTAATCTAATTGGACCGCAATTCATCAATGTTTGTACTGCGATTCATCAATTTTATTGCATTACTTTTTGTATTGTGGTTCAATAGTTTAATTGTCTAATCTATTTGCACCGCGATTCAAAATAGTTTAACTGTCTAGTCTAATTGCACCGCGGTTCAAAATCGTAATGAAACATACCATGTCCTCAGTCTTCTCTTCCTTCTCCTTCGTCATGAGCCTCTTATTTCTCCTCCTTCGCCTTCGTCTCTACTGTGAAAATCCTCCAACCCAAGACATTTTCATTAAAGTTTCGTAGTTAATGATTCAGAAAACTCGTTCCCGTTTCGTTGTGCAATAATTGTGATTTTCGAATCCAAAATGTGTTGTCGAAGCTGTTGAAGAAGACGATGATATTTTCGGAACAATATTCCGAAAAATGAACTTTTGCGGTTGAAACTCAAATTCGTTCGAAATTACTATCATGACTATCAAATGATTTCGAAAAATAAATAAAACTATAAAATAATGACAAGAGACTAAGAGAGAACACACAAGATTTACCTGGTTTGACAAAATCTGCCAACATCCACGGAGAACCACTAATTTCACCAAATGAGTGGAATGCATAGTACAAAATTTATTGTGTTTTTACCCAACACAAAATCTCTAACCCACCCGGATAAGCGTTTTGTACACCCACTCTCAAAAAACCTGGTGAAATTATATACTCTCACCTCTCTTTCGCTCTTTCCTCCGTAATTTGACACACAACCGAGCCTCTTTGGTCTAATCTTGGCAGCCTGCCTATAACTGACCTTTGTTTATTATCGACCCTACTTGGCTATCTTTTTGTGTCCATGTCTCTGATACCCTCCAACACTTTTAGCACATTCTGGTACATCTCAAACAATGGAAATCACATCCCATTTTATACTTTGAGAAAAAATCATTCACATTCAAAAAGTTAGATTCGCTATTCCAAGTATAATGCATCCCTCCATGCATGTACCACCTAGTAAATTGCACTTTTAGCATGTATCTAGCTCCATCATGGTTCTAAAAATCGGCCTATACGCTAGTAGGAAATCAAACGCCTCAAATTTCTTCAAATCAGCCAAAAAAATCATTTTGGGAAAAATCAAGGACTAGTCACTCTTGGTGCCGACTATGATTTGGACAAGATGTTAGATGCTCGTGCGATGGCGTTACCAGAGGAGGATAAAACTGAGAAAAAGAGGAGAAGAAAAAAATGAAGAGAGAAGGATGCTTGAACAGGGAAGTGGGGAAGGAATAAAACAAAAGATAATTGAGAAAGGAGAGAGAAAGAATCAAGGAAAGACATATACCCTTACTATACCGTCGGCCCTAATTTCCTTCTCTTCTAGTAATAGCTCAAATCTGGTTCATTTTCTTTACCCTTATCGTTAGAGGAAAGAGAGGGAGGAAATTGAAGTATTGGGGGACTGAAGGGAAAAACGAAGAGAAACAAAAAAAAAAAGATGATGAATTGAAAACGTCTAAAGACTTTTAGAACCTTGATCTCCATATACGTGGAACCATTAGAGCATGCACCAAGTACAATGCATGGGCCACCATCCAATGTTGATTGACTTGTTCCTCTATTTATTAGGTGTCAAGCAAAAAAAAAAAAAAAAGATTTTTGGAAGACTAAAATGAAAGAAAATTAAATAAGTTATTGACAATACTCGTATATCTCTTTTTCGACCTTGGCAATATATTTATCTATTTTAGTTTCAAAATGAAAATGCATTCACCGAAATGTAACGTTTAATCACACATTAAAGCGTCTTCATTTTATTTAAAAGCTTGTTGAGTATTTTGAATTCCCCTTGTGCTCTCGATCAAATTCATTCCGATCCGAGTCCTAAAATTTTGAAAAAATTACCACGCTAATTTGTTTTGCTCCTATTTATAAAAACGCAAATCATTAGGAGTGAAGGTACAACTAGAACCTTGTTGGAGATCTAATAATCCAATAATTATGTAGGTTATTTTAAACTCATTTAAAATGGGAACAAGTCTCACTGACAAGTATGCAACTCGTGCCACTTTCTTAAACCCTTAAAAGAAAGTAAAGATGGCATCATTTTAATTCCGAAAACATTTAATGTTGTGAAGCAACTCCTAAAGAATTAGTCAATTATTATGCATGGATGCACCATAATTGTTAGGATCTTAGATTTGTTAAGCTTTCATGTTGCAAAACAACAAAACTATAATAGTATAATTTCTCTTTTTTTTTCAAAGGTCGGAGGGGACATAGACCTGAATCCAACTCTTAATTTTGTTATTTTGATGCTTTGAAAGACTACAATTAAAGATAAATTAAAGATAAATTGTGTCTTTGGTGTGGCTAGAACAAACGGTACTTCTGATGAGGTTTTGAACACCCGACCTCTCGGTTGAGAATAATGAAGTACTAGGTTATCTCTGGTGAGACTTGAACACTCGACATCTTTATTAAGAAACATGACCAGCTAAATAGTGTCACATACACATGGGCTTTAAAGGAAACTACACATTAAACCAATATAAATAATCAAGTAATTAAATTATTATTTTTAATCTGTCCGTCGGGTCAACTAGGACGATAATTTAAAAACGGATGGAGTATAATTTAGCTGAAGAATCAACTCAGATGCATACCACATATTGGTCCAACATTACCACATATGAGTTATGTTGAAAACCTAAAACAATGTCCAAAAACCCAAAGGAATATTATACTCATTAGCTTGTTGCACGTTAAACTACAACTGAGACTGATATCGCAAGCTATAAACACATCTAGCCGTTATTCAACAACTAGACTGTAATAGGAAGAATTGATCCTATAGATGATCATATAGAGATAGCATATACAAAAAAGTTGTCAAAATTCAGGCGGGATACAAAGACAAAGAAAGATATAATTGGTATCATGAGCATTGCCAGCATAACAACTTTCATAGCTCACTTAGAGAATAATTTGAGATATTCAAATTATTGCTCCCCAAATCATCCTCACCAAAAGATCAAGATCACTCAATCTACCCAGGATTCATTCAGACATCAAAAGGAGCAAATCAACATCAATCTACACAAGCAACTTCATTCGACTACTTATAAAGTCAATTACTTAGGAAGCTAAACCCCTTTGTGTTAACTTGTTGAAGTTATGTAACAACCTAGCTAGTTGAGAACGAATTGAGATCCTTCCTTCGATCTCAATAATCTGTGTATTTGTTGATATAGTGGATTATTGACTCTAGAAGTCGTGGGTTGTGACTTGTCAGGGGTGAATGTAAGATCGGAGATCTCAATCACTTTAAATCCTTGTGTTAACTTTCTTTATCCCCTTAAACTCTTTAATTTTATTGCTTTTACTTTGTTTACTAATTTTATTGATTGTGATTGTGAATGTGAATGCTCTTTACTATTAATTATACATTTCTGTTGATTCAAATCCAATTACTTGCTATTGTTAATCATCACTATTGAGAATGGGATGACTCGATTACCCAGGCAACATGCCAGTTCGGATGTTTGGGTGTCCATCCTATGTGCATATACCTAGTGAAGAAAGATCGAAGCTTGATCCTAAGTCCAAACAGTGTATCTTTCTCGGTTTCGCGAAAGGGGTAAAAGGTTACAAACTTTGGGATCCTAAGTCAAGAAAGATGGTGATCAGCATGGATGTGGTTTTCGATGAGAAAGCTATGTTAAAGTGTACTCATGAAGAAAATTACACGTGCCAGAAAACGAAAGGGGTAATGAGCATGTTATTGAGGTGGAGCTACCGGAAGTGGATTTGGATCGCACTCTTCCCGATCCCAAGGTAACTACACAAGAAGTTGAAGAAGAAAATCCTTCAAGTGGAAGACCCAAGAGAACAATCAGACCACCAGTCAGGTATGGGTTTGAAGATTTAGTTTCATATGCTTTTATTCTTAGTGGTGGAGATTCAAATACTTATCAGGAGGTGATAAAAAGTTTAGAAAATATGGAGGAAGAGATAGAATCACTTCACAAGAATAACACATGGGAGTTGGTGGAACTTCCCAAGGGGAAGCGAGCAATTGATTGTAAATGGGTATTCAAGCGAAAGGAAGCAGTATCAGAAAAAGAGGGGGAAAAGTTCAAGGCACAGTTAGTGGCAAAGAGGTACTCGTAGCAATAAGGGATAGATTATAATGAGATATTTTTAACTGTTGTAAGACACACTTCGATCAAATCAATTGTGTTGAGTCTTGTAGCACACTATGATATGGTGTTGGAGCAGATGGATGTGAAGAGTACTACTTTTCTACATGGTGAGTTAGAAGAACAGATCTTCATGGAGCAGCCACATGGGTTCATTCATCCTGGACAAGAGCATTTAGTTTGTAAACTGAAGAAGTCACTTTATGGGCTAAAAGCAGTCTCCGTGATAGTGGTACACGAGGTTAGACACTTATATGGTTAGTATTGCCTATAAGAGGTGTGAATATGATTGTTGTGTATATGTTAGAAGCCTTGATGATATTCTGCTCAAGAAGATTCACACCACAAATAATGCTGCAGACATGTTGACGAAGCCGTTTGTAACTGACAAGTTCAAGCATTGCTTGGATTTGTTACACATCACTAGTTGTTAGTATTAACGGTTACAGCTAGCAGCAGCCTTCAGTGTGCATGTACAGTCTCGTCCAGCTAGTATTCTGGTCTAACTCGATCTCTTCTCCTCATGTTTATAGAATTCCTCTAGCACAATGTCATTGTAAATATATTAGGATCAGGACTCTCCTTCCTCTAAATATATTAGGATCAGGACTCTACTTCCTGTAAGTTATAAATTCTGTTGTACGCTCAATTAATAAAATTAAGTCTTCTTCTGTAAACTCTTTCATGGTATCAGAGCAGTCTGATTCTTCCATGGCATCTCCTCATACTATCCCAAACAGTGCCGATCCCAAATCTCCCCTTGTGGTTGTCTCCCTCACCAATATTCTGAAACTCTCTTCCACGAATTTTCTTTCATGGAAACTACAGGTTGAATCCACTCTAGTTGGGTATGACTTGTTTAAATTCCTTGATGGTACCCATCCCCAACCCTCTACCACCATCATCACGAACTCAACCTCAGCACCAAACCCAGCTCATCTCACTTGGTATCGTCAAGACAAACTGATCTTTGGTGCTTTAATTGGCACTTTGGAGCCTACACTTGTGCCTCTTGTCTCAAGATCTAGCACCTCCCAAGAAGTTTGGGAAACTCTATCACATACTTATGCTCGACCTACCCGTGGTCACATCAAGCAATTGAAGACTACCTTTAAAGCTCTAACCAAAGGTACCAAATCCATCACCGATTACATGAACTCTGTTAAAGCATGCACAGATCAGTTGGCCCTCCTTGGCAATCCTGTTGATCCCGAGGATATCACTGATAAAATCCTAGACTCCCTTGACTCCTCGTTCCAAGGAGTTGTTGATGCAGTTCATGCCCGCGACTCACCCATATCCTTCGATGAACTTCATGAAAAATTGATAAACCGTGAACTCATAACCAAATCTCAACTTATTCTGCCATCCTTACCTGTAACAGCCCATCCCACCTCCACCCGTCCTAACACCTACCACCAGAACTCCACCACAACACCTCCCTTCCGTCCATATTCAAACCCTCGCCCATATACTGCCCATCCGAAATCCCCTAACCAACAACCATCCCGTGGGTACCAAGGCAAGTGCCAATGGTGCCATACCATTGGTCACTCCCTTCAAAACTGCCCATCTTTCCAAGACAAGCACCCCTCAATCCGTCCACCACCCCGACCCTCTACTAACTCCAACCAACCTAAAGTTCACTCCACCACAGCCCCACCCCCCTCCAGTCAAGTTCCTTGGCTTCTCGACACGGGTGCTTCCCATCATGTGATTAATGACTTGGAAAATCTTTCTCTCCATCACCCATATGAAGGCACTCAAGAAATATTGATTGGTGATGGCACTGGTGTTCCTATTACCCACATTGGTTCTTTCTTTCTCCCTACTCTCTCAAATAAATTTCTCACTTTATCAAATGTCCTATGTGCACCCACTATGACACGGAACATAATTTCTCTCTCTCAACTGTGTTCTGAAAATAATCTCACTATTGAATTCTCTTGTGATTCTTTTCTTGTGAAGGATCGTCTCACAGGGGCACATCTCTTCCAAGGTCCAACTAAGCATGGTGTCTACGAATGGTCCTCTTCCATTCCTTTCACGACCTTTTCTAGCATCAAAACCTCGGCCATGGACTGGCATCATCGTCTTGGCCATCCCTCCCGACCAGTTTTTAAATACATTGTTTCCAAATTTCATCTTAATGTCTCAAATGATTTTTGTTTTCATTGCAACTCTTGTCAATGTAATAAAAGTCATAAACTTCCGTTTTCTATCTCTACTATGCAGTCTCATGTGCCTCTTGATATACTGTACACTGACTTATGGACTTCTCCTTTACACTCAATTGATGGTTACAAATATTATGTTATTTTTGTAGACAACTTCACCAAGTATATTTGGTTCTATCCGTTCAAGCACAAATCCGAAACCAAAGATGTCTTTATTCGCTTCAAAGCCCTAGTTGAAAAATTCTTTGAAAAAACCAATCAAGATTCTCTATTCCGACAATGGGGGGGAGTACCAAGCTTTAACACATTTTCTTACTATTGATGGTATTTCTCATCTCACATTGCCTCCACACACTCCTGAGCATAATGGTTATGTCGAACGCCGTCATCGTCATATTGTTGAAACCGGCTTATCTCTTCTCACCCATGCTTGTCTTCCTCTTGAGTTTTGGTCCTACGCCTTTGCGACGGCTGTCTACCTCATAAATCGCCTTCCTACTCCTACCATTTCCCAATCTTCACTGTTCCTTAGTTTGTTCGGTACCTCTCCCAACTACGACAAGCTTCGGAGCTTCGGTTGTCTATGCTACCCTTGGTTACGTCCTTACACTTCCCACAAATTGGCTCCAAAATCTACTCCGTGTATCTTCATTGGGTATTCCAAAACTCAAAGTGCCTATCATTGCTTCGATCCCATCACCCACAAAATCTACACATCCCGCCATGTTCGTTTTATCGAAACAGAATTCCCTTACCCTCGCCTTATTTCTACTCCTCCTCCAATACCATCTCTAGACAGTTGGTGCACAATCCACTTACCTCTTTCTCAAGATGACCTTCCACCCCCTGCTTTACCTGACCCTACTTCACCAATCCCAGCTCCTGTTTCTATCTCCAATACGCCTGTTACCCCATCTCCTCCACCCTTATCCAGTTCTGCTCCTTCTGTCGACCCAGCATCTACCATCTCCCCCAACCCACCTACCCCCCCACCATTCCCTCCTACCGGCATTGTCACCCGCTCTAAAAACAACATCCACAAGCCTAACCCAAAATACAACCATCATACCACTCTCCAGTCCAAACAGATTGAACCCTACACCACTGCCCAAGCTCTGAACGACCCCTCATGGCAGCGAGCCATGGCCACTGAAATACAAGCCCTTCATCAACTCGACACATGGGAATTGGTCCCGCCTTCTACTACTCAAAATATTGTCAAGTGTAAATGGGTTTTTCGAATCAAGCATAATCCTGACGGAAGCATTGCACGGCATAAAGCTTGTCTTGTGGCAAAGGGTTTCCAACAACGTCCGGGCATTGATTATACTGACACCTTCAGTCCTGTGGTAAAACCAGCAACCATCCGCACTTTTCTCACCCTTGCAGTGACTAACAGTTGACATCTTCGTCAACTAGACATTAACAACGCCTTCCTTCATGGTACTCTTCATGAAGAAGTTTACATGACCCAACCTCCCGGTTTCGTTGATACAAACTTTCCAACACATGTCTGCAAGTTACGTAAGGCTATCTATGGACTGAAACAGGCTCCTCGAGCGTGGTACTCCGAACTTACTACGTTCCTTCTTGACTTGGGCTTCACAAGATCTGTTGCCGATGCATCATTATTTATTAACAATCGCTCTTCTTCTCCCATTTATCTGATCGTCTATGTCGATGATATAATTGTGACTGGTCCTGATATTGCTATTTTAAACACCTTTATTGCAAATTTAGCTCACAGGTTCACGCTGAAGGATCTTGGATCGCTATCTTATTTCTTGGGTGTCGTAGTTATACCTACCTCTCAAGGTCTCTTTCTCACTCAAAAGCAATACATTGTTGACATTCTTGAACGAATGAACATGCTCCACACTAAACCTGCTCCGACTCCCATGGCGGTTGATCACTCCTTGACTTTGCAATCTGGTACTGTCCTGGATTCTCCTACATCATACAGAGCTGCAGTTGGTGCTCTCCAATACCTTACATTGACTCGGCCGGATGTCTCCTTTGTGGTAAATCGTTTATCGCAATTCATGCATCAACCTCGGACTACTCACTTGGAAGCTTTAAAACGGGTGCTTCGCTACCTAAGTGGAACTCTTGACAAAGGTTTCACAATTTTCAGACAGCACCCTCTCTCCCTACATGCTTTTTCTTATTCTGATTGGGCCGGTGATAAGGACAACTATACTTCCACTACAGGCTACATAGTTTTCCTTGGTGGTACTACCATTACTTGGAGCTCCAAGAAACAAAAATCCATTGCTCGTTCATCAACCGAGGCAGAATACAGGGCTGTTGCCTCAACAACAGCTGAACTATTGTGGGTATGCAACTTACTGTCTGAACTCGGCATCAAGTCTGTCTCCCCACCGGTGATCTATTGTGACAACCTAGGTGCTACTTACCTTAGTGCGAATCCAGTCTTTCACTCTCGTATGAAGCATCTCGCTCTATCGTATCATTTTGTTCGTGAACAAGTTCAGTTCGGCTCTCTTCGTGTCACACACGTTCCAACCGGGGATCAACTTGCTGATTTTCTTACCAAACCACTGCCTCGCCCTCAGTTTGATACATTGCTTTCCAAGATTGGCCTCTCTGCTCGACCGTCCATCTTGCAGGGGCATATTAACGCTTACTAGCCTGACTAGCGCGGCGGCCTTCATGTGCATGTATGCGGTCTCGTCTAGTCTTACGGTCTAACTCGATCTCTTCTCCTCCTGTTTATAGAATTCCTCTGGCACAATGTCATTGTAAATATATTAGGATCAGGACTCTCCTTCCTATAAATATATTAGGATCAAGACTCTACTTCCTGTAAGTTATAAATTCTATTGTACGCTAGCATGTGGGAGGTCCAGTTCTAGATGTGGGAGGTCCAGTTAATAAAATTAAGTCTTCTTCTGTAAACTCTTTCAGTTAGAGATGTGGGAGGTCCAGTTCTACAGGTGCTCAAAGTGGTTTCGAGTTCGTGTTCTATTTCTTCTAAGAGGTTGGGTGAATACTCGCTAATGGTGATCAAGGAAACTTCGAGCCGTGCTACTGGAAAATGCGCGGTCGCCCAGTGCTTTAATTGGACTGAGCGACCGCTTGGTATCATTTTTGGGCTTTTACTGTTTTGTTTGTTTTTTCTTGTTTTGAGGGTTTTAGGGTTTCTATTGTGTTCATATAAGTAGTTGTATCCATAGAACGTTTTCAAGGTCGGCTCTAATAAAATTTCAACAGTCCGTTGGTCTCAATCTCTCTCTTTTCTTTGTGATTGATCATATTATACTCTGTTAATTTGTTCGAAAGTCTTCCGCCATGCACAACAGTCACAGTATCTCACACACACAAGAAAAGATCATTACTTGTCTTGAAATTACTGTTTCAATCTAATTCCGTTGCACAAATTGCAAATTAACAATCATAACAGTTTTGCATGTTGATTTATTTTGCAAACAATTTTACTTACTTGAAGATACATTACATAGAAGTGTGTATATGCTGCTTATAGTGTTTTCGAAATCTTCCACATTAATCAGGACTTGAACATCTTCGAGACTAGTCGATTGTTGATCTTCGGGGGATGAGTTTTCAGTGTTTTGAGTCTCCATGAAGCTTTTAGTTGTTTTCTGTTACAGATCAAGCATCATCTTCAGCTGCCTCCCTTGTTCTTCGATTCTCAATTGTAAGTTTCGCTGAATCTGACTGATCCATATATGATGAGAATGAAGAAGGAAATTTTTTAATCAAAACAGTCTAAATGCAAAATCATGTCATTGAAAAAATATGAAGTCATACCTCTAATAATAATTGTTCTAGAAGATGCCTCTGTTCATCTAGTTCCATTTGCAAGGCCTCCTTGATTTGCATGCTACTATTTCACAGTTTAATATCTTGGGTTAGACGATGGAGTTTATGCGATTATGCATGTGATAGCTTGCAAATCGCGATAAATGGGAAAACTCGAACAAGATAGGAGGAAAAATAAAATAATCGTATGAGCTAAAAAACATTATGATCAAAGCTAGAGAAAAGGTATAATAAGTGTACGTTTTATTATCAATCTCTTCTACGCTAGTCATGCTGGTTCTTTTGTCAATATTTCCTGCAATAGAAGCAAAGAATGAAACTTTTGATCACGACACTAATTTGAATTCACTTGATGAAATTAGTGCTTCTCAAAGAAATATGGGATCGATCCGTCATCCATCGTAAGTCATTGGACCACAAGACAGTGTTTCACATAATCATCGTTTTTCAGAAATCGACTAATTAAGTAAAGAAGTTTGACCTTTTGCAGAATCTGACATGTACTTGAAGATTCTGTATTTCTACAAAGGAAACGAAGGAAAAATGTGAAGAAAATTATGTAAAAGAAACCTCTTCATAAGAAGGGCACACTCAAACATCAGATTTTTTTCGGATACAAACTAGTACCTGTAAATGACTTTTGAGATGAAAGATGGTCAATCCCTCCGAGTCCATCAGCTTGAGTATTGCGTGTGGCGTCGCCTCTAACAATGAACCAATAGGTGAATTATTAGCAAACACATTTTTTTCTTGAAGGTAAAGAACAGTGAGAAGGTGAAGGACTGATCACTTACTTTCAGCACCACCAAGGCAGTTGACACACTCGACGAACTGATCATGAAGCTCTTCAGTCCATCTAATTCGCGTTTTACTTTCTATTACAGCTCCAGAACTAGCAGAATTAACCGAAAAGGGCCCTTTATTCGCCTCCGACTCCATCAGCTTCAGTACGTATTTCTTCGGATACAATGCTGTTGTTGTCGTTAAATATAAGTTTTCTTTCAAATAAAACCTCATACCCTAGTAGAAACGTTAACACATTGTAGATATCATAATTTTCTTAGTTGGAGTTTTTGACATCTTTCTCAAATAATAAGTAAAATGGATAATGACAGCATGCCGGTGAATCTCGACAAGCAAAAAAGGTTAAACGCATGTTGCTAGCTCATCTTTCCATGGAAATCTCCGTAAATTAAATTGCCTTACTTTGTTGTTGGATTTTAAAATTGCTAATCATCCTTGATCAAATAATTATTTTAATCCCTCTTAGAATCAAATACTCTTACTGCTCTTTATATATATATATATACATATATACTAGTGATGCTTCCGTGCGTTGCACGGTTTGTATATGGGTATAAAAATCATATACTCAATTAAAGTTGAATAACATACAATTAATTTTTTTTAATATGAATAAATAAATAAAAATTAATAAACAATAAAATTAAAGATATAAAATCACATAAACTTGAAAAAGCTATTATAAATTTATTTAAATGTATTTCCTTGTTTAGAAATGGAGGATTGGATGGAATTGAACCATCTTCGTCATTCATTAAGTCAACAATTGATAATAGACTTGGGCATGTAAATGACAAAAATTGATAGAAATGATAGTTTTCAATATTTCATACTAATGTAGTAGCTATAAAAAAATATTGGTTATTGAAAATACAAACATATAGAAATACATAAATAAAAATTATTTTACTAAATAGTCAAAGATAACATCGTTTGTTATATCCAATAAAAAAGAAATTGAAGTATGGTATAACACTCTAAACATTACCTCCAATTCTAAAATATTGTAGAACAATATTTTGTGCAACATAATTTTATATGACTATTCACTTAAAAAACACAAACAAAAAAAATTATAAAATGCAACAACATAATTTATACATGACATTAAAGTTACATAAAAGAAATGAGTAATTGTGAGTTAGTCATTTCTCCTAAATTTTCAACAACGTAAGTACACAATTTTTTAAACCGTAAAAGTACATTTTCATTCAATTGTTCCAATAATGCACAAATCGCATAGACGATGTAAATTTCTTCTTCTTCTTCTCTCTCGTCATCAAGTTCGTCCGCCCAAAGACGCAAAAAATTATGATAGTAATGAATAAAGAGGAAAGAAAGTAGGAAGTTATGTGGTGAAAAATGGTGGTTATTATGTAATTGTGTTTTCACATTCTCTTCCTACATCATACATCATTCTTCTTTTTCTTTATTTTGTGTTTGTGTGTGTGATTCAAAATAGATTTACTTTTGTATTTGGGCCACTGTGCATATATTGTTTGATGAAATACCCAAATAAGAATTTGTTTACTAAATGGTTTACTGATTGTTTGATTGTTTGAGCCGATTATTTTTCTTGTACTGCAGTCATATTAATATGTGAACTGGTTTTTATCATTCCAAAAAAATGTATTGAGTCTAAACTTGATATGCCCATATAACCTTTTCATCATTTGATGTTAAAATTGAATGTTAGATTTTTATCAATTAACATATGTATTTTTTTTATAATGTTATTTCATGTTTTTTTCCTTATAATTAGTTGGATTGTCGTATAAAAACTATGTTGCAAAAAATGTTTCTTTCGAACAGTATATTGTTTCTTCCGAACACTCAATTCCTCCTAATCTTTTATTTATAGTATGTTGTTTCAAATATTTGATTATAATTAAAGTAAGCAAGATGATCATCAATGATAAATGTTATATTTCGTTGTTGGACACCCTTTTTAAATCATAATGTATCATTTGTGAATTGTGATGCATCAATTTGGATGTGGGATGTAGTTAAGATACATTAACTTTGAATAATTTAATTTGTTGATTGTCTATAGGAAAGAAGGGAGATGAATGTCTAATTCATTATGATTTAAGGCGCGATTCATAAATTGGATTGGTTGACATAAATTGACACATTGCGATGCATAGATTGATGCAACGTGATGAACTGATTAAGTGATCCGTAATACGTCTTCGGTTCATTAAGGGTATCGTAGTATTTTCACTATAAAGTGTATTTTTCAATTAATAAAACATTAAAAAAAAACTATACCAGTTGAAAACTTCACATAGTGGACTGGCCGAATTTCGCCTTAAAATAAACAACAAAAAAAGCCTTAAAAATACTAAAATTTTCATATTTCAAAACTTCACATAGTGAAGAGCCAATGAATTGTCTAATTTCCCTAGGCGTCCAATTACAACTAACAATTATAATGGTTTTATCTTCCATGATATAATTCATGTAATTGTTTTGATAATTTATTCATTTCTCATTCAAGTGATAATTGTTATTAAATTCAATAATTGAAATAAATAATTATCTATTAGTTCATTGAAATTTAGTATAAGTAAAAGAAAAAATCAAAACTATTTTTTATCTCTTAGTTCATTGATAATTCATGTAATTTTTTATATGATTTTACACTGATGTACAAACCATGATATATATAGTTGTCAATTGTCTCAAATCAAAATGAAGAATGCTAAAAGTTAATTTTCATATTTATTTATCTAATCAATTTTGTTTATAAACTCGTTTCATTTCCCAAAACATTAATGACACGTATATAATATAGAAGTGCTTCTAAATTTGGAAAGTTCTTTTTGGCGGAAACTTTCCAAAATTTGCTTATATATACTGGTGAAGTATGGTATAAATGAAGCCATATAAATTATGATTTTTTTCAAAAAAAAAAACGTGACATATTAATTATGAGGCATTTTTCAAAAAAACGTGAGATGTTAATTATGAAAAACTTTTCAAAAAACGTGCAATATTAACTATGATCTTTAATATGACTCAAGAATCAAAGACATTATAAAATGACAATAAAGGACATGAAATATATAATTTTAAATTTGTTTAATCTTAATTTTAAAAGTTTATATTAACTCGTCCGATTGGACAAAAGGCGCAAAGAGGAAAACTAAAGGTAAATGTCATCCTAGTAATGACATGTCGATAGATAAATAATAAAAAACAAGTTAATGAGGAAGAACGGAAAAATAATTGCAAAAAATTGATGTCCACCTGAAAGACATTGCTTTTCTTATCAATCAATCTTGATCATTGAGCAAATAAAGGCACAATTGAGGAAGAAAGGATTGAATTTTAGTGCTCTTTGTTCAACGGTTAAAATAAGAGTAACTATTAATGGTTACTGAGACAAGTAATCATTGAAAACTCATATATATATATATATATCGAGTGCAACAGCGTGAGAAGAGATTGACCATTTAACTCCTTTGTTAAAATAATTTAACTCCATTGTTAAATTGACCATTTATAATTCTTAGGCGACGTTTGGTGCAATCTTTTGAATATACAACATTTTTAAAATACATTGGTTTTCTTGTAAATATGTTTGGAAGCCTATTTCAAAATCCTATTTTCATAAGCAGAATAGTTTTAAATACAACACATTTTTTAAAAGGTTGCATATTTTTAAAAAGTTGTGTTTTAAAACGCTACATTAAGACACTTTAAAACAAAAAAATCTACATTTTTACCAATGTTTTAATCAAAATACTTCAGCAAATAAGCACTAGGAGTGTATTTAATTTGTTGGAACCGGCCAAATTCCATGCCTCCCTTAATTGGGCCAGCTATACCTTTAACTTGAAAACTTGATTGGATTAATTGCGGGCCGGTCCTCTTTTGTGAAATTGTAACTACTTCACTCCCTTATTTTTTATTCAACCGGTAAAGTGTTATTTCAAAATTTTGTTCCAAAAATGTCCTGAGTTTGTTTCGTCCTATGTCCTTTTTCACTCTCATCTCTGACTTTCTCTCTTTTCTCCGCCCTAAACCAAACAGAATATAATCATAAGTACTGGATATTTTCTTATATTGAGTGGTTTTCCTTTGTTTAAGTGATTGATACACAAAAACCAGGTACTAGAATCAATAAAAGAAATCAACTAATATAAAATGACACGGAGGGAGGATATGAATGATACCAATGTTAACGATGAGAGCACCTTCTATGGGAATTACATATTTGAAAAAGAAGAGCACCTTCCATGGCAATTGGTCGACTTCAATCATACATTCCAATGCAATACAGAGAGCTTGGGCCTTACGTAAATTGAATCCAAACTTTTCGCACATGATGTGGGCGTCGTTGCCTTAGCCTCCGATGTGTGCGTCATTGCTTATGATGTATGTGTCGTTGCCTATGATGTGGGCGTTGTTTAGGTAGTGGCTAATGTTTTTCCTTGGGTTATGATGCTTAGTTTCCTTAGGCTATGATGTGGGCGTCGTTTGGGCAGTTGCCTATGATGCTTAGTTTTCAGACCTTCCTCCGATGTGGACGTCGTTGCCTATGATATGTGTGTCGTAGGCTTCAATGCTTGCGTATTTAACTCATATAACTGTAAGTAAGGAAGCTTATAAATGATTGACGATAAATTTTGGTCATGGAGATTTATACAGTCTACACCCATCCAATTGTAAGGAACAAAATGAAATGAATTCCAGCTAATGAGATTGTTATTAGGGGAGGAAATGAATTTTTTGAACTCCAAAAGTATGTTTTGGATTTATAGTATATGTTTTATCAAATGTGGTATATATCCATTTGATTCTCTTATATGATTTTGAAAAACGAAAAAAAGAAAAAATATCGATATATATATGACTTAGTTGATTCCTCAAGGACTGTTACTCATCATTCGATTTTCAATTGTTCGAAAATGAACGACGAATTCAAATCTGAAAATGAACGACACCGAATGTTTTGAGCAATGTCCAAATTTGGGCAGTGAGTTGCATTTCGACACCCAAAATTTTGTGTGATGACCAAAATTTTGAACGATGCCCAATATTTTTCATTGCGATGCCCAAATTTGGGTTGTAATTTTGTCTGTGCATCTTTCCTTGACTAAGATATCTTCATCATTTTCTTCCAAAAATATACTTTAATGGTTTAAAACAAATATAGCAAACTTTTACAATTATATTTTCTCTACACGGACCGATTCGATTATCACCCAATTTGATTCATTCCAAATTAAAGCTCTTAGTCCCAAGTTTTTATTATTCTTAAAATTAAATTAAACATCACATCAACATTTATGTATGTATTTAGATAAGTTTTATGCCATCAACAGTGCTAGAAGCCGCGTAGGGCAACAATGCTAAACAATGCTAATGTTAATTTGAATTATATACATTCACATCATTTGTATCACAAACCAATTAAAATGTACCAAGTAAACAATCTCGCCGATGTGAAGTGAATGATTGTTGTTGTGTGATCAACGAGACAACGACTAAGACTATGCTCTCATCGTTGATAATATTGGTTATCGGCGTTATTTTAGTTGATTTGTGACACTATATATATATACTAGATTTCGTATTCGTGCCTATGACACGATATCAATATGAAGATGATCAATATATAAAGTGAGTAATTAATATATGCTTGAGATTTTATAAGGGTTGGATCAATGTATACTACACAAAGTAAAGACGACATCCCAAAATCTAAATAAAAACACATTTTATTGGCTATAAAATTTTGTAATTCATCCAAAAAAAAGTATAATTTAACATCAAAAAGTATTATCTCTCACAAATATCAACCCAACACATGTTAATTGAAATAAACTTAAAAATGAAAATTTCAGACAAAAACCATAAAATAAATTGAATGAAACGATGTTAACTAACAAAAGACTATTCAAATCGAAATTACAAAATTTCAGACCAATAAGAGAAAGTTAGCACAATTTTTTTAAAAATAAAGAAATTAAAAATACAAATATTTAAAATTACAAAACATACGAACAATTTTAAAAAAACTAAATCTAGACCAGACAAAAATTAAATTGAGATTTCAGTTGATTAAAATAACAATCAATTAAGAAACTACAAATTAAATATTTGTAAAATAGTAAATCTAGGCTGCACAAAAATAAAAAAATAATTTAGAGATAATCATGTAGAAGAAATTTGATAATTAATGTGATAAGATCTCAGTAAAACAATAAATGTCTAGTAAAACCGTAAAATACTAAAAGTAAAATCTCAATAAAATAATAATGAGATTTAATCTTGACCAGTAGTTATGTTTGGTAAAAATGAATCCTAATCAGTAGTTAACTACTGAGTGAAATTATTATTATTATTATTATTATTATTATTATTATTATTATTATTATTATTATTATTATTATTATTATTATTATTATTATTATTATTATTATTATTATTATTATTATTATTATTATTATTATTATTAAAGACTACCAATATATTGTTATTGGAATATTTTTTACAACTTGAGTGGAAGATAAACGAAAGATGTTCCTCAAAAAATAAAATAAAAATAAAATAATTGTATGATTTTAATTTTAAGGACTATTTTATAAATATGTATTTTTTAAAACATATCTGATAAATACATATCTTAATTAGAGATCTGTATTTTATGTTGTAATTGAAATATAAATAAAAATATCTAGAAATACAAATAGATGAATTGCATTAAAAATAAATTAGAAAAACATATATGATAAATACAAATTAAAAATTTGGAAATGTGTTTTTTTGTTCTACTTGAAATCTAAAAAATCGGTCTAAAAATTAAAGATTTGTATTGTATAACAGATGTATTTTATTAAAAAAATAAAAATAGGTATGATTATAAATATGTAAAATTTTCATATCTTAATATTAATGAAACAAATTGTTATTTTAAACTGTATTTGTTAGTAGACAATAAAAGGGAATAAAAGGGAGACAAATCCCACAAGAGAAACATATAGCTAATTAAGTATATTGGACATTGTCAATTATAAAAGTACTTTTCATTAATGGTGGAACAAAATAGCTTTATATTAAAAAAAAACTAAAATTATATATCTGTATTTGAAAATAACATATCTGTATTTTAAATTATATTTTAAAAAAGTATAGTAATAGAACAGATAAATAACACTACAATTTATAAAATAATGAAAATATAAAGCTCAAATCACCCGGAGATCTTAATATACATTTTTTTTTGGTTGCTTTCTTAAGAAGGAAAGCATAAGAAAATATTGGAGAATATGATGCTCTATGTGAATTGTCCGCATTTCAATTCAATATATGCCCATTGTCCCTTTATATAAAGGGCAATATAGAGATAATAAAGGACCCTTCATTTTTATTTGATAATCGTAAAAGTAATGATAAAAATTTGGGTAAGACAGTCTTACAGATATTTTTTGTATGAGATTCTCTTTAGTCGATCTACTGTGTGTTGATGGGTTAAACTGTTGGCAAAAACTTGTGTAGGACGGTCTTACGGATCCTAAATCCGTAAGACGGAGTCCCATTTAAAAATTCGCGGGTTAATAACTAAACCTGTTGATTAAAATCACAAAAATTGGTTGGATTTGTTGGTGATGAGTTGGTGAAGGGTGAACCTTCAAAGTTTATCTTGTGATGTTTGAATGTTCGAATCCCTCTAGCAACAAATTTATTTTTAATGCTCATTTCTTCTATTTGCTCTGGTGCCCTCCACTTTCAATGTTTGTTAGCTCCGTTAGCCATCCGTTAGCATCAATTGTCTTGGGATACTTGACAGATCCTAACGGATTTTGATGAAATGCTAAATGACACATTTAAAACCAAACGTGACGCATTAAAAACACAAAAGTGACACATTTTAATATTAAAAGTGACACTATAAATGAAAATTTATTATAATTTTTATTAAAATACAAAGTAACACTCTTAATACTAAAAAGTGACACATTTAATACTAAAAAGTGACACATTTAATACTAAAAAGTGACACATTTAATACTAAAATTGACACTCTTAATACTAAAAAGTGACACATTTAATACTAAAAAGTGACACTCTTAATACTAAAAATTGACACTCTTAATACTAAAAAGTGGCACTCTTCCTTAAAGAATTTACCGAACCAAAATAAATAATCTCGTGTTTCAAGTTCATCTACTACATGTTTTGATCCTGCTCGCTCTGTTACGAAGGGAATAAGAAAAAGAATTAAGGGAAGTATTGAAAAGGGCAAGAAAAAGACTACTGATTTTTCTGATTCCCATCAAGCCAAGGAATTTGGTTCCAAGACTTCTAATTCTCGGTTATTTTAGACATATTTTCAGCAAATTTTGTAAGTTTGAGTAAAAAACATATACTTTACCTTTAAAAAGTTATGGTTTTGTGTTTTTAACGATTGACACTTGGGATTATATATATTTCTATGAATGAGAAGATATATTTCAGTAGTTTTCAATTGGTTATTGTTGTTAAAATCACTAGCTCAAAAAGTGACACACTTTAATCCTAAAGGTAGCACACTTCAAGCCTAAAAGTGACGCTCTTATTGATACAAATTGTATGATTATAAAAATGAATTGTTTTACCAAAAGTGACACACCTAATGCCTAAAAGTGACATAATTAATACCTAAAAGTGACACACTAAACGTGACACTTATGAATAAAAATTTAAAGATGAAAAGTGATTTTTTTTGTCAAAAGTGACACACGTAAAACTTAAAAGCGGCACATTTTATGTTTGAAAGTGACACTCTGATTTAAAGTAACTAAGTAAAACTTAATCAGACCTAAGACAACAATTATCCAAAAGTGACACACTTTTGTTCTCAAAGTGACACACGCCAAGCCTAAAAGTAACACTCTGATTGATCGTAATCTCTGGCAATAAAATTTAAAAAAAAATGCTAAAAGTGACACAATTAACACCTAAAAGTGACACACTAAACGTGACACTTATGAATAAAAATTTAAATATGAAAAGTGATTTTTTTTGTCAAAAGTGACACACGTAAAACTTAAAAGCGACACATTCTATGTTTAAAAGTGACACTCTGATTTAAAGTAACTAAGTAAAACTTAATCAGACCTAAGACAACAATTATCCAAAAGTGACACACTTTTGTTCTCAAAGTGACACACGCCAAACCAAAAAGTAACACTCTGATTGATCGTAATCTCTGGCAATAAAATTAAAAAAAATTGCTAGTGAGTTTCAAACCATCAATCAAACGCACCAATTATGAAATATTAAGTAATTCGCTAGGAACCAACTCAACTAACTCATTTTTGTTATTTTTTATAACATATTATTTATTTATTATGACCTGCGAATTTCTAAATGAGGCTCCGTTTACAAATAAGGATACGTAAGACCGTCTTACAGGATACCACCCCTAAACTATTAGAAAATAAGACTTTATCTTACAATTACGATCAATAAGACGGTTTTATGGGAGATCTACTTTATTCAAGATTCCCCCTAAAGAAAAAAAACGCAAGATTCCTATTTTTCGAGCAATTATTCAAGATTCCTGAATTTTCTTGGCTAAAATAAAAAGGATTCATGAATTAAAACATGAGGAGTATATAAGCAAGGAAAGGTACATTTCATCCATTTGCAGGGAAAATTGCTTATTTTATCAACGTATTATATAGTAGTGATATAATTGATCATGTAATTTATATAAGATAAATTTAACAAATATACTAAAATTTGAAACAAAATATATGAAATAGACAAACAATTTATATAAAATGTGACAAAATTCGTTAAATTGCTATCGAACTTCGTTAGCGACTCGCTAACGTGGCTATCCATGCAAGCAGTCACGTACGTGTCCATATCATCGCTCCTTGACGGTTTGCAAACGGTCGTTACATAATTGGTGTTATTTATCTTTAAAATAGAGTACATTTGTTAAATTAGTCTTATACAAAGTATATGGTCAATTGTGTTGCCACCAATTAGGCATGTCAATGGATCAGATATGTATAGATATAGGTAAATCCGAATTCGAAACCATATATCGCCGATCCGATCCAATCCGATAATCTGGCGGATTAAGTGTATGTCAATCCATATCCGAATCAATTACCAGTTAAAATATCAGATTAAATATCTGATCTGATCCTAAATATAAATATATGAATAAAAAATAATTAGAATATGAAATAGAAGAATATCAAAAGACAACATATATATAATAAGAAATATATTATTTTTGGATCGGATATGATCCTTAACGGATCGGATATACCTAAATCAATATCCAATCCGTTAATTAAAAAATTATCAGATTTGGATTCGGGTTATTAGACTATTATATAAATCCATATTCAAAATTTCGAATTAGATTCGGACCAAAATCCAATCCATTGATAAACCTAATACCAATTTGTAGGTTGGTTAAAAAAACAATTTTCCCCGTTTGTAATACTATAGTAAAGTTGGATGGCTAACAAGTTATATTTGTGTTCCTCGAACACTTTCTTTAATTAAGGATAGTCTGGATAGCCGCCTACGAAAGTATACTTAAAGCGTAGAACACTGGATAATAACCACTGATAACTGAATATACTTGATATTATAATACCCCTCCGTTATGTATAAAGAGTTATTATTTGAAAATCAATTTTTTAAAAAAATTACATTTTTTTATAGTTTATTAATAATAAAATAATATTTTTATACCTAAATTTTTTAAAATAGACTTTTTAAATAAAATATCAAAAAATAAAATCGTAGACGCTTTGTCCGAAACGAAGAAAGAGTAATTAAATACTTGATTATATGGCAAATAAATTAATCTCTCCGTCCTAAAGTTATTGTATTGCTTTCATTTTTTATCTGTTTCAAAAAATTGTTTTGGTAGTAACTGTTCTTTCTTTAGTACAACACTTTTACCATTTTCTTCTTACTTTTTTTCTTCTTATTTTAATTATGAGTCATATGCGCATGAACTTTGAATAAAACTAAGCAATACTCCCTCTGTTTTTCAAATTATCTTCCTCATTTCTTTTTTCGTAATTTCCCTTTTAAGAAAATATTTTTATTCCTTTATCTTTACTTTTTCTGCATATTTTAATTATGACTACATGCTCAAGGACATTAAAGAAAACCACACTGAAAGAACGCGATGCCACGGAAACTCAATATGGAACGATGTTACAGTCAATGTTGCAGTGAATGTTGCAACAATGGCTGTAACAATGTGAACTAAAAGTGTTTCACAGAAATTTGCAGCGGAAGTTTTGTTTTGTGATTTGAAATCTAACACACTTAGTAAGACAGAAAATCACACAAAAAACAATCTACAAGAATCAATCTTGTAGATCAAGCCTCAAGGCAACAAATATATTAAAATCAAAATTGTTTTTAACACTAAACAGTTAACACACAATTCTCACAAGATATAGAATCTTGGAGAATCACAAAACCCACATAAACACTAAACCAAACGTGGGAAGAAAATACTTAAAGACGAAAAACAGCTTCCAAACACATGCAAGCTGGAAGCTTGAAATCACGAGGAAACACAAAGGCTGTGTTCTGAAGATATTAAACGGCGGCGGTATGTTCACTGGAGTCTTCAGAACGATCGATGTATATGAGGTGTTGATCTCTTCTCTCTAATTCAGCACACAAGAAATCTGGGATCAACTCTCTCTTTTCTGCTCACAGCTCTTCTGACTCAAATGCTCTCAGTTCTCTCTCGGCGTACTCCTGCTTCTATGCCTCTGCATGTACTGCCCAGCCTCGACTTCACATCTTCTTATAGGCTGCAAGACTTGTCAATCAAGACTCCAAGAAATCCTGCAGAAACACGGCAAGACAAGAAACCTACTAGGAAAGAGATTTAGCTACAAAACAAACAAGATTACCTTTCCTAATTTGATAACATTAATAACTAACCACTTATGCAAGGATTTAGTTACTAAAAATATCACCTAAATCTAATCAGAAAATCCTAATTAAAAAATACCAAAATAAATCCTATTTTGACCAAGAGAGTGAGAACAAGATAAATTAGGCAATGCCTAAATTACCCTTACAATCACCCCCTTTGTTCGAGCATTCTTGGTCAAATTCACAAGACCTGCAAGAAGAGCTTGAAGAACATTTCCTAACATGAGAATCAGAAATATAGATGAGAGAAATGATCAACAAATCACAGTCACCATCAACAACAGGTTATATGAAAACCAAATGTCTACCCTAATTATTACAGACCAAAAGAAGTAGATGTTTTATCAACCATCACCATCAGTTACACAAAATCAGAACCACAATACATCAGATTATCCTTCATAAAATCATGTTGCTGTCTCAGGAGCACGAACATCATTACTTGCATCTTCAGCATCACAACCTTCTCTTGTTGCAGCTTCACCCCCTATTTGACCAGAATGGTGCCCCGACCGGGAGGTATCTTCTTGACCAAAGTAGTAAGAAATATCTGATGAGCAGCAAGGTGAGAGAGCTGGTCCTGTATTAACCGCAGCTGCTCTTTGACAAAATCAACCGACATAGGAGCTGTAGGAGAGGCAAACAGGGTGGATGTTGCACTGAATGTTGCAACATTCGGAGGGACAACAATAGGAACAACAGGAACTGAAGGAGACGTTGTAGTAACAGGAATGGTAGGATCAGGAAGAGGTGCATCTGAAGATGATCTGAGAGGTAAATTGATGAGCCGATCTCCTTTTAAAAGTTTGGAAGAAAAGTGAAGAGGCTCAAGAACAGGTGACAAACGAGTGGAGGAAGGAGGTTTATACCCTTGAGAGAGGAGAATACGGTATATGAGAGAGGGAAAGATAAGAGACCTCTTGTCACCCCCAGTTTCAGCCATGGATGCAATTTTCCTAAAGACGTATAGTCCAAGATCAAACGGCTTTTGAGAGCCAAGAAAATATAGGATTTTAGCATGCTCTTCGGTCACAACATTGGTGTTCTTTGAGGGAGACCAGTTTGCACAGCAGACTTTGTGCAAGAAGGCATAGAGGAGGATAAGCGAGAAGTACTACGAGGGATTCCTTTGGGCGGCCACGGTGAAATCACGACCACCCGGCAGTTCACAAATACACAAGTTGAGGTCGACATCAAAATCAAGAATACGAGAAGGATGAGTGCGAGCATGGAATTTATGACTTTGGGAGAAAAAGAGTACCATCTACCTCTCACATAAACCTTCTCAAAACTAGAGTCACAAGCATCAACAATTCGTTTTCAGTTGGAATAAAATTCATGGATTATTTCTCGACGGTAAAGGCGGCGAGAGGAAATGGATGTCATAAGATGGCGTTCAGAAATATAGGCTGACAAATTATAAGACTCTAACAAAGAATCCAACACATTCCTCTCATCAATGATATTACGAGAAATATTGTATCTTTTAGATGCGATTTAGATATAAAAGAAGAGGAGAGAGGAGTACCAAGCGACTTCTTTAAATTTGGATGTTGCAACAATCGGTGCAACATTGAGTCGAACAAGCGTCTTCTCGAAGATTTCACCGGAGACTTATCCGATTCTTCACTAGCAAGCGGGAACCTTTTGAGTCGCATAGTTCGATCGAACTATCGTCAAATTCGAAGGAAGGCGATGGACTAGGTGCGGTTGGAGGAGGAGCCGAGGTGAAGGTCTGAGGAGGAGCACGAGCTTGGCGCAATCGGGTTAAATTTCGAACAACCTCTTCATCAATGGCGAGATGGTCCAACTTTTGATGTTTTCGACGAAGGGAGGAGACTCGAGAAGGGAATACTACCCTTGGGGATGGAATAGGATAATCTTCATCCTCAGCCAGGATCTTGAGCTGGAGGAGAGGGTGGAGACTGGTGGCAGAGGTGCTTCATGAGTTTGGGGAATCGAACTGCGGGGAGGAATGAAATCCTCATCATCAGAATCACTTTCTAGAATCCTTGGTTCCTTGAAGAATCCAGTCTCAACTTTGTTTTTCTTCGCGGCTGAATGTCGGCGGGGAGGGATCATCGTAGTTCTTGGGAATGCCACGTTGACGTTTGGAACGTCGAGAGCTAGGGTTGCCTATTGACGAATAGCCGGACAAATCTCGGGATTTTCCACATCTATAGCATTACCTTTTTCCCTGGAAGAATAACGTAAGGCTCGAGGGCTGGTTGATATACAACCATGGCCTTGAAAGATCATCTCTGCGAAATTTGGGTTCACTGATGTCTTCGATGATGCAACATTCGACCTTGACAATTTAGGGCTTTTGGAAGATGATGCCATTTATGTTGGCGAGAGAAGATCACGAGAATGATTTTTGAGAATTTTTGAGAGCGAGCGAGAGAGTGGACAAGGTCACCGGAAAATTTTGATGAGATTTTGAGGGGAAAGATTGCGTACGTTCCTGTAAGTGAGTCTCACTAAACATGCCACTAATCACAATTAGCCGTTGGTAATTAAGGCAGTGAACTGAACCGTCGCATACATCACATGGCATTCAAAATTCAAACGACATAGGCTGACCAAACTGCTATGAGTAAGACATGAGATTTGTTGTTTGAGACATGAGAGATATATGAGCAATTTGAGTTTCAATCTGATTTCAAACACAATTTTTTAAACGATCAAATATTACGGGAATACACAAAAAACATACTTAACCAGAATTGAGACTCCACAAAGCATATAATCACAGAAACTCAGTCCAGTTCTAAACATGAAGAAACAACACAGTAGAGTAGACAGCCACATAAAATCATGACTTTGAGAACAAGACTCAAGCAGGCATTAAACTTGATGGACAGACATTAAGAAAGCTGATATCATGCACCTATATGTCCTAAACAGTATGTCTAAAATATGCAAAAGGAGAAAAACAACCAAAAAAAAATGCATATACACACAAGTGATATGTCTAGATCAACTGATTGCAATTCCCAATGTTGCAACAATGGAAATCACATTCACCAAAAGATCTGTGATTTTATGTTTGAATTTTCAATTTTTCTTTCACCCAATAACACAATTTCTCCCAAAAACATTATAGGTACTTTATTTCCCTATAACACTAGCTTTACTTTATTTCAAGCTAAAGACACCACTAGGAACCTTTCACACTATTTACCAAGGGTGGCAACTTTACATTTGATCGACCCATGAGATTCGAAAATCCATAGTCCCAAAAGAAGGGAAGCCACAACCTTGTTCATAGGCAGCTCTTTTCCGTTAGGTAGCTTTCACACTTTCTCAAATCAGAGGAGTCAATTTAGTCAAGATCAACCCATGCAAGTCGAAACTTCATGGTACATTGACAAATTGCAGCATCCTAAAACTTTTGAAAGGTAGCTCTTTCCTTTGTGGTGCAAACGAGAGATTTCTCTCAAACACAACAACTTCTTGGGAGAAGGTGAGAAGAATTTTTACAACATAATCACAGAAATTTTGAATGAATCATTGCACATGCTCAAAGGTACTAAGTACAAACAGATTTGATCTAGTGTGCCCTCCTAGACAACAATGCAGTATGCCTAAAAATTTTTTTTTTTTTTTTTTTTTAAATAATGTGAGTGATTACATGGCACACATACCGAGAGATTTCCTAAGATTGATGAATCTCTCGAAATCTAGACTCTTAGTAAAGATATCAGCCAAATTGTTATCTGTACCAACATGTTCAATACACACAATGCCTTGTTCAACTAAGTCTCTAATAAAATGGTGCCTTATATCTATGTGCTTTGTTCTTTTGTGTTGAGCAGATTTTAGCTATGCTTATAGCACTTGTGTTGTCCAATACATGATTAAAATGTCACTATGCAATCCATAATCTTGAATCATTTGTTTCATCCACAAAAGTTGTGTACATGCACTACCAGCAGCTATATATTCAGATTCAGCTGTTGATAGAGCCACACAATTTTGTTTCTTGCTAAACCAAGAAATCAGATTGTTTCCAAGATAAAAACATCCTCGGATGTACTTCTCATGTCATCAAAGCGCCCGGTCGGCATCACTTGAACCCGACAGTTGGTGTTCGTATGCTTAGTATACCACAAACCCATGCCAAAGGTCTCACCAACATATCGAATGATTCTTTTGACTGACTTTCGGGTGAGAAACCTTGGGGTTTGCTTGATACCTTGCACACAAACACACACTATGCATGATATGCGGGCGAGTGGCGGTTAAATACAACAAACTCCCTATCATACTTCTATACAAGGTAGGATCAACACTTTCGATTTTTCATCTTTATTAAGCTTATCGGATGTACCCATGGGGGTTTTTTATGTTTTCCATTCTCAAGATCGAATTTCTTCACCAAGTTTAGAGAGTACTTGGCTTGAGAAATGAACATCCCTTCATGTGATTGTTTGACCTGAATGCCTAAGAAATATGTTAATTCACCTACCATGCTCATTTCAAATGTGGATGTCATGCGATGCACAAATTCTTTTCCAAGGATTTGGAGGTGGATCCAAACACGATGTCATCAACATAAATTTGAGCAATCAAAATATGTTGATCTTGTTTCTCTCGATGAACAATGTTTTATCCACCTCTCCCCTTTTAAACCCACTTTGTAAAAGGTGATCTGTAAGCCTACCATACCAAGCTCTAGGAGCTTGTTTGAGACCATACAAAGCCTTTTTCAATTTGAACACATGATTGGGTTTATGGGGGTCCTCAAATCCTTTTGGCTGTTCCACAAAAACTTCTTCCTCAAGAATCCCATTCAAAAGCGATGCCACTTAAACTCAATAATGGAGGATACATACGGTCAATGTTGCGAAGAATGTCGCAACAATGGTAACAATGTGAACTAAAAGTGTTTCACGTAAATTTGCATGAAGTTTTGTTTGTGATTTGAAATCTAACACACTTAGTAAAGACGTTAAAATCACACAAAAACAATCTACAAGAATCAATCTTGTAGATCAAGCCTCAAGCAACAAATATATTAAAATCAAAATCGCTTTTTAACACTAAACAGTTAACACACAATTCTCACAAGATATAGAATCTTGGAGAATCACAAGACCCACATAAACACTAAACCAAGCGTGGGAAGAAAATACTTAAAGCAACGACTTCCAAAAACAAGTCCAAAAGATTTCTTTAAGAATTTCCTATTCGAGCCTTTATTTCCTATCTGTTTATTAGTTTGTCCGGTCTCGAAGATCTTCTAGCTCGAGTAGTACTATATTAGAGGGTGGAAGGTCTCTTTGCCTTCCCGAATAGTATTCAACGATTTCGCTTTTGATGCGATCGTATTTGCATCTATAAAAAAGCATTTTTTGAGATTTCATCGTTGGTGGAATGGGTAAAATATATCCTTATAAACCCACTTTTAAACCCACTTTGTAAAAGGTGATCTGTAAGTCTACCATACCAAGCTCTAGGAGCTTGTTTGAGACCATACAAAGCCTTTTTCAATTTGAACACATGATTGGGTTTATGGGGGTCCTCAAATCCTTTTAGCTGTGCTCCACAAAACTTCTTCCTCAAGAATCCCATTCAAAAAGCACTCTTCACATCCATTTGTTGAAAGAAGTAATGTTCAAGCTTGATTCGAAGTAGACGGATAGACTCCCAGACTCTGAGGTGCAAAGGTTTCATCAGTCCACCCCTCAACTCGTATGCACCCAGAGCTACTAATCTAGCTTTATTCCTCATTATTTCTCCCCACTTCATTCGCTTTTGTTTTGAAAATCCATTTTAGTTCCAATAACATTTATTGAAGTGGGTCTGGGAACTAGATACCACATCATTTTTCGAAAATTGATCTAGTTCCTCTTGCATGGCATTAATCCAGCTTTCATCTTTAAGGGCCTCTTGTACATTCTTAGGTTCAACAGTGGAAACAAAGCATGAAGCATGTATATTATCAAATTCAAGAGTGGTCATGCATGCTAGTTTTTTGTAGTCCACTTTACCTTTCTTTCTTGTTGTCACACCATCCTTTACATTACCTATAATTTGAGTGAGTGGATGGTTTCTCGAATCTTTGGGAATGTCCATTTCTGATCGATCAATCTGAAGGCGATCATCTTCCCGGTGAATCGCCTCCCAGCGCCTTCGCTTTACAGCTTCAGACAAGTGTTTCTTCCGATGTTGCAACATCCGGAACAACATCCTAACAACATTATTGGGTGACAGCCTCCGAATTTTTTCATCCTCGAACAACTGTAATCAGATTCGCGAATCTCGTATTCCTCGCCCCCTGAACCCCCGACTTTGGATTCGCCTAATTCAGATCAAAATCCAAAAATCAAAAACCCCCAAACGTCCTCGAAGTTTGACACCAAGACCAGTTAAATCATCAAACACAATATTCATGGATTCCATAATAGTCTTAGTTCGAAGATTGAATACTCTATATGCTCGACTATTTGTGGAATATCCCATAAAAACACATTTATCACTTTTAGAGTCAAATTTGGAAAGTTGATCTCTATCATTGAAAGTATAACATATCACCCAAACACATGAAAATATTTCAAGGTAGGTTTCTTC
>CM028380.1:12678204-12766023 GCA_013146195.2 Codonopsis lanceolata
CTATTAAATCGCTAAACGATTAACTTTTGAGCGATATCCTGTCGCTGCATAATTCGGAGATACATGAGACTTCCAATGACACGAGAGTATTCATTTTGAGATACATTTTCGTAGGTTCTTTTTGAGATGAAAGTTTGGGTCAATTGGAGTTTTTGCAATACTATTATCACCATTCCGAATTTCAAGTAATTTCTCAATGAGATTGTGATAAGATGATTTCTGATGTTCTAGATATTTTAATACCAAGATGACATCACTATCCCAAGATCTTTCATGTCGAACCTATTGGGCAACATTTTCTTGGTGTCCTCGATCATGTTGTCGTTACCCATGATGAGTCATCTCTACGAGGCGATAATGACGAACCATGTTGTGTATTTTTGGCGCATACATATTTGTCACATTCGTTGATCTTGAACCCATTTGCAAGTACTACGTCATCAAAACGCTTATGCCATTGTTTTGGTCTTGCTTTAATCCGCATAACAATTTGACCAATCGGCATACTTTTTTCGCTTGTTCTGAGCTATGAATCCTTCCGTTGATTCATATAGATTTCTTCTTCGAGTTTCCCATTTAGGAGCAGCCTTAACATCCATTTGATGTATTTTAAGACCGCAGAGTATAGAAATGCAATAAGTAGTCGAATCGACGTAATTCGGAAGTTATAAAGGGCATAAGTGTCAAAATAATCAACACCTTCTTTGAAGAAAACCTTTTGCACCAATCGTGCTTTATACTTATCAATGGAACCATCGGTTTTAATTTTCGCTTGAAAATCCATTTACCCAATGGTTTGCACCCCTTGGGAAGATCAACTAATTCCCCAAGTGTGGTTTTCATAATGGAAGATATTTCGCCATTAATGGCTTCTTTCCATTGAGGAGCTTCCGGAGTAGACATTGCTTCGAACGTATGCGAGGTTCATTGTCCACTATAAATGTGGTCACAAAGTCGTCCGGTTTTAGTTATTTTGCTGCTTGCTCTTTCTAGGTTCATCATCCGTGTAGCTAGATGGTCGCCTTGATGATGTCCATGGGACCAATGTCCGGGGCCTTGTTCTCATTTTCGCTTGTATTCCAAGGAAATGAGCGTTTTATTAGTATTATGATTATTTTTAATGGAAATATGTTTTCAAAAAATGTGACATTTCTTGATTCTAATATTGTATTTATTTTATTTGATTTGACTTTCAGGCACTAAAAACCTATAGGCACTACTCCGAGCCGCATATCCTATGAAGATACAATCCACTCTGTTTTGACCGATTTTTACCTTTTAGGTAATGGTGTTGCCATTTTTAAGCACCCCCACACTTTGATGAATTTGTAGGAAGGTTTTCGACCGTTTCATAATTCATAAGGAGTTTGCTCCAATTTCTTGTGTGGTAACTTATTGAGCAAGTAATTTGCTATTAGCACCACCTCCCCCCACATTTCGCTCGGGTAGGCCCGATTGAATGAGCAATCTAATTCATCATTTCTTTAAGTGTACGATTTTTTTCCTTTCCAAATCCCATTGATTGTGGAGTATAAGAAGGAGTAACTTGATGAATTATTCCGCATGCCGCATAAAAAGTCTTTAAAAGGATGTACGTATTCACCTCTATCGATTTGAGAATTTTTATATTTTTCTCAAGTTAATTTTCGACTTCGTTCTTGTACATTTTAAATGCCTCGAACGCTTCATCTTTACTATTTAGCAAGTAAAGATGACAATAACGTGTACTATCATCAATAAAGGTGATGAAATATTTTTTTCCGCCACATGATTCTATGGATTTAAAATCACATAGGTCGCTATGAACTAGCTCTAATGGTCGAGTGTCACGTTGTATTGTTTGAAAGGAGGTTCTAATTTGTTTAACCTCAACACATATTTGACATTTTTCCTTAGTGTTGATTCGTGCTTTTGGAATTAATTCCATTTGCATTAATCTTCATATAGATTCATGGTTAACATGACCTAATCTAAGATACCAAATATTAGAGTGCTCAAGCAAGTAAGAAGAAGATGTAAGCATGTATTATTAATACTACTACTGTTGGGTGGGGTTACCATCATTACATTACATTTGAACAAGCCCTCATTGAGGTAACCCTTGCCCATAAAAACTCCACTCTTACTTAGTACAAATTTTTCAGACTCGAAGACCAACTTGAACCCATGCTTTATTAAAAGGAACCGGAGATTAGGTTTTTCCTAATATCCGGGACATGGAGGACATTGGTAAGCACCAATTCCCGTCCGCTAGTCATCTTCAATATAACTTGTCATTTTCCTTCCACGCCAAAAGTGGAGGAGTTGCCTATGAATAGCTTCTCGCCGGACATCACTTTTGAATAGGAAGAGAACATCTTCGCATCGCCTCATACGTGACGTGTGGCCCCGGTGTCCACATACAATTCTCGATCCGTGCCGACCATGTTTGTCTCGGAAACCACGCATATCATCGCGTGTTCATAACTTCGTTGGCTTACCGGACTCGACTTCGTTTCTTCCACACTTTCGGCAGCCTTGTGGCCCCTTCTTTGTCGCGATTGAGATATTTCCCTTTGAACTTATACTGTTTATGTTGTTTAGACGCCCCTTCACCGGAGCTTTTACGCTTCTTGTTCTTGGAGTCTTGTTCGACCACATGTGCCCCTTCTATAGGGCGAAGCTGCTTCTTGTCGGCCACCCGGTTATTTTACTCGATCCTTAGCCTTAGAATCAGATCCTCCGGCGACATGTCTTTGCAGCTTATGCTTGAGATAGTTCTTCTTGAAGTCCTTCAGCGGGAGGTAGCTTCCGATCATTCTTTGCAACTTGGAATGCTTCAGAAATGATCATTCCTTCGGCCGCTATCTCATGCAAGATCAGTTGGAGTTGCTGAACCTGTGTCATTACACTTTTAGAATCATTCATACAAAATTCTAAAAACATAGCAACTACGAATTTCTTCGAGCCGGCATCTTCGGTTTTGTATTTCTTTTCCAATGATTCCCAAAGTTCTTTTGCTGTCTTAAATGGGATGTATACATCGTATAACAAGTTATCCAGTCCATTTAAGATGTAGTTCCTGCAAAGGAAGTCGGAGTGTTTCCATGACTCGACAACACCGATCGTGGTTCGGTCAGATTCCACTTATTTCAAGATAGGGTCAAGTTTCCTTCAGAACTTGACGCACGGGTTCGGTGTCGTTAGGTAGTAAGAGCATCTTTTGCTACCCGTTTTAATTACGAGCCAAAAACTTTTAGTGTTCACCATAGGTGTGGACGGTGGCGTGCATCATTTGAGTTCCTTCCACGGTCGGTTTCATTACTGGCGGCGGGTTCCTTTCGATTCCAAATGGGAAGCCATCGCACATAATACAATGATTAGTATTATGTTAAGTTATATGAAACACTTTTGTTTCTATACAATCAACAACCAAAATTAATAGACTTTTCTGTGCAGTCTATACTGTTTTATTTCTGTCAAACATATTTAAAACATTGTTACAATTAATACAATTAAGTATAAAGTGTAAACAGGCTAAACTTAATATGTTGATTACAGATTAGTAGTGAGTACACACTAAGTAATAAGATGTAAGCAAGCTTACTAGTTTTCCAGAACAGATCGGACTTAAACTTCGAAAAATTTGTCGCATAAATTTTATGAAATCCGGTGACCAAATTGATCGGCTTTATAAAGCAGCGAAAGCGGGTCGGTGTGTTAAGACAGGTTGATCAGTGTTTTGATTAAATGAAAATGGTGCATTAAAATTAATTTCGAAACAGGGATAGATCGAGTTGCGAGAATCGTAAAACAGAGCATGCATTATAATGTAAGATATATAGAAGAAGAAATCCAGCTACTGTCTGCAGATACGATCAAGCCAAAAATATTTTTGTCTTAAGATTGTTAGTGAGGGGCCTGGTCCAGTTCCTGCAGATTATAGTTTCCAGAATCGATGAAGATCCACGAGATGATTATCTATGTCCTTAAGACAAAAACGGCCACCGTGTATGGAATGGACGAGTGCTGCCAGTGAGTCTCCCAGGGTTTTGGAATCTTACGTGATTAAAAAGGCCAATCCTTCCAATCTTCAATCACCGGCGAATCAGAACACGACTGCTGTATCTCTGTAAGAGCAGAAGGTGGTGTGCAGAAAGAAAAAGTTTTCAGTGTCCAAAATCTGTGTTTTCATGCAGTATATATATGGCAGTTGGGAGCAGTTGGCGTGTGTCCAAAACGGACACAACCGTAGCGGTTGCGTGTTTCAGACAGAACCGTTTGTAACTGTCTAAGGTTGCTGTAACTATTCTGTCTTAAAGTGACATAAAAGGTTCATAAGGGTCACACTCCACTTTGAACCTGAACTGGTGGCAAAAAGATAAGGTTCAGTCAGGCAAGCAAGCCAGACAGCCAAGCCAGGTTGGGTCGGCGCCGACGCCGCGCGCGTGTGTTTGGACCTGCACTTAGCTAGGCCTTCCCTCCTACACAAAAGTGTAGTGGCCCAAGGGCTGATTGTAAAGCCTAAAAACTCTACTTTATAAAGTAGAGTTGTTTTCATCTTATTCCCAATGTGGGATTCCCACTCCCTTCCTTACATGACTTTGCTTATTCAATTAAGTTGAAACAAGTTTCCAACATCTACTCGTACTATCCACGAATCGTTTAAAAAATTTTGTGTGCGATTTGTCCAAAGGCTGTTGTAGTTAAATCTCCACCTTCTGGTAAATATATCAAGGTCCATGAAGGCAACGAAGTTATCATCATATGGTCCCTTTTCAGTAGTAAAAGCAAGAAAATAAAAAAAGACAGAATTTTGTTTAAGCGTCTTCATTCGCTTTGACATGGTCTCCTAGCTAAGATATTACAAAAATAAAAAACAAAACTCTCGTCTTCACTCTCTTGAAAACATCCATCTAGTCATAGGCGTTACGAATGCATATAATTGTGTTGAGTGGCGTCTCCATGAACAGCTAGAAGTTGTATGGTTTCATGTTTACATTTATGAGTTTCAGATTTCAACTTTCGAGATTTGTATTCGTTGATAAATTTCTTTCTACATATTCGAACGAACTTGCAATTGCAGATAAAAGAACAAGGGTGGGCATCAACTTATGAAGAAGTTTGATAAAGAAAATACAACCGAGAGCTCTTTGGAGGCTCATGATTCAGACATTAAATCTCTTCATGACCAACTTTCTTTTAGTCCTAATTTGATACGGTTACTTCCACTTCCTCTCTTTTTCCACTTCCCCCATTTCCCCCACTTTATTATGTTCTAGTTAACAAAACTACTATAAATACGGTGAATTAGAATAGGAGGATATTGATAATGGAGTAAATTGCTCCAAGTTTCCCTCTAATTTCTCTAAGTATTTCTCTCTATCTAATTCTAGTTGTAAGGGCAAAATAGGTGTATCCTATTTTTTGTCTTGTTTTTAAAACTTTTTTGGTCCCAAAGTTTTGGTAAGTTATTACCCTACTTAATCCTTTCCTAAAAGCTCTCAAAGAGTCCTTATATTTGGTAATAAAATTTGTGTAATAAAGGAGGTTTAATTGATTATGGAATCTAACTGTTTTTGTTTCCTAATCCTTTAGCTTCTTGGAGTCTTGTGTTTCCTAATTGAATTGTAGGTCTCCACCAGCATATATATTCGAGAGTATGGCGTACAAAAGAGGTCAGAGAGAAGGAGAATAATTACAGAGAATACACAATACAGATTAAGAGAAAAATCAGAAGGCTTTGATGTTGCTGGAAATCTGGATGAAGCTCCGAGTGTAGCTTCATCACGAACTACGTTGCTGCTGCTGCTGCTGTTTGCGTTCCTAGTTTCTAGGAAGCTTGTTTTTTAATCCCACGTTTTCTATACCTTGTTTGTGTGGGTTTTTCCTCTCTAACACTTGTTGTCTTGTGAGAGGTTTGGTATTTTGGTGATTTCACAATTTGTTTTGTCAAACACATAATTCTTTTTAGTGAAATCTTTTTTGCCATAAGACTGGATCTACAAGTATAGCTTGTAGATTGTTTGATAAACTTATTTGTTTATTATTGCTTTAATTGTTTAAAGTCTTTCGCTGTTTACATATTTGACTTTTTGGTCGATGTATCTCCGGGTGTAGCTTCGTTACAAGCTTCATCGACAGATTCCTTGAATCCTAGCTACTATTGATCTTTCAATTGGTATCAGAGCCTTCTCTGACGACACTAAGAGTTGATTCTGGTTGTCGCCATGATGGATTCTCAATATGAGAATGTTATTAGACCTCCTACCTTGACTAATATGAATTATTCAATTTGGAAAGATAAGATGTATATCTTCATTAAATCAATTGATGAAAGAGCGTGGCTGGAACCATCAGGACTTGACCTGATGGCCAGAGCGCTGGGACACCACATGGAGGTCCTGAGTTCGAACCCCCCCAGGGGTTAGAGGGATGTTTATCCCTCCCTAGTAGGCATCTCTGGGGATAATTAAGGGGGTAAGTGGGGAACCACTATAGATCCTCTTAAAATATATATATATATATATATATATATATATATATATATATATATATATATAAGAAAGAGTGTGGCTGGCTGTTATGAATGGTTGGACTCCTTCTAAGACTACTGATAATGATGGTGATGTTAAAATCACTAAAGAAACAGATTGGACCACTGAAGATAGAAACACAACCTCTTTTAATTCAAAGGCTCTTTCAGCCATATACAAAGCTTTAGATGCCAACACTTTTAGTGTGACGACCCGAACCGAACCCCGAGAAGGAATCGCGAGTCAAGTCGTCCAAAATAGGACTACAATTCATGCAAGAACTCAATTATAGAAAATGACGTGACGCAACATTGTAGATGAAGCGCGACTCAGCACTAAAAGGCTGGAACATTTTAAAACTTTTAAAACCTGATATAACAGTTTAAAACAAGTATACCAATTCATCGGTGACTTTACAACCGGAACCCATCACTAACAGTTTATAACAAGAGCTAATCAAACGCTCAACGGAAGACTTAAAACAAAGTGAACCAACTACATGACTATACAAGGGACGGCGTACAAGCGCCGACACTCGAAATAGATTACAATAGCCACAAGTTATAAATGTAAAGACAACGAGTTTTCAAGTTCCCAAAGCGAAGTCTACATGACTTGCTATACCCAACGTCCTTTCCAAAAGAGAACAAAAGAAGGACATCTCTAACAACCTTGTCGCGAACGAACTCGGACAAGCGCGAACTCAGTAACACTTCAGCGGGAAGGACCTAGATGGCTCGGATCTAAAGCAGTAAAAGGGAGGGGGTGAGTCATAAAGACTTTGTAAGCTACCAATCATGCATATCATGGCATCAGCTTGCAACAAACATAGCAATATATCATCATTAATATCAAGCAATCAAAACATTCATTCACATAAACACTTAGTTCACATAACCATGGTAGGACATTGTTTCACGTAAGTGCTAGAAAGTAAGCCACATATAAAGAGGATACGTTATGGAACCAGTGCCGCTTCGTAGACCCTGAAATAAACAAGGTTATCTTGAGTGTACTTGTCGTATGCACGTATTTGATACATAGATCACGATAGTATTGTTCCAAGCGCCCTTTGGTTACGACAAGGTACTCTTCTCCACTGTGATCAGTAGTGAAGGGTGTGTGCAGTATTCCAGTGCCACGACCCATCACTACCACGAATCTCACAATTCGTGACGGCGATGTGTCGTTTACCAACTAGACGATTCATGTATGCCAGTTGGACTTAGGGTATGCCAAGTAGGTGTTTACTTGCCACTAGAAACCATGTAAGGAACGAGTTCGACAAGAGCGAACTCTTCCGAGTCAAGTAGATATTTACTCAATCAATAAATCAAGTAGGGAGCGAGCTCGACAAGAGCGAACTCATCCAATCAAGTAGGCATGTTACTCAACGATATACAATTCAAACATGAATATCAATCACGTTAAGAATCTTGAAAGCTAATTTATAACCCAAACAAACTCTAAACGTCGTAGGGATTAAATGTGGAGTCGATATTGTTTAATAACTTCCTTAGCTCAACTCCGATGAGTCATTGCTAATAGTGCAACAAATTAGAGCATGAATACTATATGCATTCTAAAGCCATCTTCTATGTTTTCGAGTAGATTCAAGCTAGATTACCAAGTCTAATAGCAATCCTAGCAAGCAAGTACACAATTTCACACTTGGTGAAACCTAGGATGATCATCACATAGAAGTTGACAACCACAACAAGTTCATTCACAATACTTGTTCCAAATGATGTTTTGAACAACATTAAAACTCAACACAAAACCAAATACTCACGTTTAAGTTCATGACCTAAAATTTACATATTTTTAAAGTGGATGAAAATATGTTTTTAACATAATAGAAGTGTTCCCTTACATGGCATAGACAACTTTAATGAAGCTAGCATGCAAAGCAACCTAGCATACAATTTTTCTGGGAATTGGAAGCTTACCTAAGCCTAGCAAAGGTTGAAGAACAAGCAAACAAAGCAAGGATTAATAGACTCCTCGACGATAGCTACGATTGGGTGGTCTCGGAACTCCAATCGGGTGGCCGGATCTACGGGAAAAGGCAAAACACACACTGTCTCACCTTAAATCTCCCACATAAGAGTTCTCTTCAATGGTGGCTGAAAATATCTAATGGAGGAGAGGTAATGAGTGGTCTTCTACAGAAATAGGACTCCACTAAGGTTAGGAAAGTGAGTGGGGCATGTGTCACTCTCTAATAGGTTGAATTAAGGCCTAAGCAATGAGGATTTAGGACTAAACTTTCACTTAGGATTAATGCATGCTAATCAAGTCCAAAACAAGAGATTAAGGTAGGGTTAGGATGGATTTGAGTAAGGGAACCAAAGTAAACAACCAAAAATCAGAAATCACACAAGGCTGGAAAACCAACTGTTCAGTTGGTCAGGCCGAACACTCCCTAAGGAGTTCGATTGAGCTGGCCGAACCATTCTATGGAGGTTCGGTTGGCATGGCCAAGCATCTCTATAGATGTTCGATGGCCAGATTAGAACAAAGCTTCAGGCCAAAAACAAGGTCAATCGGGTCCAGAATTAAAAGTGTAGCACACATAAGGCAAAGACAACTCAAAGAAGCATAAGAATGTGTACTAAGGATCAAGTAACAATGATAAAAGGACTCTCATGGACTTAGCTAAGTCCATAAAGATCAAAGCATGAATCAAAGTAAACCAAACAAGAGCATACAAGGCTTAGGAGTTTTATACGGCAATTGTGACTCAACCAAGGAACACAACCAAGTCAAACATGTTAGGCACATCTCTAGCATGTTAAGTAAGCATTATAAACATATAATACAAGTAGGGTTTGGGTTCTCACATTTAGGGTGATTGCTAATTATAAATTTGTTAAAGATATGTGGGAGGCCCTTCAAACCTTATGTGAAGGACCTACTAGCGTTCGTGCTTCAAAACTTAGATTGTTTACTACACAATTTGAGAACACTAGAATGAATGAAACTGAGGATATCATGTCTTACTATGGTAGGTTGCTTGATATGTCTAATTCTGTTGTTGCATTGATTGATCTTATCACAAATGATCTTCTTGTTAGTAAGATGATGCGTACTTTGCCTGTAAAATTTAATGCTAAAATTGTGTTATTGAGGAAGCTCGTGATATTGATAAAATAGGGTTTGACAGACTTGCAGGTATTCTCCAAAACTTTGAGTTGAACCTCAATGAGCAAATCTATATACATATAATAACAAGCGTGATTTTCCCGCCTAAATGTTTTCCATAAATGAAAACATAAATATGCATTGGAAGTTGAAACACTTTGTTTTATTACATTTTTCTTAGTTTTTATTCTAAACATTTAATTAACAAAGCATTGTAAATTGGAACACTTTGTTTTGTTATATATTTTTTATATATATAATGACAAATGTGATTAGCACATCCAAATATAGCAAGATCCATTCAAAATGTACTTGCCAAAAATAGGAAGATATATAATGACAAATATAATTTGCTTATCTTAAGATTGCTAGATAACCACTGTAACTACTTACTAAATAAGGATACTATTTACATATGAACATATATACAAGTATTGATATGTAAATAAAAAAACATAAGAAGCTTTTAAGAAATTAAATATCATCAATCTAAGAGGGAATGTCTTTTCTTTTCTTACCAATATGCAAGGGAAACGAGACTAACAATCTAAAAACTCAACAAACATTACTTACTCAGCTATAAATGTGTTTCCTCTTTGAATATTAATTTACTTGTGAGTTTTGTCAAGATAAATTATATCCATAGGAGTTAAAGAACAAGTACATATTGAAATATAATTTGATGAACAACTATGGATCCTTAAAGTTTGTCATGTCTAATTTGATACTCAACAAATATTGTTTACTCAGTCATAAATGTGTTTTCTCCTTGAATATAAATGTTTTGTGACCGCTTTTGTTGTCTATAACCGTGTAATTTCATCGGCAAAAGTAATAGCATCAGTTATGGCATACTGGATGAGTAGATTTTTAAATATCAACAAGGTCCTGGTGATAGGTGACAATATTATCATTACCGGATTCCATTTTCGCTTATTGACATTGGAAGATAAATATGAGCGAGTAAATCGTAATCCAATTGCTCTAGGAACATGTACGATGACTGTAGAGGGGTGTGATTATATATATGGACGAGTAGCCGAGTATATCATACTTTATGAGAAGTGCAATGAATTGAGAGCAATCATAGTCTAAATGTCTATTTTATTGTCTATTGAATTGGACTTAAATATTTGTAGATATAGTTGTAATAATTAAGTACACATATTATCAGTGTCACATCATTTGGGTGACACTATTAATGAAAGGGTTTTTGAGTCAGGGACATTTTGGTCATTTTGGGGGAGGGATGACTGTAGGAAGTATGTAATTTAAGTTGCTTTTCTTTGGTTTATCATCATTTGAATTTGTTATACAATTTTTATTATCTAACAAATATATATTCGTTTAAAGACGTATTCTAAAATATATATGAATTTTTCATTCGTGTAATAAGGAATAATTAAATTCACTTATATTTTTATCCTTATATTTTAATTATGTTTTAAATTTTCATAACACACTAACTAAAAGATAAAAGAACATTATATTGATATTGATTAATGGGATAATTGCATAAAAAACCCTGGCCTATTTTAGATTTTGCAAATTGAACCCTGACAATTGTTTATAGGCATATTGAACCCCAGACTATTATTTTCAGTTCAATTTAAACCCTCCGTCTATTTCATACGTTAACTCCTAATGGGAAGGTGAGTAGGATGCCTACGTGGCATCCTACGTGGATTTGGCGGCACAAATGAGTCCCCGAGGTTCGGCCTTCCTCGCCAAATTTAATCTAGACTAAACCTTGCACAATTTTCCGGATTGCATGATGGACCCTGATTGCTACAGGCTAAAAAATTCCATATATAAACTATCTCCTACATCTATAAACATACACCCACTGCCATTTCTATATCAAAAACAAAGACATATGCTAATGATGAATAGAGAAGTTTTATGTCATTGTGGAAGGATCACTGTCATGCGAACATCCTGGACTGATCAAAATCCAGGCAGAAGGTTCCTAGGTTGTGAAAGATTTGGGGTAAGTTTATTTTACTTATTTTTTGGTTAAAAATCAGAATTATTATTTTAATCATTTTGCTCACTGTTTTTTTTTCCTAGCAGAAACAAGGGGCATGTGGGTTTTTTCTTTGGTATGATCCACCTCAAAAACCAGTGCAAAGTAACAAATGCCTTTGGATTTGTTTGGTGTTATCATGCTTGTTCAACCTACTCTTCATCTTAATCATAATTGGGCAAGACTAAGCTATATTGTAATGAATGAGTGGTATGAAAGGAATGTATTTTGTATGTTTTTGTATGTTCAGGTAGAAATGAATGTAATGGTTGTTATGTTCAAGAATGAACTCTTTGTAATTTTGTTTTGTTTTGGTGGAAATGATAATTTGGTATGAAAGGAATGTTTAATGATAATTTTGTATCTTACTTTGATGTCACACAAAACAACACAGTTGATCATATAATACCCTTACCACTATATAATATCATTACCATTACATATCAACAATGTTTAATGATAATTCAAGGCCTGCCACAGTTGATAAAAAAAAACTATACATACATATTTTACTTGTGTCTCCACATGACATCAAAACATTATACTGATCAAAGACAATTTATACTTGTGTCTCCACAGTTCCCCCAACATATTTGTCACACTTGATCTGACCATCATGATGCACTTTTACAGTAAACAATGACCCATTTTTATCTGAAAAGTATAAAATAAAACAATTTAATATATAGGGTAACATGCATATCATTGCAATGGATCACATACCATTCCAGTGGACCACAAACAAACTGAAGAAGATCACATAAATGACAGAATACAGAGACGATATATGGTAACTTTGTTTATATTTTCCCCACTTAAATATAAACATAAATTGAAAAAAACTTATACATGCCAACAAAGAATACAGAGACAACAAAGAACAAATACAGAGACATTTCAACAAAGAACAAAGAACAAATATATATGCTTGTTGAAGACATTTTTTTTTAACTTATAACTCGAATACAAATGATTATAAACAGATGTGAACATTGAATCATTTACATTTTCAATAAAAAAATTTAGGGTTCGTACACATACCGTAATTGGGTGTAGGATAATCGTTGAATAGCCTCAGAGACCGCATTGCTTTGATTGTTTGAGTGTTAATGTTACTGACAATGTAATCTTCAAGAACGAATTGCACTCTTCCGGGTTAATTTCTGAGCTTTGTTGAAACCCCTAATTTCAAGCACGAATGAATAAAGCCCTAATTTTCCTTTAATTCGATTTTGATACATTTCCCCCAAATTATGAACGAACCTTCAACAGGCGTGCCATTCACGTGATTTCATTTGTGCCGCCAAATCCACGTAGGGTGCACGTTGGCATCCTACTCACCTTCCCGTTAGAAGTTAACGTATGAAATAGACGGAGGGTTTGAATTGAACTAAAAATAATAGTCTGGAGTTCAATAAGCCTATAAACAATTGTCAGGGTTCAATTTGCAAAACCTAAAATAGGTCAGGGTTTTTTATGCAATTATCCCCTAAAAAAATATAGGCCCCCAATTACCTTGGGCCCTGGGCTGGTGCCCAGCTTTCCCTTGCCTTGGGCCGGCCCTGGTTGACCGACTACAGACTACACATACTGACATACATAGTCTATATTACATATTTTGATATTTAATATTTTATATAATTATATCTAATATAATAATATTTACATCATTACATTACATGAAATGATGAGATGAGAAATTCAGAATCAGAAGTCACTACTCACTAGTTAGATTGTTAGAACTTAGAAGAATGAAGAATCAGAATTCAGAACTCAGAAGATTCAGATTTAAGATTTCGGCCGGTAATAACATACTAGGAGGCAGCTCATCACGAATTCACGATTCCGATTCTGTGATTCACGGCGACGGCGTACGGTGTGCAATTCGTGTCGTGAGAATTGCGACTTGTATTTGCAATTGGTATTTTGACTTTTCATTTTTTTGACCTAATTCCTTAATTTGATTTTCTTCACTTGCCGAATGCCGAGTTACCGGGTACAGCCTTGTGGTGTGCGTGTCTTTCACTCCTTTGCAGAATTGGGCTCATCTTTGGACTTTGGGTTTGGGCCTCTTCAGCAAACCCAATACAAATTATATATAACTACTACTAATACCTAAAAAAATATAGACCCCCAATTTCCTTAGGCCCTGGGCTGGTGCCCAACTTGCCCTTGCCTTGGGCCAGCCCTGGTTGACCGACTACAGACTACACAAACTGACATACATAGTCTACATTACATATTTTGATATTTAATATTTAATATAATTATATTTAATATAATAATATTTACATCATTACATGAAATGAAATGATTAGATGAGAAATTCAGAATCAGAAGTCACTACTCATTAGTTAGATTGTTAGAACTTAGAAGAATGAAGAATCATAATTCAGAAATCAGAAGATTTAGATTTGAGATTTCGGCCGATAATAACATACCAGGAGGCAGCTCATCACGAATTCACGATTCCGATTCTGTGATTCACGGCGACGGCGTGCGGTGTGCGATTCGTGTCGTGAGAATTGCGATTTGTATTTGCAATTGGTATTTTGACTTTTGATTTTTTTTTTACCTAATTCACTAATTTGATTTTGTTCACTTGCCGAATGTCGAGTTGCCGGGTACAGCCTTATGGTGTGCGTGTCTTTCACTCTTTTGCAGAATTGGGCTCATCTTTGGACTTTGGGTTTGGGCCTCTTCAGCAAACCCAATACAAATTATATATAACTACTACTAATACCTAATAAAATATAGGCCCCCAATTTCCATGGGCCCTGGGCTGGTGCCCAGCTTGCCCTTGCCTTGGGCCGGCCCTGGTTGACCGACTACAGACTACACATACTGACATACATAGTCTACATTACATATTTTGATATTTAATATTTAATATAATTATATTTAATATAATTATATTTAATATAAAAATATTTACATCATTACATTACATGGAATGATGAGATGAGAAATTCAGAATCAGAAGTCACTACTCACTATTTAGATTGTTAGAACTTAGAAGAATGAAGAATCAGAATTCAGAACTCAGAAGATTTAGATTTGAGATTTCGGCCGGTAATAACATACGAGGAGGCAGCTCATCACGAATTCACAATTCCGATTCTGTGATACACGGCGACGGCGTGCGGTGTGCGATTCGTGTCGTGAGAATTGCGATTTGTATTTGCAATTGGTATTTTGACTTTTGATTTTTTTTGACCTAATTCGTTGATTTGATTTTCTTCACTTGCCGAACGCCGAGTTACCGGGTACAACCTTGTGGTGTGCGTGTCTTTCACTCCTTTGCAGAATTGGGCTCATCGGACTTTGGGTTTGGGCCTCTTCAGCAAACCTAATACAGATTATATATAACTACTACTAATACCTAAAAAAATATAGACCCCCAATTTCCTTGGGCCCTGGGGTGCCCGCCTTGCCTGCCTTGGCCGCCACTGGTTGACCGACTACAGACTACACATACTGACATACATAGTCTACATTACATATTTTGATATTTAATATTTAATATTTTATATAATTATATTTAATATAATAATATTTACATCATTACATTACATGAAATGATGAGATGAGAAATTCAGAATCAGAAGTTACTACTCACTAGTTAGATTGTTAGAACTTAGAAGAATGAAGAATCATAATTTAGAAATCAGAAGATTCAGATTTGAGATTTAGGCCGATAATAACATACCAGGAGGCAGCTCATCACGAATTCACGATTCCGATTCTGTGATTCACGGCGACGGCGTGCGGTGTGCGATTCGTGTCGTGAGAATTGCGATTTGTATTTGCAATTGGTATTTTGACTTTTGATTTTTTTGACCTAATTCACTAATTTGATTTTCTTCACTTGCCGAATGTCGAGTTGCCGGGTACAGCCTTGTGGTGTGCGTGTCTTTCACTCTTTTGCAGAATTGGGCTCATCTTTGGACTTTGGGTTTGGGCCTCTTCAGCAAACCCAATACAAATTATATATAACTACTACTAATACCTAAAAAAATATAGGCCCCCAATTTCCTTGGGCCCTGGGCTGGTGCCCAGCTTGCCCTTGCCTTGGGCCGCCCTGTTGTTATGACTTGTCAAAGTTAATAATAATTAAACAATTATTATCAATTACTCGTTTCATTGCAGATAAATAGACAGATAACACTACTTTATTTATATATATTCAATGTTTGGTACACGTTTGTGTGTCGAATAACTCCCTTATCTAGGAATAAATAATAATTCACCCCAATTATTATTTAATCTCGGATTAGGAAAAAAAGATTACTTTTTATGTTCGTATATTACTCACCCTTTCCACGGTCGAGTGCTAACCAAGATACCAAACACGCTTTGACTTGATCTCCCATGGAACATTGCGGTATGTGTCCAATTCAGACCCCAAAAAATATGAAGCCACCTCTAAGTGGTTACCATTTTTTTTTTGGCAACCGAAGAGGATTTTTTTTTGCATATCTTCAACTTGAAGATCAAAAATGTTTTTTTTTTAGATGCAAGTTTTAAAAATGTTAAATGGGCTAAGGGCAAAATTGGGAAAAAAAATCTGAGGGTTGTACTAAGCATTTTTAGGGTGGTGTATTAAGTATCCCTAATTAATCCTGCTATACAGACCAAACTGGGGACGGCCGGACGGGACACAAATTTGAGGCCCAATACCATTGGTGGGGTGGGGGTGACAACTGACAAATCCAAACACGCAGGGCTCTCCTTCGCGCTCACAGAGAGATGGAGGAAGTAAAGAAGAGAAAGCTTGAAGACACAGTCGCGAATGGCGAAATCACTTCATCAGAAGAAGACCTGCGTGCGCTGCTTGACCCACTAGCCAAAACTCAGTTGGTCGATCTCCTCTCGAAGCTGTACGTTTCTTTACCCCAACTGTAATCTATTCTCTGTGTATTTAAATTGTTGGGGTTGAGATATCAAGTGTAAACTAATTTAATCTATGGTTTTACTACGAAAATATAGAAAGAAAGAGAAAAAAGTCTTAATTTGTTTCATTAGTAATGCATGGTTGCTGTAAAATTGTGGCGCATATATGGGTTTGTTTTCAATTTTGTTGGCTAAGAATGGTTTTTGCGTGCAAGCTATTGTTGGGTACTATCGGGTCTTCTCAACCCAAAACCTAATTCAAAGGTTAAGGTTCTCCCTCACCCTTATTAACCAAACATCCGGCCTCTTCCATAAACTATGTGGGATACCCTAACAATCTCCCTTTCAGACATCGTGCCCTAGGTTGAGGGAGGAGCAACCTGTATCTCCCGGAACACGGGTTAGAGATGTAAACCTGGGTCTTTACCAGTGTTGGGTGCTATTGGGCCTTCTCCACCCGGCCCCTTCCACAATCGACGTGGGATATTCCAACAGCTATTTAATGAAATTGCGCAAGTTTTTTCTACTTAATTTTTCCACATAGGTATTCAGATGTTATATACAAGTGGTCAAGTGTTTTTTTTTCTCAAGTTTTTTCTCTTCCCACGGATCGAAGGTATGGAAAGTCATTTTGAAAGGGTGGAACTTTTATAAAACTCAGGTTTTTTTTAATATTGGAAATGGGCACCAAGTTAAATATTGGAAGGACAAATGGCGCAAGGATGTTCATCTTCAGGGCGTATTTCCTAATTTATACTCCCTCCGTTCCGGGCAAAGAGTCCACTATTTCATTTGGGAATGTTTCACTTAAAGAGTCCACTTTAAAAAATTAAGGCATAAAAATATCATTTTATTACTAACGGACTACTAAAAGTGTCATTTTCTTAAAAAAATTGACTTTCAAACGGGGACTTTTACCCGGAACGGAGGGAGTATAATCTAGCTGTGGACAGAAATGCTTTGGTGAGCGCTATCTTGGTCAGCTATAATGGTATAGACTCGTGGAACCCTACGTTTCGAAGGAATTTACAAGATTGGGAGATTGGAGATATTTCCAAGTTGCTTGAATTGTTATATGATTTTCAGAGAAAGGTTTGGGAGAAGACAGTGATCTATAGGATGGCTCGAGAAGCAAAGTCTTCACGGTGAAATCTTTCTATTTGATTTTGGTAAATGAAGGCGGTAATGGTAATTACTACCCGTGGAAAGCAATCTGGAAGACAAGAGATCCAAGTAGGTGGCTTTTTTCGCATGATAAGCTTCGTGGGAGTCTATTTTGATGGGTGATAACATGAGAGCTCGAGAGAGGATTTATGGAAATTGGTGCTACATGTTTAAAAAGGAGGAGGAAACAGTCAACCATCCTTTTTTTTTTTTTTGATAAGTCAGGGATCTATCACCTATGGAATTCCTTTTTTCGCATCGCTGGTATCTCTTGGGTAATGCTAAGGTTAGTTATCCAGCTCTTGCGTGGTTGGTCCCTCTACAAGCGAAACAGAAAGAGCTCCTTTAGCAATATGGTGGAATATTTGGGAGAAAAGGAACCAAAGAGTTTTTGATAATATTGAGTCTGACTTAGTTCGGTTAAAGAAGGAGGTGTTCCAGAATCTGTGCTCTTGGTGCTCGGATGCAACCTTGAGTTTAGGGGATTCTTTTGTTAATATTTTGGACATTTTTTCAGTTAACTAATTCTTTTGCGACTTGTATAGTTGTATACCCCCTTTGTACAAAGATGCGTCACCTATTTTGATGATGTGTTATATATCATCTTTACTTATAAAAAAAAAGGTGTAGCGGAATTAAGTTGGTGTAGTTCGTTTTCTTTGGTATACTAGGATGAGTCACCAATTTTGACACTTTTGTGTACTTCCTCCGTTCGAGGTAAAGAGTCCATCATACTATTTTGGGATGTTTCACATAAAGAGCCCACTTTCAAAAATTATGTTTACAATTTCCATAATCTTTCATCTTTATCCTTTACTTATTACCCTACACTTTTGTTGTAATCATGTTGGTTTTGCTCAAGTATTTTTGTAATTATGACCAACTCCAATGAAATTAATATATTATTAATATATTCCTTAATTATTTAACTTTTCAAACGTGGACTCTTTGGGTGGAATGGAGGGAGTATATAATATTTTATTCATCAAAAATAAAATAAAATGGTGCAGCGGAATTAAGTTGTAATACTAGTAATTCTGTTGTGATACTAGTTTGACTGTTCAAGATTACCACCACAGCAAAAGCAACTGATGGTAGAGCATGGAGCATGGAAAGTAAAATCAAGCTAAGACTATTGCATGAGATAATACACTAATTTACGTTTTGTTGGCAAAATCCTGCCTTGTGGAGAGGCTGTGAGTCATTAATCTCACAATTAAAAAAAAATACTTAATACTGTACAAATAAGTGATAACCACTCATGTGTTTAACCAACCCAATATTCTTTATCCACTTGAACAGACTTTGCCACTTGCAACTCTACACTAGACCCAGTATTTAGTATTCCCTAATCAACCATCCAAATTGCACTTCATTCCGTCAAATACTTTGATATTTGATATTGCTGCCGCAAACTCTCAAAGATCTCGCCAGTGCAAGCCTTACTTTGGACATTAATTAAAATTCATTGTACATATGCTCCGTAGACAATCTCCCTTGAAATTTATGGAAGCATGGATCAAATATTCTTTATCTTTTGTTTCTTTATTCGTTCACACAATGAGTCTTATTTCAAGAGTTCTTGGCAGAAGTGGAAACTTTATTAAAATTTAAAATTTAACATATCCTCAATCAACGCTCAATGTATATCTGAACTAACCTTTGTCCCAATTACATAGGGTCGGATATATGAATCTTTTTCACTTTTCTGTTTGGATCAACCAAGTCACATTCAGTCACATAGTTAAAAGTACTCTAGCATACCAGCTTGTACTGGCTGTATACACCGTTCTGGTTAATAAACGGTAGAGTTCATGCATTTCTCCCTGGCCCGAAAATTTCAGGTTGTATCAGCCATACAGACACATACGGGCTATTTATCAGGTGTTCCAAGCGAAAGTTGTGTTCAAGATGGTAAAGGGAAAAGCTTATCTTTTTCCTCTCTTGAGCTCGCAAACACAAAGAGTGTTCCAGCTTCCAAGTGAAAGTTGTGTTCAAGACGTGTGTTAGATGCGTGTCTATTTAAGATATAATTTTGAGACCTAGAGTTGATAAAATAAAGAAAGCATGATAAAATGAGGGTTGTATAGAAAATCACTTAAGATGGTTTGGACCCATACAATATAGCTTAGAGCAGGCATTAGGAACTTAGGAAGTGTGATAGTATCAATATCAACCAGGCTAGAAGTTGGGAAGACCAAAACTAACATGAGCAGATTTAATAAAGAAAGATATGAATGAGTGTGGCGTGTGTGATGACCTTGCTTTGGACAGATTTGAATGGATGAATACGATTCATGTAGCCAACTCCAAGTGATTGGGTAAGCTAAGTTCAGTTGAGTGGAATTCAAATCGATAGGGTTTCCTTAGATGGTGGGGTAGAGTGATAGAGAAAGAGGGAGCCACAACAAAGAGAAGAATATTGTCAACCGAGGGAAAGAGAAAAGCAATGGGTCTGAACTCTGAATCAAGAAAGAAATTGAGATATATGGAAATATATCTATGATTAGTCAAAGGCCTATAGACCAGTGTGTAATGGGATAAGATGTATGTTGTGAATATACCTCGAAGTTCTTTTTTCTTTCTTTCCTTTTTATTTTTCCCCTTTTCTAAATTATGTTTAGCGTCAACAAATTCTTTTATCTCTTTTCTGGTCTTTTTGGTGCAAAACCTTTTTCTTTTTGGTGGCTTTTAAGGGTTCAAAATTCAAAATATAGAATACTTGGGTAATGAAATTAAAATGGCTTATTACAGTGTTGATAAATTTTATAATCATTTATGTGGCACATAATGAATGTACTAAAAGCTCGCTTTACTCCCTTCTTCCCAAAAGGAGAGTCCCTTAATCCTTTTCTGGATTTCCAAACAGGGAGTTCAGTTTCCTTTTTGAGAATTTTTTTTGACCAATTGTTTAAAATTCCCTTTTTTGCTTTGAGGAAGAAAATGGAATGGGTCCCGTCAATTCGACACCACTTGCAGAGATTTTGAGGGTATTATAGGAAGTGAACATGGAGTCAAACATTTCTTAATAACTGTATACAATCAGAGTGGAACTACTCTCTTTTCGAGATAGAGGAAGTAACACTAATTGCGCTAAACTATGCCATTACATACTGGTACAGGGACGTACCATTCTAAAGAGAAAAGAGGTTTGCTGCCAGTAATTACAAGCTATTTATGAGTTATAACTGTGCTCACTCATGTCCTTCTTAACTATTGTGATCTGTGCTATTTTTGGTGTTTCACCACCTATATTGTTGTTGATATTGATAGTTTGATACTATCATACTTCTCTATCGGCTGCACTTATGGTCACTGGTCGTGGTATTGTAGGTATCCATTCTTCCATAACTTTGTTTTGCTTATCATTACTCTTGGGATTGATACATCTCCCCATGTTACTTGTACTTGGTGATAAGCCTTATCTCTGAGGTAATATTTGGAATGTTTAACATTTTATGTGCCTTGCTCGTCGTTATCTAGTCAGATTATTTGGGAATTTGGTATTTTTAACAATTAAGTCTTAGTGCAGTGATTCAGATTTCCATATTAGCCTAAATGAGTGATTTAATACCAAATTTTTAAGTCAGAGTTGTTAGTGAAGTACATTTTGTGTCACTACATACTGGTTCCGTCAATCATTTGCTAGTATGTCTTTTTCTCTGTTGGTTACTTCTTTAAAGCCTCTGTACCTTGTAATGTCCTAGCTGGTCTGTCTCATGGTTGAAGCTTCAATAGGATTTTATCATGAAACTGTGTCAAACCTTCCAAATCTGTTGCGATCTTCTTCTTGATTCTTTTAAATACCAAAACAACTCTATTTTGGATTGGACACCATCAATATTGCTCCCAAGTGGAAACTTGCTTCTTCTTGGGACCCTAGAGACTGTAAATGTTCACCCTGCTGCCACCTTGGCCTTTGTGTGCAGTTTATCCACAAGGCTCAACCTGTTGTCTTGGAAGATTCTTCGTCATAACCATCATCACCTGATTATCCCAACCTAATCCTGACCGTATATTAGAGGGTTGTCAAAAGTCCAGATTGTGAAAGACTGAAGTTTTCCAGAGTTTTCTTCAGCCTTTTTTGTCCAGAACCTCTGCTTTCAGTCTTCATCGTCGCCCGAGTCTTTGAGATAAACCCACACTCCAAGATCCCTGCATCTCCTTGGCCTATGTTGAGAAGTTTTAGTGCTCTCATGCTGTCCATTATCCTCCTGGGTCATATCGAAACACATTATTATCCTATAGTTACCATTGCACGGTACCTACCTTTTCTAATCTTCAACGGAACCCCTCTGTTGCAGATTCATGGAGACTCATGTACTTTTCAACATTACATCGAGCTAATTTTGCTATGAGGTAATGCTAGTTGATGGCAGTTGGGAGAGACAGAGACTAGGGTTTAGATTTTTTTCTAAACCTTGAGGTTGCACCTGCCGATATAATATAGATAAAGAAGATAAAAGAATATTTTGCAGACCCCAGTGATTGGGGCAAAGGCTGAGTTGAGGTAAATAAGAATATTTGACCCATACTAATCACTAGTGAACCAACTCATAGATCCATCCCATATCTGTAGCTGCTGTTCAAAGTTAAAGCTGCCAGCCTTAGTGTTACACTGTCTTGCTATTAGACAGTGGGCTGAGCAGCAGCAAACTGGCTTGCTTGAACTGATCTGAACCTGCATCATCCAAAGCTGTCACAATTAATTCTGGTGTTCCCTTCTTTCTGGTCTCTAAGCCGTCAAAGCATTGGTAGAAAGATAGATTCTGACTTCTTCCATTTTGTTGAAATCATTGCAAAGACAATCTTTTTCCTAGACTTTTTCTCTCTATTAATATTAATTACACATAGCATTGGCGGAAAACAATTCTTTTGTGCTAGTAATGGAAGGCCTTGTTTAAGGGCAGAAACGGATATCTAAAGGATGACACAAGAACAACTTTCTATATAGTGTGCTAAACTACTTTGATTCCATAGTCTGGCAGACTTGTGATTGATAGTGTGCTAAAGAGATGCGTTTTATTTCACTTGAATGAGTGCACGAGCGTATCTTTATATTCATGTTCATCATGCACATATTTTTTCTATTATTTAATGCTCCAGACCTTCATTGACTGATTATTCATCCCCTCCCTCTCCATTGAAAGTTCTGGGATGGCGTTCTGATTTTGCATCTTGGAGGAGAGGAGAGCCGAAGGACAAAATAAGAGTAAGTTTCAGGTAGTTCAATCTAGTTGGATGATTAACAGGCAGAAAAGAACTAATTGTTGGGTGTTACTTTAATACCCACCTGTATTTCTAACTAGCTAGCTTCAATGAGCTGCATCGGCTTTGTGTGCGCGAAAGTGTGCTTCTGCATGTTGATTCTTGTGCTCATCCACATTCATACTTATTTTTTCAGTTATATATTTTAGCTCATATTGCATGCGAGTATTATGATGGTTTATTGGGGAGCCTTAAGATGTTCCTCTTGATCATATGCTGTGTGAAATGACAGTGTGCATGTGTGCTTGTTTGTTTGCATGTTTTGAATTGAAGAGGTTCCCGGTATCCTTCTATTGCTGAAGAAATTAGAAGTGTTGCAAGTGCAGATCCAGCCAACAGAAAGCTTTTTGTTCGTGGCTTGGCCTGGAATACTACTTCAGATACCCTGTGTGCTGTGAGTGCATTGCTGATGTTTGTTATGCTTGTGTCCTGTTGGTGATTGGCCTTTGTACTATGGGTCTTGGGCATTATAGTCATATGTGAATATTAGCAACTTTCTTGTGCTTAATATTTGGATTTAGTATTCTCATTTGCTACTTCAAATAGTGCCCAGACAGTTATTACCGAGTATTGTGGTTCAACTTCTTTAAGGTTATGTTTGCATATAGGCATTTCAAGAACATGGTGAAATTGAAGAGGGAGCTGTTATCATTGACAAAGTAAGTGGAAAATCACGTGGCTATGGGTTTATCACCTTCAAAGATATAAGCTCAGCTCGGAGAGCTTTGGAAGCACCCAGTAAATTGATCGATGTAAGTATTACTAGTTTTATTCTTTTGTAGGCCATCTACTTCATTTTGATGTATATGAACCTTTTCCATCATTACATCATCCTAAAGTGAGATGACTGTCATTGCTTCTTCTGAAAATCTAGTCAGTGAAATAAGATTTTGGCATTTGAATAATTACAACAATGCATCGTATAATAAACAAGCTCTGTCTCCCCCCTCCCCCAACCCCAACCCCACACTGCTCCTCTCGTGAGTGGGAGTCTGTGTGGTGGTAAAAGGAAAATTGATGTGGTTGTTGGAAGTGTGGAGATACGGCTCCCAGTTACTCTTCCATTTCAGAGAGTATGCACCATCCTTTTGCTTTGGAGTGTGGAACATAAAACCAGAACCAAAAAACCATCCCAAAGAACTCCCAATGGTTTGCGGTTATGGAATGATTTATTGGTATTAAGAAAACTCATCTTTGGTTTTGAGCTCTCCATATTCTAACCGAAACTGAAACTGGTAGTATTACAAATACTTATATTTGATTTGTATATAGGTAAAATAGTTTACCCGTCATTCTAACTTACATGTATGTATAATATATGTATGGTGTGTGTGTGTATGTGTATTCCCATTTTAAGAGCATTTTTTAAAGTAATTAGTATGTTTTTCTTGTTTTGTGGTTCTTTTAGCTACTTGTTAGTTCATTAGATTCTTTGAGAGTTTTATGCTTTTGATTTTTGAATTCATACTGTTACACGAGCCAGTTGCAAGCCCGGATAAAGGAGGGTTGAATAAAAAAATCGTGTTAAAGTGCTAGGAAGTCACTGGTATGTGACTTGTTACCCGTGCCTCGGGATGTTGTAGATCAGCAAGGGGCATCACATCTATACGTAGGTGTGATTGATATTTAACATATGTGATCATTGCACTTGCCCATAGTTGTCAAAGGCGAGTGCCTTTGGCGCCTTAGGCGAGAGGCGAGGCGAGGCAATGGCGCCTCAAAGGAGCCTTTGTATATAAATCATTCAAACCTTTCATATTTTTCCAGTGTGGGATAACCCACTTTCAACACTTCCAATGTCATACTTTAAGCCTCTATAACTTATTTATCCGAAATCCGAATTGGACAAATAAATATTGTATTCTTATGTATTCATGGAGAAGAACATAATTCCACAATTACCCTAGTCATTACATAAATGACTCTCAAATAAATTAGTGCCAAAAGCCCCAATTTACTTCACTTAAAAACACTAGTTTTCCAACACTTAGTTTCATATATTATGCTCATTTATAACATGTTTTGTTGATATTTGTTAAGTTATATACTTATATGTATTTTTCCTAACTATTTTTTCTGTGAGCGCCTTTTTGACGCCTTTTTAGCACCTCGCCTCTCGCCTCAAATTTGGACCTATCGCCTTTTTGGCGCCTCTCGACTTTGACAACTATGCACTTGTCTCGAGGTGTACCGAATAGGTTAGAGGTGCCACATCGTCGTTTGGGTGGTAAAAGATCAGCAAGGGCAGGGTAGGAAACTAGTGACTGCTACTACTAAGCTTAGATTAGCAACTTGCAACATTGGAAATTCGGAACCATTGTTGGGAAAGGGATATAGTTAGTGAATACTATGATCAAAAGAAAGATTAACATAACGTGTTTACAAATAACAAAATGGTACTAGAGAAAAGCTAGAGAATTAGAACACGCAGGCTTTAAGTTCTATTCTAGTGGAAAAAAAAGACAGAGAAATGGGGTTGGCATAGTTGTAGATAAGAATTTAAACGAAGATGGTCTGTATTAGGAGATAGCTTAATACGTATAAAATTGGTAGTAGGAAAACATGTTTGACGTAATAAGTTCCTTTGCTTCACAAGTACGATTAAACCTGCAAAGTAAAATCAATTTTGGAAAGCTTTAGATGAATTAGTTTAAGGGATACCTCAAAGTGGGTATACTATATTGGGGGGATATTTAGTGGTTGTGTGGGAGAGGATTGTGTTAGGTATGAGGCGATGCATATAGGATGTGGTTTTCGTGATAGAAATAAGGCGGGATGGCTATATTAGACTTTGCGGTAGCTTAGGATAGCGAATACATGTTTTAAGAACACAAATGAACATTTGAAAACTTGTAAAAGTGGACTAAATAAGAATCAAATAACCTGTTTTTTACCTAAAAAACTTGATCCATTAACTTGTAAAGTGTGTAAGGTTATCCCAGGAGACTACTTAACTTCATGACATAGACTCATGGTGCTAGAGATTACCCTAAAAAACAAAACAACAATATAAAAAGACAATAAAAACCTGAGAACCAAGTGGTGGAAATTAAAAGTTGAGAGATCAGATTTATTAAGGATAAATTGGTAAAAGATGCAACGAAGAATGTAGAAGGTAGGAGTAATGAAATGTGTGGCTATCTTAACAAGAATATCAAAAGAGGTGTTGGGGAAATTAAAAGGTAAAAGACTTTTAGATAAAGAAACGTTGTGGTGGAATAAGGAAGTGCAAGTGTTATAAGACTGCAAAAATGTAGAGATCTAAAAGATATGGAGCGATATAAATCTGCTAGAAAAAGAAGTAAAGAAAGCTGTGAGAGAGAATCCTAGTCTAAAGCATTTGATGACTTTTATTATAAATTAGATACAAATGGGAAAAGAATATATACAACTTGTAAAATTAAGGGATAGGAATACTAGGGATTTCAATTATGTAAAATGTTTTCAGGATGAAAATTCACGGGTTCTAATCAAGGATGAAGAAATTAACGAAAGATGAAAAGTATATTTTCAACAATTATTGAATGAGCAACATGGAGGAAACTGGTCATAAAGGAACATCGTACCGGCGGTAGAAGTAAAGATATTACCTTTCTGTAGAATAAGAGCAAAAATGAATTTTTTTTTTGATAAGTAAAGAGTATATAAATGAAAGCGTCAAAACAGGTGACGCGTCCTATGTACAAAAGCAATATTCAACCAACCACTACTAGCCAACAAAAATGTTATCCACAAATTCTACAAAAGGATTAGAACCTGCGGGACCACCTAATCACACCAAAAAAAACATAGTCCGAATAATCTGATTTTTAATCTCCTCCAGGTTTTGTTCTTCATTCTCGAAAACTCTACGATTCCTTTCCTTCCAAATTGACCAGCAAACTGCCAACGGAGCAACATCCCAAAAACAATTCTTTCTTCTGCTCTTATACAAAGTCCAGCACCTAAGCAGTTCCTTCCTTATCGACTGATGCATCACCCATGAAATCTGTAACAGTCCCAACACAAAGCTCCAAATTTCCCTTGCAGCCGGGCAATGAATCAGAAGGTGGTTCACACTCTCTCCGTCCAGCTTGCACATAAAGCACCAGTTGGTATGGATTTGATTTCGCCTCCTCAAATTAACCAGTTAAGATGGCTTCGAGAAGCGGCTTCCCACATAAAAAACCCCACCCTAGAAGGAGCCCTTAATTTCCAAACACTCTTCCACGGGAAAGACTTGTCGCTAGCTGTCAATATTTGGTAAAAGGTCTTAACTGAAAAGGGCTCGTCTTTCTTTCCATTCCAAATGATGGAATCACCCAAGCTCTTGTCCACCTTTTGCTGGTACAGCAACTCAAAAAAGATCTCAAGATTATTAACCTCCCAATCTTGCATGTTCCTTCTAAACGAAGATTCCACGTAACAACCTCACCCTCCACTACCATAACTGAGCTTACAAACTCCTCCTTGTTTACGGCAAGATTAAATAAAGAAGGAAAAGCTGGCTGTAACTCCAAATCACCACACCATTTGTCTCTCCAGAATTTGACTGGATCCCTTTACCCACTTTGAAGGAGATGAAGCGCTTCATCTTCTCCCAATTTTTCCAAATTCTTTTCCATACCCCCACCCCATTACAAGAATGCACCTCATTAGGAGCCCACACATGATTCCCTGCCCCATACTTGGCCATCACAACTTTCTTCCAAAGCTCACTCTTTTCTGACACGTAACGCCACAACCATTTCCCTAAAAGGGCTGAGTTGAAAACTTTTAACTTTTTAATCCCCAACCCACCATTCTTCAAACTTGAACAAACTACCTCCCACTTCACCAAGTGATACTTCCTTTCATCCATTTGGCCTTCCCACAAAAAGTCTCTTTCTAGTTTCTCCAACCTCTTGGCCACGGAAACCGGCATATCGAAAACAGACATGAAGTAAGTAGGCAGGCTAGATAACGTGCTCTTAATAAGAGTCAGTCGGTCACCCTTAGACAAACACCGCTTCTTCCACCCTGCTAGCCTACACTCGAACCTTTCGATGACCGGATTCCATATATCTTTATGTGTAGAATGCGCCCCAAAAGGTAATCTGAGATAGGAAGTCGGGAGGGAGCCAACTTTTCATCCAAAGAAGTCCGCCAACCTGTCCATAGGATCAACCGTCCCAACTGGAAAAAAACTCGCTTTTATGGATGTTGTTGATCTTCAATCCTGAAGCAGCCAGGAAGAACAACAGAACCAGGCGAAGATACTCCAATTGCCTCGAATCCGCATGACAAAATACTAGAGTATGGTCTGCAAATAGAAGGTGAGAGACCATCAGCTGTCCTGGACCCCTTTCCCTGCATACTTTAAACCCGCTAATGAGACCTCCCGATATAGAAACATCCATTATCTTGCTCAACACTTCCATCATTATAATAAACAGGAATGGAGAGAGCTGTCAGAGCCTCTCGGGCTAGCAAAAAACCCCGCTCATTCCCCATTTTGTCATTAAGCATAGATTGCTAGGCTCGAGCTCACATGGAAAAGACCTCCTCATCAGTTTCGATATCCTTCATAAGTTACCCAACTTACGATGGACATAGGATGGTCTCTGTTACAAAAGCTTCTTCAACCCATGGAGCCCAGTCCCACGGCTTTACATGGCGTCTGCTTCATCCATAGAAATCCTCAAGCATTAGATCATCCAAGATTCTTGTGCTTCATCCCATACAGAGTTCTTGGCAAAGCATCCCTGGAGGAGCTTGAGTAAGTCTGCCCGCGATAGTTGTCTTGGGACATAGGTGCACGTTGGTGTTGCACTAGAATCAATATCTAGAAGAAGGGCATCTCCTGAGTTTTCTCGGCCAGGGACCATGAGATCCAGGGAATGATTCTTACAGCACCAAAGTGGATATGGGTATATCCTTGGGAGAGACATTGTCCATACCAGTATGTCATCGATGTAAACCAGTGTATTGGAAATAATTGGCTTAAAAATGGTTACCATTGCTTTTTGGAAGGCGGATGAGGCATTTTTAAAGCCGAATGGCATGACATTCCACTTACCAAAACAGAGAATCTCACCGAGGAAATACAGAAAAAATCCACTCCCTACATCTCCCGAACCCTATCCTTGACAACAAATAATCCAGAAACTCCCAGCACACATGATCATATGCCTTTTTTATATCCAACTTGCAAATTAATCCTGCCTCCCCGCTGCGAATTCTGGAATCTATGGCGTCATTCGCATTGAGTACCGCATCTGTTATTTGCCTCCCACCCACGAAAGCATGTTCAGAATCGGAGATCACTCCCTAGAACCTTTTTCAGACGAGCAGATAAAACTTTTGCAATGATCTGAAGTCTTTAATATCCTCCGCACCTGCTTTCTTGGGAATGAGAGCAATGAAGGAAGCATTTAAACTTCTCTCAAATCTCCTGTGCTTGTGAAAAAATTTGAATACCTCCAACTCATCCTTTTGAAATGTCCAGCATCGCTGAAAAAAGGCCATAGGAAAGCCATCAGGTCCTTGAGCTTTATCCCCTCTCACACCTCTGACTGCTAACAACACCTCCTCCTCTGAAAAAGGACTTTCAAGCCACCTCTATCCTCAACATTAATAGCTTTAAATGGTACCCCTTCCAACTTAATAGGCGGATCCTCTTCAGCTTTACAGGCTTTCATAGAACCTTGCAATTCCTTACCTGATCTCAGCCTCACTTTCCAGCAGAACCCCATTAATAAGCACCTTCTGATTACCATGCTTATGGATACTAGCCATTCGATGAAAGAACCTCATATTGTTATCACCTTCATGCAGCCACTAGACTAGCTTTCTGACTCCAACTAATTTCCTCACTTTTGAGAAGTTTCTGAATTTCCACTTGTAATAAATTCCTCTGGACAGATTCCTCCCTATTCAGCCCAGCCACTCCTTTCTCATCCAAAACTCACACCTCTTCCAGAGCCTTATTAATCCTTTTCTTGAGATTTCCAAAAATTTGTTTGTTCCACCTTTTAAGATCCTCTTTTAAACATTTTAATTTCTTCTCAAATCTGAAGCAGGGATCACCATCTACCAAATAGGATTGCCATTTATCCTTCACAAAATCCAGAAATCCTGTTTCCTCGAACCACATAATTTCGAAACGAAATGGAGTCTTTACGCACCCCTTCACAGTTCAAGGCAAGAGGAACATGATCGGAAACAAACCTTGGTAAGCATACTTGAGAAATCCCCCCAAACCCCTCAGCTCACTCTGCTGTCACCAAAAATCTATCAATTCTTGAACTTTGCTTCATCCCATGGGGCCAGTATATGTGAAGCATTAGAGGAAATTTAAAGCATGATATGGCTTATGGGTCAATTAGAATATGAGGTTTTCCAATTGGGAAGCAGCTTGACCTCTGCTCTGATCAGAGTAACCTTTTGTTTTTTGTTTTTCCTTTTTCTTTCTTCTAGATGCCTCAACTACAAGGCCAAATTTCACTGTAGTATAATCTCACTCAGCTCAGTCTTCCCCACATCTGTTTTCCTAATACTTAAATTTATGCTGTTTTAGGGGCGGATGGCAGTTTGTATCCTAGCTTCTGAGGGCTTAACTAGTGTGAGTACCAACAATCCTGACCAAGCCCAGAGGAAGCTGTATATTGGGGGTTTATCACCCGAGACATCAAGTGAGATGCTGCTCCATTTCTTTTCAAGGCATGGTGAGATAGAAGAGGGTTCAGTTGCATATGACAAAGACTCAAACAAATCACGGTACAAGTTAATATTAGTTTATCAATGTTGGGTAAATTAACAAATTATTAACGACTGTAATTAAATTGCAATATTATATTATTACTAATACTTGTTGACGTTAACGGTGAATATGGTGTCATTTCTAGTAGCCATCTTACTTTTTCATGTTCCATGTCTAGTGGTTTTGGCTTCATAACGTACAAGAGTGTAGAGGCTGCAAAGAAAGCTATTGATGATCCACAAAAGAGCCTAGGGGTTAGTGAACAACCTTATGTTTTTGTTTCAAATTCAAAATTTGCGGTGCTAGTCTTTTCGGGTTAGTTTCTGAAGTGATATTATTTGTGCATGGTTGCAGGGTCGAAACATCACGGTGAAGCTTGCTGATAACCAGAAGGGCAAAGTGGTTCAGACACAATTACCTCCGGCAATGGTTACAATACCCTTATCTCTGGCAGCTGGATATCCACAGCCTGGAAACCCTAACATTGGTTACACCTATCCTCCTCAGCCTGTTGCAACCTATCCTGCTTCCGCTTACCCAAATTCTGCAGCTGCTCCTCCTCCATACCCAATGCAATCTCAGATTTCATACCCGCCCTACACTGTCCAGAAAGAACCTGTTGTACCTTTGCCAACAGCACCTGCAGGAATTGGCGGTTATCCATACTATTTCCCAAAGCAATGACTGGAGCATGGTAAGTTCAACTCAAACAGTGACTTAACAATTGTCAACAGGGCTTGTCATTATGATGGGAGTGTAGGATACCTAGAGTTAACTTAAAAACAACTCAAGAAACAGTTTTAGGAGTTTTCTAACGGCTGTAAAATTTAAAATTTCGATTGTGTAGAATGCTTAGTAAGTAGAATCTCTGTTTTTTGGAACTTGCAGTGTACTCTGTTGTGTGATGAAGTTAGTCTCTTCTCTTGGTTGCTCAGCCCAACTTTCTTCATTTTCCCTCTCACCTGGAGGAGAATCTCTGCTTAAGTAGAGTACAGTCTGCATTTGAGTTTCAAGCCTAACACCCCATCTGTGCTCTGTTGAAATCTCAAGTTTTCAGTTGTCCTGCCTCGTTTTGCGATGAAAATAGAGGGAAAAAGGAACCCCCGCCAGAACCCCCAACCCAAGTGCACCAAAAATACAGTTTAGGGTCTTTTTGTGCAAAAATTGAATCATGGCCTTAAATGAAACATATAAAACTTAAAGAGGTATCATAAAATGGAATTACTCTCAGTTTTGGGCAAATAATCTATTATTTCATTTTGGGATGTTTTATTTAAAAAGTTAATTTTTAAAAATTAACAGTATAAAAGTGTCATTTTGTTATTAATGAGTTATTTAAAATGTTATTTTCTTAATAAATTTGACTTTCAAATGAGGGCTTTTATCTGAAACAGATGGAGTATTTAAGAGCGAAATGTGAAAAAAACCGCCGGTGAACTTAGGGATTAGAACAGACGTTTTTCTTGCACATTGATAATGCTTTGCTAGACCATATGATCACAATATTGTTTGGATGCAAAACACCATTTTCATAGCATGATTGATAAATTTCTACTCACTCCGTTTAAGAAAATGATACTTATAGTAGTCCATTGTAAGTTTAATAGGCAACGAAATAAGCCTTAGAAGAGGAAGTGTGAATAACATTTTAAAAACTTAAAGAGTTATTTTAAAAATCTTAAGAAACTGGCAACGAAAATAATGTGATATCAATAGATAGAAAGATTGTCCTATCAGTTGATGGTAAAAGCACTTTGTGTCAAATTATTGACACATATTTAAGTAATAAAGGTTTTTAAGCAGATCCACTTATTATAAGAAATGAGCTGAAAGACAATTTATAAAACAATTAAGTAAATGATTCAAAAATGTAACTGATTGACATTTAAGTAGATTGGAACTATTTAAGTGAGAAACAGTTCTATCAGCTGAAAGAATAAATGACAAAGTATTTAGGAGTGGTTCATAGTGTAAAAACTGCTACGTTCACTACCAAGTTTGTCAAATAAGAACTGGAAAGAAAATGATAAATGAAAGAATAAAGGAACAATGAAAATAATGATTGTTCAAATAAAAACTAGAAAGAGAAATTATATATAATAGACTATCTAGTTGATGTTTGAGAGAAGAAGCTCTTCAAGGAAAGATTGAAGTTCTAAATCAAATGAAGGCTTTAACGTATTGTCTCTGTTAGTGAGTTTGAAGATTTTTGAGATTTATGAATTTTGTACACGTAATTCTGTAAATGTATCTTCTTCAATCCTTGTTTCAAACGGTTTATAGAGATCTTCAAGTTTGGAGTCGTTTGAGAGAACAAGACTGAAACTTGAATTTCTTGAAGACATGATGATGAAAAAATCTTTCATTGAATGCACTGAGATCTTGCATAATGTAAGAGACAAATGATATCATCTAATATTAAATAATAAATAAAGTGGTTAGTTAGGAGATATGATATACTAGAAGAACATTTAAGACATACACGCAAAGTTTTTCCATTGATAATACAGACATGATAAAAAGTCTTCAATGAATAGTTATTTTATTTGAAATATAACAATCAAATAACAATTAAATATAAGAATGTGAAGGCCAAACGTTTCAACAATGTATATTGTTTAGCAGATATAGAATTCAAAATGATAAGTGTGCGCTGATACCACAGCAACTGCTATATGTTCATGACTAAGCTTAAGTAGATGAAATGTTTTATTTAAAGAAGACTGCTTAACCAAGTCTGAGAGGTATCTATCTGCTGAAGGTTTTAGCAGCTAGAATTAGACTTTGTAAAAGTCTAAGTAAAAAAGTCTAAAGGTATTAAGTACTTATGTATATGACTAGTTTTTTTTTATCCTTAATAGTTTTAAGTAAATCTAAAGCATGCAAGTTTTTACACTCATTAGTAATAAAATCACACTTTTATGTCTTAATTTTTTATAGTGAACTCTTTAAGTGAAACATTCCAAAATAGAATAGTGAACTCTTTACCTGGAATGGAGGGAGTAAATCATAAGTTGGGCCAAGTTGTAAATGCACATATTTTCAAGATGCCCATGTTACCCCTCCAAAACCCCTTCATTCTTCAAGACAGAAAACCCTTCTTCTTCCAAACAAAACCCCAACTGTGCAGTTGACTACCCAAATAGCTATGAAATAGTTATTACAAGTCAATGTTGCAAGCTCTCGGTGCTTCCTCAAAGAATACCAAATCCCAACAATGGGAAAAATCAATGTCAGAAATCATCTAAAAGCACCTCAACAATTAAACCTATTTTTCCTTAAATTTATCATTTTTGAAACTTCAGTTCTTGTACTGATGATGCACTTCATAAAGAAAAGAACTTCATGTTCTCTCAAATGGGTTTGTTTTAATTTGACTTAAAACAACTTTAATCCCTCGAACTTATGTAGTTAAGGTTGTTGCTTCACACCCATATCTTTAATTTGAGGCAAAAACTTGAGATAAAGACAGTCTTAATGATTGCGATCCGTTAGACGAGCCTCAAATAGAACGGAAAATAGAGTTGGGCAAAATTCTGGCCGGTCCACTTTTTGAATTTCTAACTTTTTCAGTCCAGTATTTTTTTTTTCAACAAGAACAGATCACTTAATGAATACCCTTAATGAGCAAGAGCCGCGCTACAAATAAAGACGAGATGCATCGCGATTCATATATTTATATATCGCGGTGCAAAACTATCAACAATCAAAAAATTATGTGAACCGCAATATATAAATATGTGAATCGTGGTGCAACATTATATGAATCGCGATATATAAGTGAACAGAATATCAACAGTCAGTATTAAAAGAAGCAAAACTACCCAGCACGTATATCAACAACCAAAAAATAATGACCAATCTTTCTTCTTCTTTATTTCGTTTTTAAATATCCAGGGCCGGCCCAACACTTGTGGAGGCCTAAAGCGAATTCCAAAGTGAGACATTTTTAAAGTAAATAATGTAAAATTGTATTGAAATTGTTATATTTTTATTTAAGTTTTATCTTTCCTACTTTTTGGGATGTAAAATCATTTATTAAATTATTGTAATCAATTGAATTTAATAATTCTTTTTCAATCGACAATAAAGATTGTCCACTTGATCTTTGTTGAAACATTGTCGATCTTAAATACAATTTTAATAATTTTAGTTTTGAAAAAAATTCTTTCTGCCAAAGCATAGTTACATTATTCTACATGCGATTTATGCATTTAGAAAAGAATCAAACGTTGTTATATAATTGAGTATGTCAAAAGTAGTAGTAATTTTACTTTTTTTTTAGGCCTATTTTTTTTTTTTTTTTTAAAGCCTAAAACCATTGTTTCCCCATCTTCCCCCTTTGGTTGGGCTTGTAAATATCTATTGTCATTTATTCTCAAACTTATCTACTGTTATTTCGTCTCACTCCATATGATTTATTTAAAATTACAGTTGTTATTTATTATCAAGTTTCTTCTCAAGCATTATGATTTTCAAATGCATACAAATCTTAGATAAAAAAAAAAGCATCCCTTCTTCCTTCATCTTTATGAACTTGATGATAAAACTTGATAAGCAACTTGATATAAACAACCATATGAAGCTGATTTAAGAAGATTTCTCACAATGAAGATTTATTTGGGGCATGCCCAGACTTCGATCTCTCAATGTAGCATTTTATCTGGGACATGCCCAGACTTTATAAATTTTCGATGTATTCAGATGATATGAAATTGAAAAGTAAAACATATATTTTATATCGTGCTTCACATATTTATTTTGTATTGCAGTTCATCAGTGTTACATTCATGATTTTGTATTTTGTATCGCGGTTCATCAGTGTTCAATTGTTTTGTATCGCGGTTAATATATTTGTCAACCGCGGTGCAACTAATTTTTATGAAGGGAACTATTTATAAACAAATATATCAAAAAAATTTGAATAATGCTACCAAATAAGAAAATGTACACCGCAGTATACAAATATTTAAATACAGAAATCGAAGTTATATACCGCGGTGCAAAGGCTAATATACTCTATTATGGTTGTTTATTTTTGTATCGCGGATAATATATTTGTATTGCGGTTAATATATTTACATCGCGGTATATAAACATTTAATGTTGACTCTTTATATTTAAATCACAAAAAAAAAAACATGTGCACCACGATTCACGCGCTAGTTATCCATTCAGCGTTCATTAAGGGTAACGTAATCATTTCTCTCTAAAAAGTGACATTTTTCGGTTAAAAATAAAAACAATGGACTGAAGGGATTAAAATCATGGAAAATGAGACCAACCCACAATTATTTCAATTGAGTTGGGTTTGGTATGGGCATAAGCAACCCATTGCCAAAAATTGTGGGTTACCCATAAAAAAATGGTCAAAATGAGGGATGCAAGTAGACGGAATATGTGAGATTCAGGCTGGATCAAAAAGACCCAACCCGAATCCATTAAAATTGTTGTGGGTTAAGGAGAATGATGGAGGCAACGTGGTGAATTAATGAATACTTTCATGATTTGTTTTGGTGTCCTCCTTTCAAAATATTACTTCGGTGCCTCTAAAGTTTCTAGAAGACGAGCCGAAGCCTCTAAGTACCCAGACTTTGCATTTTAGTCCTAAATCAATTTTAAAGCTTTGATCAACTTCATTTTTAATGCAAAGTGACACTTTTAATGCCAAAAACATTCTAGGCCAAAAAGTGACACATTTTCATTCATGTCAACTCTTATACATTGAGTGACTAAAAGTGACACATTTTATGTCAAAAGTGACACATTTAAAGACAAAAGTGTGTAAGTGACACTTTCATACATAATGACATACACATTTAGGGACTTTTTATTATTTTTTATTTTTTTATAGAGGATCAGTAGTGGTTCCCCACTTACCCCCTTGGTGACTCGAACCCATGACCTATTAGGCATAGGTGAAACGTCTTACTACTAAGCTGCACTTACTTGCCACATTTAGGGACTAAATATGACATATTTAATGGTAAAAGTGATACACTTTCATACATAATGACTTACACATTTAGGGACTAAAAGTGACATATTTTATTGTAAAAGTGATACACTTTCATACATAATGACTTACATATTGATGGACTAAAAGTGACACGTTTAAATGCAAAAGTGACATATTTAAAAGCAAAAGTATCACATTTTCATATATAATGACTTACACATTGAAGGACTAAAAACGTTACATTTAAAGGCAAAATTAACACATTTAAAGGCAAAAGTGACACATTCAAGGCTAAACAGTTGGCGGTCTTCATTTATAAAATTTGTGGGGTGGTGTTGTAATTTTCAAAATTTTAGGAGTGGTACTGCAATTTTTGAATCTTTGACTCATATAACATGGATAGCTCCATCTTACATATTAAGATCCGAAAGACCGTATTACAGGTTAAGACATACCCTTAATTGGGGAATACACAGGTTTTAGAAAAGGTTAAAGAGTTTGAGGATTTGGCTCGAATGGATTGTGGAGCACTTATTGGAGAAAGAATCATAACGTTGGCTTTATATGCTTGAGCTTTTGTGGTATTAAGCAAATCATGTTGCATCAATTCGCAAATGGAAGGATTATTATGTAAGCGCGCATATGGCAATTACAATCATTTCACTAGCTGGATTCTTGATGAAATTTGGAGCGTCAGCTTGGATGACGTAATTTATATGTTTCTAAAGCTCCCACAAATCCCATTTAAGACATTTTTCCAATTTGAGCCAATGATGTCGTCTCTTTATTAAGATTGAGATGAAGTTCCTGGAAATTGTGAAGCTAGTTTGTGCTTACCCTATATCACTCATTTGTTCTTTGAACTTACCCCATATTAGTCGGCTTGTTCTTTAAAAACCGGGAAAAAATGACTTTACAAGGAAGACCTCCAAGAAGGATTCTTGAATCAAGAGTTGAAGTGTTACCCTTGATCACGCCAAAATGTGGGTGACTACACGTGGAGTACACGTAGGACTGAACTAGACGAAGGTTGTCTATGTTGGAGTGGTGAGGTGGATATCTGGCTGCTGCTACTACTGGTTTCCCAATCGCCTTCCCTGTCTTCTTAAGTGAGGTCCTGTAAATAAGAGGAAAAACACCGGTCAGGGAGCTGGGAGGTTATCCCAGCTAAAGCCCTCCGGCGTGAGAGTCAGTGCGGGGGTAACAATGGAGTGAACAGGCGTACCCTGTGATCACCCTTAGCAATATTTCTCTAGCTATGAGCTCAAAAACAAGGAATATCTCCAGTGTGAACAGTGTCATACCTTGTGAAGTTGGTTACCTTCCTTTTTATACTCTCTCGGTGCGGCTTGCCCCAAGCAAGACGACGTTGGAGCAGGATGCGTTGGTCGGCCGAGGTGGGCGCTCTCATTGGTTCTCTCTTTTTCAGGTTTGTCAGAGTATCAAGCAGGTCAACTGTCAGTGGAGCGGCGGGCGCAGAGCACGTTGGTGTTTCTCCAATCGAATGGGGCCATCTGGCGTACTTTGTACTATGATGACGTTTCTTCCCTTAGGTCGCTGGGACTTAGGTCCCTGCTTTCTCTTGGTGGTCGGCTATGGTCGAGGACCGACCACGTAGGGCCTGCCTGGTGACAATTGACTAGTCTAACATAATTCTGCTTGGCCTGGGTTTGGTCGGCCTGGAGGTGCTCGGGTCGAGGATGGTCGCCGAGCTGTGCCACATCGGCGTAGTAGCCAGGTGTCGTTGTTCCAGCAGCCACGTATCTGCCACGTGGAGGGCGAGTGGTTGAGTCCCTTCAGTTGCCCCCGACTTTCCGAGTGCGAGGATTCATCCCAAGCTTGGAAAGTATAACTTGATTTGTCCTTGGTTGGGATCTCATATGCCGATCATACTCTCTCTGCTTTAATTTTGGGGATGAGCCGAAGACGGGTTTCAACTAGTCCCTCAGGACGAGCTCGTCTTGATGGTCGGATTGGTGGCGTCGGTTGGGGTCACGTCTTATTAATGGCGTGTTTCCCGAAGCGTCATAAAGCCGACTTTCATTTAATTTCTTGAAGTGGCGGCGCCGTTATTCCCTAATTTCGGCGACGTCGTTTCGGTTACTGTGGCCACGTGTTGGTCGTCTATTGGCGGGATAGGGTCCGCGTGCCCATTGCCGGGTTGACCCGTTCGTTCGTGGATCGTATAAAATGAAAACCCTGGTTTCTTCTCCACATTTACGCTTATTTCTGGTCTTTTCCGCTCAAGCGATTTTCGGCGACATTTCCTTCTGCCGGTTTCTTACTATTTGCCCTCTTTCCAGCCGCCGTTCTTTCTCCAAAAGTGGTCCTTTAGGTTCGTCTCCTCCTTCCGCTTACTTTTCTCTGGTTCATAAGCCCTTGCTGCGGCGCGGCGGTGAGTTATATACCGCCGTGTTCTTCTCCGGCGAGCGGTTACAGTTCTCAGCTTTTTCGTACTAACGCCGGCGAGTTTCTCATTTCAGGTTCTCGTCTTCGTCCCTCGTCTTCGTTCCTTGCCTCTGCCTGCTTTGTCATCATCATCATTGAAGGTATTCTTCTTCTTTTAGTTCGACCTCAATACTTAGGTTTTCGTCAAGCTTTTTATGAGTTTCCGAGTCCTCGCGTCGTACCCCTGATCGTTCCTCCTCTAACAAGGCATATAAAACCTGCTCCTCGTCTTCTTCGTCGTCTTCCCCTAGGATCCCCTCTCCCTCGGCCCTTTCTTCGGCTATGAGGACTAAAAGAGCTAATCCCGGGGTGATTTATGCTCGGTCCCCTACCCTTTCTCGGGTATATAAGCAGATCGATGGAAATTGGGAAGCTGTCCTTCCCAGCGAAGCGGAGAGGCTATTATTGGCCGCTGGTTACAAATTAGAGGGACTTCCCACGCGAGGGATCGAGTCACGGAGGATCGAGGACCGACCTCTTGGGACTCAGATGCATCTCTGTGAGTCGAGGGAGCAAGCATATTTTGACCTTTACCAAATCTTTTACAGTTCGGCGCGGATAATGGAGCAAAACATAGAGTTGGCGAAGAGAAAAAGAAAGAAGGATGCTGTTGGCTCCTCGTCGGCACCCGAGGTAGATGATCGGGTGAGTAAGACGAGCAAGAAAATCCGAACTGGGAAAACCAGAATAAGCGAGGATTCCGCCGAGGAGGGCGGCAAGGCCGAGGGCAGGTGGTTAAGGGGGTGGTGCAACCATATTGACCCTGAGGATGTAGAGGCTTGGAGCAATCGGTTTAATCATAGTCAGAAGATTTACGGGGTATGCTCGATATACGGTTGTCTTTGCCCGAGCTGAGGCTTCTCCGGAGTGGTGTCGGATTCTACACTTCGTTCTTTGAGGCAGGGCTCCGACTGCCTTTAGACCCCTTCATATGCGAGTTATTGGACGAGGCTGGGGCCCATCCCTTGGATTTATCCCTCAATCTGGTGAGGTATTTGATCAGCTTCATTGCTTGTCTGCGCGTGCTCGGATTTGAGCCTACTCTTCCCCTCTTCAAGAACTATTTTGCTGTGACTATGTCCCTTGGTCGTCTTCAGTGCAAACACCATAACAATGGGGTCAACTTATTCGTTCGTCCTCCTAAGAAGATGGGGCATTGGGCTGATAAGGTCGTTGTCGTAGAGAGTCGACGAGGGTGGAATTTCCCCCTTCCTCGTGATGCTGTTGAGTCTGTGAAGTCACTGTCCTCTGTTTCCTCGTTGACCGAGTATGAGGAGAGGACCAAGGAGGCATTGGAGGGTTTTCTGGGTGCACGGGGCGAGAACCCGCTCGTGTTCAAGTGGAGCTCGATTTGTACTAACGAAGAATTACTCAGTCTGGTCGGGATATCCAGAAAAGCCATGAAAGACCTCCGACCTCGATGTGCCATGCCTGTGATTAGCACTTATCCGGGCTGGCTGGTGCACAAGAACTTGGTCTTCAAGAAGGACTGCCTTTCTTGTCGAAATATGAAGGCCGAGCAGCCTTGCCCAGATCACCGTGAATACCTTCTTTTTTAATTATTTCCTTGCTTATTCTTCCTCTTTTTGCTTGTTCCTGACTTCAAACTTTTGTTTTCCAGCGATGAGGAGTCTTGATGCCCGAATGGGTCTGACGAGGAGCCGCAAAGATGCAGCTGTTGATCGTCGTGCCGTGCTGGAGACTGCTGCCTCTGACATGCGGACCGGCTACAATTTGCCGACCGTGCCTTTAACCGAAGGGGTGGCTGCTCCTATCCCCAAAGCCACGAAGGCCGTTCCCGCTTCATCTCGGGGAGCAGGATCGAAGAAGGCTGTTCCCATCACCATATCCTCGGCTCCTTCACCCCCGGCTGTGCTCCCTAAAGATCCGATCGTTGCTGCCGAGCCTGCTGCTGATCCGTCTCCTCGGAAAGCCAAGTCGGGTAAGAGAAAGAGACTGGCTTTGGTCGACGAAGAGGATGAAGAAGTAGGTGTTGGTCAGGCCTCTCCGACGAGCAAGGGCAAGTCGGTGGCCGAGGAAAGCTCGCCAACCTACGAGGAGGTTGGATTGCCTTGGCTGAGCGAGAACTTCGAGTTGCCGACCGACCAAGAGGTGGCCAAGGAATGGGCTAAGTGCATTGCCGATGTTGCTCCTCTTGGCAACTTCGACTTTACTGCTCGCGACGATATCACGGCGACCTTGGGTCAAGGGGTGGTTGCTCGAGCTGCGCCCAAGGATTTAATTGGTGTTATGGACTCACTCAGCTCGGCGCAGCTGCTAGGTCGTTTTGGCCTGATAACCGGCGAGGTACGTCGTTATATACTTTATATTTTCGACCTGTTTTATCTTTGTTTCAGATTTTGATGACTAGTCGATTTTCTTGTTTGTAGGCTTGCGCCGTGGTGAAGTCGCTGTCAACTCGTCTTGGCCGAACAACTAATAGCGAGAAGAAGCTGCGCCGAGAAGCCCGATCTCACGAAGATGATATGAACCTTTTGAAGGCTAAGGTCGCATCCCTGGAAGGCGACAATAAACAGAAATCCGAGAAGCTGAACGAAGTTTCCGGGAAATTGAATGAGGCTTTAAAACTTTTGGACGAGATGAAGGGCCAGCGGAATAAGCTTTCCGGTCGAGTTGACGAGCTTCTGAAGGAGGCCGAAGGGACCAGCCAGAAACTTTCTTCGGCTGTTGAGGAGAGGGAGACCGCGGTAAAGGAGCGAGACGCTGCTCTGGCCCAAGTAGTGGGGTTCGGTGCTCAACTGGAGGCAGCTCGGGTGGCTGCTGTGCAAGATTACAAGGACGGCGAGGATTTTCTCGAAGAATTGGTGCCCTACTATACTAAGGGTTCTCGCCACATTCTTCGATGTGCAGCAGCTTACGGCGTACCGATGGGGGAGCTAGTCGACTGGGGGCTTGAGCCTTTCTCCGGCTCGTTTGTTCGCCAAGGCCATGTCTTGGTCCCTTATCAAGGTGATGAGCTTCAGCTCGTACACAGCGAGGATCGAGAGGCTGGTCTAAATGAGTGGGTGCCCCCGATGCTTTCGGACGTGAACGTGCTGTCTGTGATCGAGGCCATCAAGAGAAATGAAGATGTTCCTTTTGATCCTGAGCTGACCATGCAGGCTTTCTTGGGTGAGCAAACTAATAGGCAACAGCTCGCCGATGACGTTGGAGCGGCCGAGCATCGAGCTTCCCTTCCAGGACCTGATCCCCCAGCTGCCCCCTGAATTCATTACCTCGCTGCGACGAGTGGTTTTAGGCCTTCGTGCCAGTGTATCAAACAATTGTTACTTTGACAGTTTCACTTAACTTTTTCTCGTTTACTGATTATCGATGATTGATCTGCCCTTTGGTTACTTTGCTTCTTTGTGGTCCTTGTAATTTTATGAGAAAGTCTAACTTTTTTAGAGTTTGTTTGTAATTTCGAAGGGGCCTATCTCCATGCGTCGAAGATAGGTCTTTTTCTGGGCCTATCTTCGTATACCGAGGATAGGTCTTTTCTGGGCCTATCCCCGTGCACCGAGGATAGGTCTTTTCTGGGCCTATCCTCGTGTATCGAGGATAGGTCTTTTCTGGGCCTATCCTCGTGTACCGAGGATAGGTCTTTTCTGGGCCTATCCTCGTTTACCGAGGATAGGTCTTTTCTGGGCCTGTCCTCGTGTACCGAGGATAGGTCTTTTCTGGGCCTATCCCCGTGCACCGAGGATAGGTCTTTCGAAAGTCTTATTTTGGTGGCACGAAGCATAATGGAATTTCTTCATTTCTCTGTTCAATAATTGTCACAGGTTACATCATTGATAATATTTCTTTAAGTGATCGGCATGCCATGGGTTCTTTAGTGGTGTTCCGTCTAGTTCTGCTAGTCGGTATGTCCCTTCCCGAACAACTCTGGTCACCCTAAGTGGTCCTTCCCAATTTGGCGAGAGCTTGTTTCTGCCAAGTTTTTTACCCGTTGCTTCGATCTTTCTTAAGACCAAATCTCCTACTGAAAGACTCCTCGGTCTGACCTTCTTGTCATGGTTTCTCTTCGTGAGCTTCTTATAATTGATCATCCTTAGTCTCGCCTCAATTCGCTTCTCCTCAATGTTGTCGAGATCCAATAATCTTGACAGCTCGTTTTGACTTTGGTCGAAGAAGGTGACCCTTGCCGTAGGGAGCGCTAGTTCGACTGGAGCCATGGCTTCCGATCCATAGGTAAGAGCAAAGGGAGTTTCGCCCGTGGGGCCATGGACGGTGGTTCTGATGTTCCATAAAACGATCGGCAATTGCTCGAGCCACTTCCCTTTTTCCTCGTCCAGATCCCTCTTTAGTGCGTGCATAATTTTCTTGTTTCCTGCTTCGGCCTGTCCGTTGCCTTGAGGATGAGCCACCGAGGACATTCTATGTTTAACATTTAGCCTTTCGCAGCTTGCTGTGAACTTTTTAGAAAATTGAGTGCCATGATCGGAAACCACCATCCGAGGAAGACCGAATCGACAAAAGATTTGCTCGTATACAAACTTCACCGCTTGGTCCTCGGTGATGCTGGCTAGGGGCTTGGCTTCTATCCATTTGGTGAAGTAGTCTACAGCTACTATGACATATTCGCATCCATGCTTGGCCTTAGGGAAAGGGCCGATGAGGTCTATCCCCCACATGTCAAATGGCCATGCCGCGATCACCGGTGTCTGAGGTATGGATGGGAGTCTAGGAATATCTGCAAATCTTTGGCACTTGTCGCATTTCTTCACGTATTCTGCTGCGTCTCTCCTCATGCTCGGCCAGTAGTATCCGTGAAAATTGATCTTATCGGCCAAAGTCCTCGCCCAGGGTGACCTCCACATTCCCCTTCATGAACCTCGCCTAGGAGGCCTTGCACCGTTTACGGTCTTACACAGCAGGGTTTCAGTATTGGATCGCTTTGTCTGCAAGATTCCCCAATGACCGAGTACCTGCATGCTCGGTTTCTTACCATCTGTGCCTTATCCCTATCCTCGGGCAGAATACCTTGCTCGATGTAGTCTTTGATCTCGTCGATCCAACACCTCGGGGCCTCTTCGATCATCATTATTTTCTCCTCATTGATTGCCGGTTTTTCGAGAAACATTAGCTCGACCTCGGCGGGAATGTCCTCGCTTTCAGAAGAAGCGACTTTTGACAAGAAGTCTGCTCTTGCGTTGTTCTCCCTTGCAATCTGTTCCAGCTCCCAATATTTGAATTCCTTCAGTCTCTCCTGGACTAGTTGTTGATATTTGGCCAACACTGGGTGGTTTGCCCGTATTCGCCCGTAACTTGTTTCACCACTAGGCGGGAATCATGCGTATTACAACGTTCTCGGCTCCCGGCTTCCTTGCCAACTCGACACCGGCTACCAACGCCTCATACTCGGCTTGGTTGTTTGAAGCCTCAAACCGAATTCAAGAGCCAAACCTAATTCCCCCTTCCGGTAATCATTAAGATTCCCTTGCCCACTTTTAGTTGTGCCCGAGGATCCATCCACGAATAGAGTCCAATGCTCGGGTGGTCTGAGCTTTGTTGGCTTGTCCTCAATCTTTTCTTTGGTCGTACTCGGCTGTCCCCGGCTTTCCTCCGTATTATACTTAGCTGCTCCTTTTGTAAATGAAGTTTCGGCGATGAAGTCCGCTTAAAACACGTGCTCGAATAGTTCTCCTCGGCCGTATTCAATCCCATATCCCGATAGCTCAACCGACCATTTTAGCATTCTTCCGCCATGTCCGGCTTATGCGGGACTTGTCTCATTGGGAGGTCCGTGTAGACCACTATCTGATGAGCTTGGAAGTATGCTCTCAATTTTCGGCAGCAATTACTAGAGGCGAGAACCGGTTTCTCGATCTCTAGATATCTCTCCTCGACCTCGGTTAAGGCATGAGACACATAGTAGGCCAAAGCCTGCGACTTTTCTTCTCTCTCGATTAACACCGCGCCGAGTCGATGCGGCCAAGTATACGTACAATTTTTCCTCGGGAATGGGGATCTTTGGCAGAGGTGGCTGCCAAGGTATTCTTTGAGTTCATTGAAGGCTTTTACACGTCGTCGACCACGTAAATTTCTTTCCCCCTTTCAACGTCTTAAAGAATGGTAAGCTTCTCTCCGCCGACTTGGCGATGAAGCGACTGAGAGCGGTGATCCGACCATTAAGTTTTTGCACATGCTTGATACACTCGGGAGGGTCCATGGTTGTTAGAGCCCTTATCTTCTCGGGGTTGGCCTCAATTCCCCTCTCGTTGACCATGTAACCGAGGAATTTCCCAGCGACTACCCCAAAAGCGCATTTTGCCGGGTTTAATTTCATTCTGTGCTTCCTCAAGTTCGCAAAGGTTTCCCTTAGGTCCTCGACATGGTCGGCCTGCTTTGTTTTGATCACCATGTCGTCGATGTATGCTTCCACGTTCCTCCCTAGCTGGTCGCCGAACACCTTATTCACCATTCTTTGGTATGTAGCCCCTGCATTTTTTAACCCAAAGGGCATCATGGTGTAGCAAAGATAGTCCTCCCGGCAGGAATGCCGTGTGGATCTGATCTGCCAGCCACATTCGTATCTGATGATACCCAGAGTAAGCGTCGACAAAACTCAAGATTTTGTGTCCGGCCAATGAATCTACGAGCTGGTCGATCCTCGGCAGGGGGTACCAGTCTTTGGGACAAGCCTTGTTTAGGTCGGTGAAGTCTACGCACATTCTCCATTTTCCGCTTGACTTTTTCACCATGACTACATTAGCTATCCAAGTGGCGTACAGAACCTCCTTTATTATTTTTGCTTTGAGCAGCCTGGACACTTCTTCCTTGATCGCTTCCTGCTTCTGGGGAGAGAAAATTCTTGCCTTCTGTTGTATAGGAATGGCGTCAGGGTCGATACTAAGTTTATGTACAGCCACGTCCTGGCTGATTCCTTCCATGTCCTCGACCCTCCAGGCGAAGACATCCAGACTCTCCTTCAAAAGTTTAATGATGGTTGCTCGTTCCTCTTCCGGTATCTCTTCTTCCGACCTTAACTTTCTCGCTCCGGAAGTCAAGGTTGATCACTATTTCTTCCGGATCCTCGTCTGCTTGATCTCTAGTCGGCCTTCGTCCGAGCTTTCTACCATCTCAATTTTCTTGCTCTTTTTGATTTTATCGGGGTTTAGCGCTCTTGCCTTCATGTTTTCTTTCGGTGGCGTTTTCAAATAAGCGCTAATTGCTATCTTTGTTGGGGCTTCAATCGGTGCATTGGCGATGGGGACAATTTCCCCCATCTTCTCTTGCCTTTTTTGTCGGTCTCTCCTCCTCTCGCCACCTCCGCTCGAGGTTGGGTACAGATTCACTTTTTCCTTGTTCTTCTTCTCCTTATAGATATATTCAAGAGTCTGGTGGGTCATTGAGCACTATTCCCGTCCCGTGGCTTGTGGGATATTTCACCCTTTGATGAGCCAATGAGGAGACCATCGAAATTTGGTTTGGGCGGGGACCCACCTGTGATTGCATTGTATGGGGATGGGAGGTCAATCACAAGGAAATCCACCTCCTCCGCTCGAGGTGTGGCGGTTTCCTCCCCTAGTACGACCTTGAGAGTGATCGATCCCTTTATCGCGACTTGGTGTCCGGTGAAGCCTTCCAATTGTATCGAGTGGGCCTCGAGACGGGCGCCCCCAACTTCAGACCGACAAAGCATTTGTAGTACAAAATATCCCTTGATGCCCCCGTGTCTATCAAGACCCTTTTCACGCCGCCGTTATGAATTCCAACCCTCAAGGTCGAGGTCGTTGCCTTGCCGCTTCGCTAATGGCTAGCTCACTTGGCATAAATGTAATCCCCCTTCTTCGTCTTTTGGGGCATCGTGTTCACCACATGCTTCGATTGTAGATCATGTTTTTAAGTCGAGTACCACTTGGGCGGCCTCTCGATCGTGTCGATCACATTCCTTGGCCTTGGGTTGTCCTGGCTTGCGGTTCTTGATTTCATCGTTGTTCTCCTCCTCGATCTCCTCGATCTCCTCGGTTATTTCTTTGTTCGAACCTCCCGAGCTCGCCTCGATCTATTAACTCTCAGATTGCTCGCCTCAAGTTGATGCATTCTTCCGTTGTGTGGCCGACGCCTTTATGATATGCACGTTGTTTATTGGGATTTCGAGGCAGTACCGTGTTTCCTTTAAGCGGGGGTGGTCGCCCACTGCTACGATCGAGGAGGACGCTCATGATGTGCTCGCGGTGTTTAGAGGAGTCCGCCTATATCATCCCATTTGTTCCTTCCTCGGTTATCCTCGTCTGCAGAATCGCCGGCCATCTCTTCTCCAGCTTATCACGTGTCCGGTTGGATCCTTCCGGTCCTTCTTTCCATCTTTCTTTGCATCCTCTGCATTGATCACCCTTAAGCGTGGGCGCACATCTCTCATCGACCCATGATCCCCGAGCATCATCTCTTGTCTCATCGAGCCGCAAGCCGAAATAAAGCACATTTTGATGGATTCCTCCGAGATGTATGGTATTTGGTCGACCATAGCCATGAATCGGTCCATGTACATCCTGATTAGACTCGTTGTGGACGTTGTTGGATCTTTGCCGCATAAGTCTGCTTTGCTTCTTAAATTTGTTGTCCCTTTGAAGCAAATTGCGCCACGAACATCTGTCTCAACTCGCCCCACGTTCCCACCGAACTGGGGGGTAACCCGTGTACCATTTCAAGGCTTTTCCCTGTAAGGTGCTCGCGAAGATTTTTCCCCAAGCATCTTCGTAAATGGGGCTATATGCGTTCATCTTGACTTCAAAGTCGGGCGATGTGGTCGACCGTGAGCCCAGCCCCCCGTAAGAGTCAAAATTAGGCAACTTCTTGTCGGGCGGTGGGGCCTTCCTCATTTTTTCTTTGAGCGGTCCGTTCTTGGATGGAGGGAGCATCATCGGCTTCCCTTTTTCGATTGCTTCGAGTCTACCCCGAAGATATTTCACCTCTTGCTCGACCTCCTTGGGCGGGGACTTAGGGGCATCTTTTTGCACTTCCGTGGTCGCGTCGGCCACTTTTCGTTGCTCTATTCGGATTGTTGAGGGTGATTGCTCGCACGTTACGCTTCTTCACCGCCTCCGCTCTTGGTGAGATTCTCCTTCTTCGCTCCTTTCCCTTGTTCGGGAAGGTGGGCATCTTGATTCATCGAGAAACGTGAGCCGGCTATGAAGCAGCTCGGCTTTCGGGCGTGCTCGATCATCCTCCCTCCCAACCTTGATTTCACGCTTGGGCGAGGAGTAGCCTTTCTTCTCTCTTTGCCCCTGATGGGGCTTCCTCGTTCATCCCGACCGGTTCCCGAGTGACTATCATGTTCGGTGGTCCCCACCTTTTTACTCAACTCGTACACTCTTTGTTCCGCTTCTGGATTTCTTGGAGATAAAGTTTTCGGCGCTCCCAATACTTCCGGCCTCCAAGTATTTTTCTTGTTCATTCATTGGCTCTGACGCGAAGTCTTAGAGCCTACTAGGTGTACCTCGTCGTTCTCCTCATCTCCCCAACAGAAGAGGAATCCGCGGTGCTGAGGTCGCCCTAAATTACGAGCCACATCGGACTCCTTTCCTTTGAAGGCTTTCGAGCTTGGGGTGGTCAAATCTATTTCGTGGGTCCATTGGCCATTTGGGGAGGTTGCATGGTCGAAGGGATAGGTTCGCTTGTTCTGGTTGGTTTTGTTTTGTGGGGGTTGTTCTTTCCATGATTTGTGGTTAGGGCTAAGAAATGGAAGGACTGGGAAAAGAAGGAAAGAGTTTTCGTTTCGGCAATGGAACCACTTGATCACGCCAAAATGTGGGTGACTACACGTGGAGTACACGTAGACCGAACTGAAGGTTGTCTATGTTGGAGTGGTGAGGTGGATATCATGGCCGCTACTCGGTTTCCCAATCGCCTTCCTTGTCTTCTTAAGTGAGGTCCCAGAATAAGAGGAAAACACCGGGAGCTGGGAGGTTATCCCAGCCTAAAGCCCTCCGTGAGAGTCATGGGTAACAATGGAGTGAACAGGCGTTCCACCTCGTGATCACCCTTAGCAATATTTCTCTAGCTATGAGCTCAAAAACAAGGAATATCTCAATGTTGTCATACCTTGTGAAGTTGGTTACCTTCCTTTTTATACTCCTCCTGTCCGGCTTGCCGACAAGCAAGACGACGTTGGAGACAGGATCTGTTGGTCGGCCGAGGTGGCTGGCTCTCATTGGTTCTCTCTTTTCGGGTTTGTCGAGTATCAAGCGTGTCAAGCTGTCGGTGGAGGCGGGCGGGCGCGAGCTGCACGTTGGTGTTTCTCTCAATCGAATGGGGCCATCGGCATTTTGTACTATGATGACGTTTCTTCCTTAGGTCATTTGGGACTTAGGTCCTGCTTTCTCTTGGTGGTCGGCTAGGGTCGAGGACCGACCACGTAGGGCCTGCCTGGTGACAATTGACTAGTCTAACATAATTCTGCTTGGCCTGGTTTGGTCGGCTGGTGGTGCTCGGGTCGAGGATGGTCGCCGAGCTGTGCCACATCGGCGTAGTAGCCAGGTGTCGTTGTTCCAGCAGTCACGTGTCTGCCACGTGGAGGGCGAGTGGTTGAGTCCCTTCAACCCTTATTTGTGGAGGAAGAAAATTGCAGAAACCAAGTTCTTGTTGCACTTGGGTTTGTTGGAAACTTGAACAAAATGAAAAAAAGTGCTTACATTTTTCGAGGCAAAGGATGAGAACTTCAGGTGAGATTTGATTGTATGGAAAGTGTTGGTTTGAACCATAACGACATCAAAAAAATATACAGTAGTAGCTCCTGAAGTTTTAACCAAACCGGGGAGGTCATTGAAATGAGAATCATAAGTGTGGCTTATCCCAATATGTCTGTAGTTGTGTACCATCATCATCGGCATACACCATTCGGGGCCGGGGTCAAGCTCAGAGTTTAGATGTATAATTGGATGAAAGTTGATTATGTTTTAGACAGAATTTGAACTTCTCCATTTGTTAAAAGCTTTGTTAATTTGCACATTCCATCCCCCCCCCCAACTTTCCTCAGGATTGTTTGATTTTGTTGTTTGTTATGATCCTAAATGGCTGGTCATTCTACATCAGTGTGTAATTTATGACCTCATACATCAACAGTTCAATTGAATGAATAAGATGAAGGTTGATATTGGAAGGCAGAAGGGTGAAGAAAATGGTCTTGATGCCGCTACTAGTCAGCTCATGGATTTTTTATATTTTATATTTTTGCTCTTGTGACAAGATGTTGAATCTTGCATGATTTACTTAAACCCGTTAGAATTAGTTTAGATAAATCTTGCTTGAGATAATCGATTATATTTTATCAGCTAGATAAAGTCTTTTTTTCTATAACTCTCTTTGTCAGCCTGATAAGCTAAAGTGTGCTAAGCAAGCCACTTTTTGAGAAAGTGTTAGCTTGTCTATTTCTTTATTAAAACAAACATATTTTTGTTTTTCTTCCTATTAACACTTTCCTTTTTGAGCTTTAGTTCTTCTTGTCTCTACAAATCAACTATTGCATTTAATGTTTTCAAGCAAAACAAAATGTTCCCAAGGTTACAATGTTGGTGATTGAACTCAAGAATTCAAATTGCTCCAACAGTCTGAAGATCAAAGGTCTCTATTTAAAGCCTTTGAAGCAAAGCTGAAGAAAAACTGAAACATTCAATATCTCTTAAGCATTCACTCTATAATGTGAAGTTTCTCAACCTATAAACCATTTATTTCTCATTCTTTCTCCTAGTATTTGTTATTCAATCATTGTAGTACATCCCTCCCAAGTCCCAACTATTTAGTTTTTGAGGGATCATTGATTGAACCCACGAGTGTAATTGATTCTTAATCATACTCGATGAACACCGACCTTTGTTATATACTAGATCCATTAATGATCACATAAGATTATTAATAAAATTAGTGCACTTCAAAAATCTAAATCTGACCAACTTGATAGTGGATGTAGCAGTTCATATTGTGAACCACTTTATATGTTATGTCCTTTACTAATCAGCTTGTGTGTATTGACTGATTGCTCTAACACTTGAAGTCTCAATCTACCTAACTATCATCCAATATCTACATAAGTTACTTAATTGTTTGATTATATAAATTGTCCTTCAGTTTTTCCTTTTGTCAAAAAAGATCAAAACAATTTTAAAAGAAATTTATAAGCTGACTGACAAAAAACCTTCATCCTTGTATCAGCTGACTAACACCATCAGCCGGCTCTCACAATTATCCTTTTTCCGTTGTAACTTTAACAAGGTTTTCAAAACAACCCCTTAAGTTTTAAAAGGCTATTCACCCCCTCTAGCCTTATTTGTTTCCAACTAAACCTACAAAAGAAATAGCTACAAAAGAGTAAATATTGAGGGTAAGGGAGGCTGCTAATGTGGTATTATCATCCATTAATACCGTGTAACTATGTACGTAACATCATAGTTAAGAACTGTACCTAATGGGAATAGAAAAAAGGGGTGGGGGTGTTAACACGAGAAGTAGTTAAGTTATTTTGGGTCTATTCTTCGGGTATAACATTTTGGTTTTGGGTTTTTTATTTTTTTTCTCTTTGACTTTATCGGCTTCGCTTTACCTTTCTTATTTTCTCTTCAATCATTACTAACTGAAAATCCCAAATTTTAAACTTTAACCTAAAATTCCTCACGCCAAACACACCCTAAATGTTGCTAGATTGTATTGAGGTATTGAAATAGAGTAAATGTTGAGATGAAATAATTTTTTTGACCATTGAAATTGATTATATTTGGTTCTTGTTGTGACCTTTGAACATATGAGCATTAACAATTAAGAAAGCAAATTGGCTTCAAGATTAAATTGCAGTTGTCATTCAAGAATGAACTAAATTTGTCACTCATCATTCATCACAAGTCATAGTTGGGTTTAGACAAAGAAAAAAAGAAGAGCAATTTCAAATGACAATTACAACTCAGTTGATCATTGTGAAACAACGTATACACACTTGCCTATAATGAACAAACTGCTCTGAAAGAATCAACTAGTTGAGCATATTTCCATGACAACTACACAGTTTTTCATGTTAAAATTTTGAGGATTTTTCAAAGAAAAAACTATCCTAATTTCAACATCTCAAGACTAATTCTCGAAAGTCCCTAAACTGATCATTGAGTTGGACTTAGGACTAAAAGGCCGGTAAAACCTTTTCTACCAAATTTTAAGAGTAACTCTATTATCAAAAGCTCGAACCAGACACATATAATTATATAGAATAATTATACTTCACAAAAAAAAAAAAAACCTCACACCAATTAATCTACTTGTTGGGTGATAAAAGTCTAATGTCATTTGGTTCACTCATAACTATCGGTGTTCATGCATTTTTCTTGTGTGACCTCTCCCCTTTTTATAAAAAATAAATTTTGATACAACGTTGGTGTAATCACTTTTTTTTTTTTTACAAAAGCCGTTTAAAAATAAATTTTAATAATATTTTTCTCTAAAATACAATCATATTGATCATTTATCACAACAAAACACTTGTTCCACCAAATAAACCCAACTTTTTTCATTTTTTTTTCAAAACATGTCTCCTATTAAACGATCTGAATTTTAATCATTAAAATAGAGTCTCACTCTCTTAAATCTCATCCCATCGATCTCCTGCATTAGAACCTATTGATGCATGACTAAAATAAGTCGGATTAAAGGGACGATGGTACACATGACTTTCTGAGCTAAAAAGTAATGGTATGCATGACTTTTTGACCATTGTGCAGTACTTAGAGCATCACCATTATTGTATTTTTATCAACTTCCAATTAAGAAGTTGACAAAAAACTCACCATTGTTGTATTCTTATTAGCCATCTAGGATAGAGAATAAATTTAACTTCCTAATTAAGAAGCTGAGGGAGGAGAGAGAGTGAGGGGACAGTTGCCCACTTTGTGGGGGTGTGTGTGTAGGGGTGGGGGGTTTTGTTTCTATTAGATGGTGTTAAATTTAATATTTTTTTTGTGTAAGAAGTTGTGTAAGAAGATTATACAATGAGAAGATATATTCTTAAGTGGTTAAGAAAATAAAAATGTGTAGGTGGTAATGAGACCCAATTAAGAAGTTGTGGAAGAGCATCTCCAATGTGATAAATTCTTATACAACTTCTTAGTTGGGTCCCACTGCCACCTATACATTTTTATCTTCTTACCAATTTAAAAATATATCTTCCTATTGTATAATTTTCTTACACAAAAAATATTAAATTTAACACCATCCCACATAAAATTAAAAAACCCTTCCCCCCCACCCCCACTTGTGGTGGCTGACAGCCGCCCACTTTCTCCCCTTTTTCAGCGAAAAGTGACTTCCTATTTAAGAAGTTAAATAAATATTTCTTTCTCTCCTAGTTGGACAATACCCTATTTTAGATGGCCATTATACACAATTCTCAATGCACTAAGAAGTTTAGTTTTCATACGTTGGGATGCTCTAAGAATATATAACACTAGTACTCCTGTCCGTGCCAATGACACGACGCCAGTTTGTGAATTTATCAATAAATGAAGCAGATAATGTGGAAATGAATAAATATTTACTTATAATTTGTCTAAATTAATTATGATAACAGTTAAAAAGGAAAAAAAACAAAGATTTCAAATTACAAAACTTACAATTTTTTTTAAAATTTATTTGTATACGAAATTGCGGGTCGAAAAAAAATTAAATTGATTAATTTAATTATGATAACAATTAAAAAGAAAAAAATTAAAATAGAAATATTCCAAACTTAGACATAAATTAAATTGAGATTCAGTTTTAAAAAATAAATTGATTAAGTTAATTACGATAACAGTTAAAAAACAAATATTTCAAATTACAAAACTTACAAATTTTTTTGCATAAAATTGATTAATTAATTAAAATTTCGAAAAGAAAATGGACGTGAGTTTGGTGGAGGAAAAATTAGCGACCACCAACCATGAATAGTGGGGGAGTAGGAAAGAGAGGGGTAGTTGCTCAACCGCCTTTCACATATGTAAATTCGGTGAATGATAATAACCGTAGGATTTCAGTAAATGAATTAATCTCAGTCCCTAAATAGCTTTAGCCTTTAGTCAATTGGAAAATACTAAGTTTAAATGACTCTGGTCTGTGACGAGTCATGTGAATATGCGTCTTGTATAATTGTCACCAAAAGTGTAATCGTAATTCTGGTGTAAGCTATTGATCGAGGATGCTCTTATTTTTTAGTACTCCCTCTCTCTCCCCCATGGCCAACAGATCTCCGGTCTCTCAGTTTCGCGCGTCTTTCGCCGGGCGTCTTCAAGGTTCGTCTCTCTATTTCTCTCTTTCTATTTCTATCAGCTTCAAACCCTAAGTTGAAACCCTAGGTTCATCTTAGTTGTGCAAAACCTCACTAGACTCGCCTCAAATTGCTGATACGAAACAGTAACCCCCGTTTCTTCAAATTCAACGGTTTCCCAATCCTTCTTCCAAGAAGCGAAATTCGAACAATCCCATCAAAATTCAAAGTCAGAAATCATCTACACGCATATCAAACATTTTAAGTTATTTTTTCTTAAAATTAGCATTTTTTTTGTGACTCCAAATTCTTGTCATGACATTGATGGCCCATTTGGTAAAGCCAAAAACCCAATATTTTCTCAAATGGGTTTCGTCCAATTTGACTGAAAACAGCTTTAGACCATCAAAATCAAGTCTTTGGACTTCTGGGTTTTTCCACAATGCTCAAAACCCATAGGTTTTATGGGACAAAAGCAGCTCGGGACCGGAAAAAGGTTGAAGAGATAGCACGTAGGGTCAGAAGAGAAGCCCAAACTGCTTTGCTAGCTTATTTGCATTCTACTAGAAGTTTCCAGTATTTGGATGCTGAACATATTAGTCGAAACTCGCCAAGGTTTCTTGATAAGTTGTTAGAAGAGGTTGAGAATGAAAAGGATGTTGGAAGGTCCTTGACCCGGTTTTTACGTTACCATCCTATAAATGAATTTGAGCCTTTTTTCGAGAGTATGGGGTTTAGTCCTTCCGAGTACTCTCCATATCTGCCTCGTGATTTAATATTTCTCAGTGATGATCAGGTGTTGTTAAGTAATTATCAAGTGTTGTGTAAGCATGGCATTTCCAGGAGTAAGATAGGGAAGATTTACAAGGAGGCTAATGAGGCATTTAGATATGATCATGGGGTTTTGGACTTGAGGATACTGTCTTTCCGAGAAGTGGGGTTTGATCAAATTTCTGTAAGTAAGGTTGTTGCTTCATGCCCACATCTTTTGGTTGGGGATACAGTTCAGGACTTCTTTAAGGTTCTAGAAAGGTTAAAAAGTTTGGGGATTTTGCTCGAATGGATAGTAGAGCATTTATCGGAGGAAGGATCTTACTCTTGGCATCACATGCTTGAGCTCTTGTGCTTAGTTAGCAAATTAGGTTGCAGTGATGAGCAATTGGGAGGATTATTATATAAACATCCGGAAATTCTATGGGAAGATGCAGGAAGTACAACCATCCAGCTAATTGGGTTCTTGTTGAAATTCGGAGCATCAGCTGATGACATAATTTCTATGTTTCTGCAGCTCCCACAAATCAGATTTCGTAAATATGTTTCAAATTTGAGACAGTGCTATCTTTTTTTTGTTGAAATTGAGATGGAGTTCCAGGACATCGCGAAGCTAGTTTGTGCCTATCCCATGTTACTTGGTTCATGTTCTTTGAAAAAAGCTAATAGCTTATTGAGGTGCTTGAATACCGGTAAAAGGCGACTTTGTGAAATTATCAAGGAAAACCCCCAAGAATTAAATAACTGGATTCATGGATCGGGAGTTAAACAGTTACCATCATCCGCAGAGGAAGATATAGTGCAGAAGACCAAGTTCTTGTTGGAATGGGGATTTGTTGAAAACTCGAACGAAATTGAAAAAGCGCTTCGGGTTTTCCGAGGCCGAAGATGGAAACTTCAAGAGAGACTTGATTGTTTGGTAAATGCTGGTTTAAACCGGAAAGACGTCAAAAAAATGTTTTTATCAAATCCTAAAATTATTAGCCAACGTAAGGAGGTCATTGAAATGAAAATCGATTATCTTCAAAATCTGGGTTATCCTGTCTCTTCTCTGATTGCATTCCCATCTTTTTTGGCTAAAAGTATTCGGTGGATCAAGCTCAGAGTTTCAATGTATAATTGGCTAAAAGATCAGGGAACCGTGCGCGATAACTTACGTTTGAGAAGTATCATTATGAGCTCGGATAGACAGTTTATAACCAAGAAAGTAAATAGTCATCCTAACGGCCCTGAAGTTTGGGAAAAGTTGAAGAAACAGATTTATACTGAATGAAAAATGCGATTGAACTTCGTTGTTTAACTTCTTCCGCCATGGTCATATATTAATCTCCCATTTTTCTATTACTACAATCATCAAGGACCGTGTTCATAGCAAGGAACTTGATCTCAAGACAGGTAATAAATATTTACATTCTTCCTCTGTTATACCATGTGGTTGTACTGATTGGAAGTTCAATAGAACATTCAATATGAATTTGAGTTGAAATTGAATTTGAACTTGTCTATACATTAAGCTTTGTTGATTTTCCCATTTCATCCCTCACCCTCCCACCCCCACTTCCGTAGGGTTCTTTAACTCCTTTCTGCAGCTATTTACTGTTTGTTGAGTAGTTGTTTTAAATGAGATTACTCTAGGAGGCTTATAACTGTGGAGTTGCAAATTCAGGACAATGTGTCCTTTTCTAATGAGTAAGGAGCAATGACCTCATATTTGCTAATATTAGATATTTAAATGTTCTGTTTCTTTTCTATTTGTTTTTTGGCCTTCCCATATCTATTTAATAGTGAATCACAAAAGTGATCGGTGAACTTAGGGATTATTACTGATATCTTTCTTGTTATGCTTCCCTTGGCCATATGATCACATAAAATTGTTTTGGTGTGAAAATGTTATTTTCGTAGCATTAACTAGTAGTTTTTCAAATTCTAAATTGACGGAGTCAAGTCTCTCTCTCTCTCTCAGTTTGGCATGATGCTGAGGATGATGAGGAAGTTGAACAGGATTGTGGTCATGGCACCAGAAATCTCCTTGAGTAAAGGAAGGCAAAGCCTCTTCCACAAATTCATTCGTGAAATGAAATCTTTTAATGAATTTGGGATGGTAAATGAAGGGGCTAAGCCAGTGACTGGTCCTAATGGGCGTACTTGGCTTGCCATTCATCCTAGTTGAGATAAGATCGGCCTTTCATAAGCAAGCTGATAAAGCGCCAAAATGGAAGGAAGTCCCCTTGATGCTAAAGAAATTTCAGTCCCATAGACAAAGTCAAGAGCAGGACTTGCTCACTTGTCCCAAAGACAGGCAAACATGCCTTGGCAGGTAATTCAGTACAACATCACTAAAACTACAGGGCTCAGTTGATAAGAAAACTTTCACGATCTTAATAGACAATAGAAGTACTCATAACTTCTTAGATGAAGACACAGCTAGAAGGTTGGGATGTGTTGTGCACTCTCCCGAAGTTTTGGTGACAGTGGCAGATGGAAGTAAAATGGCCAATTTGGGAAGGTGCCTCGATTCTAAATAAAAGATGCAGGTGAGACTTATAGCACTGATACGAAAGTACTCAAATGGGGAGGTTATGATGTTGTGATGGGCATCCAACCACATTTGATTTCCACAGGTTGGAATTGTGTTTTGTGAAAGTAGGGAAGCAGGTATGTCTCAAACATGTGACAGATGAGGTAGTCTTTGAAAATTTATGAAGGTTGAGACTGTAGGAAGGAAGTTGTAGCATCATTCTGTTGGATCTTCATACAGTTCTGTAGCATGAATGCAGTGCTTTCTGACAAGAGAAACATACCAGCTTTACTGCAGCCTCTAATTGCTTGCTATGCTGACATTATGAAGGAACCTACTTCCATAGAGGACGCATGATCATGCAATTCCGCTGGAGCTTGGTAGTGAGTCTGTGAACAGAAGGCCAAAGAAGTGTCCACATTTTCATGATGATGAGATGAGATGGAGATTATGGTAGCTGAACTACTGCAGAATGGAATTTATTCAGAAAAATTGTAGCCCTTCTGCATCTCCTGTGATTTTAGTAAAAAGAAGGATGACACTCAAAGAATATGCTTTGATTGTGGGGAATCGAATAGCTCGACAGTGAAAGAAAAATTCCCTATCCCCATCATTGATGAGCTCTTGGATGAATTGCGCGGGGTAATTTTTTTACTAAATTGGACCTCAGGTCAGGGTAATATCAAATAAGGGTCAGACAGGAAGCCATTGGTAAGACAACTTTCAGAACACATTTGGGGCATAATTTATTTAAGCTCTATATATTATGTTCAATATGTCTCCTCTTGAATTAATTGTTTTTTGTTTTCATAATAATGCTCTATTGTTCCCAATTTTGGTCTCGGTGTTTTTGCTATTTAATTGTCTGACATTTTATTTAGGCTGTAATCATATGATATATGCTCAAGCGAGCTTAATTTTCTTGAGGATTCACATGTTTTGCTGTTATGATAAAAGGGTAGCCATCGTATCTTACTGCCTTCATCACTGATTATTCAATTTATTGCGATATACGAGGAATACAACGCTAAGAATAGCTATAGAACTGTTTTAGTAAAACGCTGCTAAGATGAATTGCATTTAATGTCAATGAGTTTCACCTTTAATCCACAATCCAAGCAACCAGAGTGGGTAAAATCTTGTTTCAAAGTACACAAAACAACTATACAAATCAAAGCTCTGAGTATATATTTGTCAATAGAAAAAAGGATTGGTTTAAAAATGAATTAAGACTCGAATTGTAATTTCCTCAACCACATACCAAACTAGTACATCCAAATTACCTACCTATACCTAAGTTATATACTTTGTAGAATCCAACCTATATTGTTAAGTGGTTTCTTATAAGAGTTGATTGAATTGTTAAATGATGTCTCCCAAATTGTATCTCTGTGCATTTTCCTGCCATCTTTTTAAAGCCACCACATCCAGATCACTGCACCCTCTTGTTTTGTTTAAAGAGGATTTTCGAGTTTTGTTTTTACCAGAGAATGTCATTTCATTTGGTCCACTGTTGCAAGATTGAAGTGGTCTTCTTCACTTTGCCCTTATATTATTGCATGCTTTCTTCCGACTTTCTGAGGTTGTCTTGTAGGTTCCACTTAAATGCAACAAATATTTATACGTTAAGTGGTTAAATACAAGTGGGGATTTGATTGTTAAATGTCGTCTTTGAACAAATCCACTGGTCGAATTTGTTATTCTTATGAAAAGTATCAAAGTTATATCGACCAAATTGCAATCTTGCGAGTCTTGTGCATACTCAGAGTCTCAGACTGATGAAATTTCATTGTGTTTTTTTTCTTTTTAATTTTTTTGTAACTAGGCTCACTCATTTCGATTAGAGTGCTTGGCCAACTACCTAGCAGAGCTATCTGTTATGGAGGGCGATATGTGCTATTATGACCCATCACTTATTGCTGCATGCGCGATTTTCCTTGCACAGTATAGACTTGATCCATTAGTCAGACCTTGGGTATGTATCCGTTATCCGTTAACTTTCGACGCTTTCAGCAACCCTTTTCTATTTATGGACATAATTATCATGTGATTTTTATTACTGCATCTCTATTTTCTGTTATTTTCCATTAATGATAATTACCTTCTCCTCCCTGTTTGTATTATACAGCACATCCCCTTGTGGGATGACATTCCCTACAAGTCATCAACCTTACCTCATTGAGTTATGAGGCTGAATACTTACTGTTTGAATTTTACCCCGCTCACTAACTCACTATGGGGGAAATATAGTCGCGAGATAGTTTGTATATACTTTTCAGAAATAAAGTATATTTCGGCTTGCAGGGAATGTCATCCCCCAAGGGGATGTGCTGTATAATACAAACAAGGAGGAGAAGGTAATTGTCATTAATGGAAAATAACATAAAATAGAGATGCATTAATAAAAATCATATAATAATTATGTCCATAAATAGAAAAGGGTTGCTGAAAGCGTCGAAAGTTAACGGATTACGGATACATACCCAAGGTTTGACTAATGGATCAAATCTATACTTTGCAAAGAAAATTGCAGATGCAGCAATAAGTGATGGCTCATAAGAATGCATATCGCCCTCGATAAATAACTCTGTAGGTAGTTGGCCAAGCACTCTAATCGAAATGAGTTAGCCTGGTTACAAAAAATCTAAAAAGAAAATGGTTAAATTCACCATTCGTTGCTGAACTTTGGCCAAGTCCAACATGTCCCCCAACTTTAAAAGTGATCACCATTGACCAAAGATTGTCCTTTTTGTTCACCGCTAGCCCTCACGCCGTTAAGTGAGCATGTGCCACTCACATGCTTTACTTTGAGAGCCAAACAAATTTTTTCATTTCAAATAAGGGGTCAGTTTGTTATCATCATCAAAACAGGGGGTCATAGATAACATCGTCAAAACAAAGGTGGGGATATGAAAATTTTACTTTTTCTTTCTTCTTCTTCGCAAGAAGAGCGTCTTCTCCCTTCATTCCCCCATTCCATATTCCACCATTTTTACCAGTAAACAATTTTTGATCCAAAATTTGTTATTAACAAATTAATTTAAAAAAAACAATCTACAAACCATTTTCAAGGGATGCCATTGAATTTAATTTTCCTTTAAAACCCCAAATCTCTTCTCCAACTTTCCTGATTATTATTATTTCATTCATTCCCATTGTGTATATATGCCATGTTTATTCAATCAAAAATTTGGAAATTGTAAAAACTGATTTCCCACTGTGTATATATACCATGTTTATTCGAATAGGACTCAGAAGTGGAGTCTGACCTACCGAAGGCAGACTTATCTTATGAAATGATTAAGGTCGGCATCGATCAAGTGGATGAGATGACCAGTGTCCCCATCCAATTGTCAGATTCGTTTTGGGCATTTGGTTCAGCGAAGACCAATCCCTCTTTTGCACCAATGGATCAAAGCTATCAATTGAACTATTAGAATGGTATTCCACCTTCGCCGTTGGTGTTGTTGATCGTTTCACTTGTAAGCTTTGTTCTAGCAGTTATGCCCCAAATGAGGGCAGATCTGTTCTTGGATTGGGCAAAGAAAATTAAAATCGATGGCATGGGTGAAGGAACGAAGGAGAGGAGGGAGAAGGTGGAATATTGGAAATGATGGGTTTGGATGAAAATAGTTTACCGGTAAAAATGGTGGAATACTGGAATGGGTGAAGGAATGAAGGAGAGGTGGGAGAAGGTGTTGCGGAGAAAAAGAAGGAAAAGGCAAACATTTCACATTCCCCCTTGTTTTGACGATATTATCCATGGCCCTTTGTTGTGATGACGATACCCAAACTGACCCCTTTTTTTAAATGAAAACGGCTGTTTTGCCCTCAATTTAAAGCATGTGAGTGGCACATACTCACTTAACGGTGCTAGGGCAAACGGCGTCACGACAAAGGACTACCAATGCTCGAAAAATGCATTCTTTGGTCAATGGTGAGCACTTTTGAAGTTCTAGAACTAATGGTGGACTTTACCAAAGGGACGAATGGTGAATTTAACCCAAAAGAAAAAGAACACAATGAAATATCATTAGTTTGAGTATGCACAAGATTGCAATTTGGTCAATACAATTTTGGTACTTTTCTTGAGAATAACAAATTCAACTAGCGGATTTGTTCAAAGATGACAGTTAACAATCAAATCCCCAATTGTATTTAACCACTTAAAGTATAAATAGATGTTGCATTTAAGTGGAACCTACAAGATAACCTCAAAAAGTCAGAAGAAAGCATGCCTGCAATAATATAAGGGCAAAGTGAAGAAGACCACTTCAATCTTGCAACAGTGGACCAAATGAAATGACATTCTCAGGTAAAAACAAAACTCGAAAATCCTCTTTAAACAAAACAAGTGGGTGCACCGGCTTAAAAAAGATGGGCAGGAAAATGCACATAGATACAATTGGGAGACGTCATTTAACAATTCAATGTACTCTTATAAGAACCACTTAACAATATAGGTTGGATTCTACAGAGTATATAGCTTAGGTATAGGTAGGTAAACTAATTTGGATGTACTAGTTTGGTATGTGGTTCACAGGTTCAGGAAAGTACAATTTGAGTCTTAGTTCACTTTTAAACCAATCCTTTTTTCTATTGACAAATATATACTCGGAGCTTTGATTTGTATAGTTGTTTTGTGTACTTTGAAACAAGATTTTACCCACTCTGGTTGCTTGGATTGTGGATTATAGGTGAAACTCATTGACATTAAATGCAATTCATCTTAGGAGCGTTTTACTAAAACAGTTTTATAGCAATTCTTAGCGTTGTATTCCTCCTATATCGCAATAAATTGAATAATCGGTGATGGAGTAGATACAATGTTCAATATGTCATATGATCTACGCACATAAGTGAGTCACTTCTTTTTTGTTCACCTTTTTTTGTAAGAAGACTAGATTCACAGTCTAGATGAAAACAGAATCATCAACTTATCATATAAATGTTCTAAAAATGGCAGGAAAAGTAGTTTACTTTGTACTGATTTACTCGCTTACCTAAAAATGCGTGTATATGCATTCAAGATGTCACATTCACAAAGAAATCTCATACATCAAATTACTCCCCATTTTTTACTTTATTGTATTATATAAGTGGTTTGAAATGGAGGACTAATTAATTTGCAAGTTAAATTGTTATTCAGTCTATTCTTATTTGCAGTGCCTCTATTTTTTGTGCATACATGATATACAAATGATACATAGTTATTTGACCTAACAATAGACATACAAATGATGCATAGTTATTTGAAAAGTATTTGTTCTTATCAGTGCCAATACGCATCGCTGGACCTGTGTATCGTTAACTCAATTTTCATTGTGGCAGAAAATAGTAATGGTAGTCTGAAAGTCTCCAGCCAAGTGCTTAGAAGCAGCCTTGAACCAAGATATTCAATACTTTGATGATAATGTTGTTTTTGCCATTAAAACTGATGCAGTAATGGTTGAAGATGCTATTAGTGAAAAGGTGAGCCAGAAAAAAGAATCTCAAAATTCTCCATAATTTTATAAGAGGTGCTCTAAGTCACTTTTTTTTTTGTTCTTGTGTGCATTTTACCTCTTCAAATTTTTCCATAGGATGATATATTCGTATTCATGTCTTCCAAATTTGAACCGATTTTTTGTAGGAGAGATGGATGTTGGTTGTAGGAGCTGATTTGTAGTGCATTCTGTTTTCTTTTCCGCCATTTTCTTTTTCGTTTTAAGAATGCTAATTTTGAGTAAAATTCGGGATATAAAATTTTTTTGATAGGTAAAATATGTATAAGTATGAGTGTCAAAACAGGTGACGCGTCCTTTGTACACTATTCACAAAACAAAATCCACAAAAGAATGACCGAGAGATTGATATGTCGCCAAACACCACAAAAACAATTTTGAGTAAACATTTGCTTAGGCTGTTATATTTTGACATATTTTTTGCTATGTTTTAAATTTTTATGGATGATGTGTCGTTGTTTAAGGTGTTGGGGTGTATATCTATTTCTTTACTCAAACAAAACAAAACAAAAACCATTTTTTGTTTATCCATTTTTCTGGTTAAGCTATGTTTTGTTATTTAAAAGAAAGAAGGTTGAATCGGTCTTGACCCGACCCATTTGACAAGTTTAGCATTAGGGTTGAGACGGGTTCTGACCCGCCTTAACCCCCGACCCAACCCAATTGTCAGCCTACTTGTATGTGATATCTGCTTTAACAAATGTGTTTGATTTCTTTTTGCCATTTTTCTTTTTGGTGGTGATTTGAATTTGTATGCCTATGATTTACCAGTAAACCACCTGCCCCAAGTGATTGCATAATCCAATACTTACCACGAGATCCCTCATTTTTTTGGACGTGCAACATTCCCCTCCGAACTTTGCGTACATTTTTCTATAAATCATGCCATATGATACAGAGGGTACATTGTTTCCGGTGTTTAGAAAACTTATATTTCTCATTACACTATTATGATTTATTGGTTTTTGGAGGATTTTCATAAATTTATAGTAACTTAAATTATGTTAATACTTTGAAACTATATTTTTTACAGCTCTGATAATGAACAGATATGCCAATAGAAAGTAGATGATGAATTGTATTTGATGTGCATTCAGTGGTTATTACAGCAGCTTTTGTTACTTGCATAACTGTAGTTCCTAAAAACTATGCTTCAGTGCTTACCCCCCGGAGTGATCTCTCTCTGGGGCTCACTGTCTCATAGGCCAGCAAACTTAAACTCCACAATATTTGACAGACTACACACATTTCGGTCTTGTTTACTATTTCTTATTAGTGTGTAGTTTTGGATGCATTATTTCCCCTCTTTTGTTGCATCCTCCGATTGTAGTGCGTGCAAGGTCATCCATGAATTAGAAATGTCTCAAAGCAGTTCATGGCATGCCCACGTGGTGCACCGCCACCAATTGTGGCCAACAATTATGCCTGAAACTCACTTTTTAAACCATGTTGGCACATTTGTGTGCCACTATTGGTTGTGATGCACCATGTACACGTAGACGTGCACCGCCAATATTTTCCCATCCCTCAACAAGCTTTCATATGCAAACTTTTACCATGCATCATAAATGCTAATTGTGACCTGTGCGACAACAATGATCAGGTGTTCTGAGACGATATGCCTTTCATGTTGATTTTCCCCGTGTAATGCTTCTCTCTCCGTTTTCTTCCTTTATCTTCTAACCATTTACTTGGACGAGTCATATTTAAACCCTGCACCAACCCTCCTTCCTCATTTTTTCAGGATCCCTGCATTATGCTGATCTACCAGAAATTTTGCACCCCTGAATTGCAGAAGCCATGTAGGTCTTTCACATTCGATATGTTTTCTTTTCGACAGGATTATGATTTTTATGACCTCGACTTGTTCGCGGACAGAGGAAGTAAGCTTCGATCTATGGAAAAAATGTTTCCTCCCAGGTTGTTCTGTTTTTATAACTCAATATACCAGCAGCTCCTTAAAGAAATGTGTTCCTAGTTAGAAGAGAGATCACTGCCCAGCATTTTAGTACTAGTACTTCTGTTAAGATAGGAACTGGATGACTTATTCTTGAGTTAGTGGTATTAATGTTGCTATGTTCTTTTATCCATAGTTTTTGTTTTGATGACTCCATTATTGGTCCATACCATTTTTGAACGAATTTCTCATTCTAAACTATGTAATAGGATAACACGGTGATATTAACCGGTACAATACATGCTTGCCTCCTTGAGCTTTAGAAATGTGTCGAATTTGATTGGCGTTTGTGGAGTTGGGGCCAATTGATAAGAGTTTTGAAGAGGCAAGTGTGGCTGCTTATGGGGGAGAGTGGGAACACTAGTAGGTATCATCAACCAATCAAAAGATAGATAATGTGAAAAGTTCATCCAACAAAAGAAAGGAGGATACTACACTTCAATTGGATTGGGTGGTAATATCTCGAGAGAGCAATGTGTATGTTGTTCTAAACCATTGCTCAATAAATGTTACACTTCACCAACTCTAACTTTAACTATGTTACATTGTAAGTTGGTAATATCTCGGAGAGAGCAATGTGTATGTTGTTCTAATTTTGAAAGAACATTAGAGCATCCACAATTGTGGGAATTTTTCCTCATATTCTTAACTTGGTCCTACTACACATACACATTTTAAGATTTTGTCCCTTAAGAATTATTCTTCACAATGGTTTTGATTCTTCCTCCATTCTTACATGGGTCATACTACCACATCATTCACTTTATTACACAATTTTTTATTTTTATACTTTGTAAATAAATTAATTAATACGTATATTGTTTTTTAAATAAATTATCTCGTTTATAATTTGTATTAATATATTGCATATTCAAATATGCAATATAAATAAATTAATTCGTTTATAACTTTTATTAATATATTGCATATTTAAATATGCAATATAAATAAAGTAATCAGTTTATAATTTTTATTAATATAAATAAATTAATCTGCTTATAATGTTAATTATACTATTAAATATTACAAATAAATTTAAAAAACAAATGTATTAATTTATAATTTTCATTAAATTTTAACGGTCTTAAATTTTTTTAAAAAAATTAAAAATAAAAAGGCATAAAAAACAGTTACAATTTGAAAAAATCAAAAAATAAAAAGAAAATGAATAAATAAAAAGCGGTCCAATTCTTTAACTTCAAAAAATAAAAAAATAAAAAAATTTAAAAAGCTGGTGGGTGGCAGACAGCCATGGTCCATGGTGAACTCCTCAACTCTCCCAATCGTGCGTGCATCGCACACGCCCCTTGGAAGCTAGCGGTGGTCGTCACTCTCCTTCATGCATCTCCCTCTCTCTCTCTTCCCTCCATGGATTATTAATCAGGAATTTTTGGGAGGAATTCCCAAATAAGAATTGTCCACAATGGTAAACAATTCTTAAACAAGTTGGGAATTCTCTAAGAATTGCCCATTGTGGATGCTCCAAGGTAGAGTAAGCACAAGCAAATCAAGACAAGTATTTGAAATTGTTCACACTTAAAAAAATGTTACATTCACTACCAAGATGGTCAATCTTAGATTTTGAAATGTGTACTATTTCACCATAATAAAGTGATGGCAATGATATGATCACTAATGGATAGTGTACAAAAATACTTTTGACCTAGTGTTCGGTAAGTGGAATAATCACACTCGTGTTCACACTTGTGCTATAGAGTCAGATTGTATTAAAAACGAAGAAAGAGAAAATGGAATGAAATCTAAGTGTTGAGCTCTTCTAGGTATTGAATGCTTAATGATTGTTTGATCTCCTAAAGCACTTGAAGACCTATGGAATATGGTAGTTGGAGCTCAGTAAATATTGAGGAATAAGTTGTTCATAAATTCTTCAAGTGATGCGTTTATACTTGAGAGAAATCTTCATAGTCGTTGTGTTTGATCTTCAAATTAACGAGAAGAACTTCAGGATATAAATGCGTTTTGAATGTAATAATCGCATTTAGCTGTTGGAGACAAGATTGATTGGATAACACATCCACCCCCATACTTCAAACAACGCTAGGTTGTAATATGCTACGGTTGGATAGACAAAGATTGCAGGTGGTGTGCTTGGTCTAAAATATTTCCCAAAATATAGACAAGGACAAACGAACCCACATGCATATCCATATATTTGAAGCAATTCCGCCTTGTTGAAATAACCACCTTTTTCATAGCAGATTCGTCCAGAATTTGTTGTCCTCATAGTTATGATGTCACAATTATGATGTCGTCAAAGCATTGTAGATTAATTTGAATTAAACTAAGTCTCAAAGATCATTGTCACGCTAACCAATACACAGACCAATTTTCCAGATCTATAGGGACTTAAATTCGGTTACAAGAAAACCTACTATATTCCTAACAATCTCCTCCTATTTGCTTGTGACAATTACCCTGAAGTGTTATAAAAAACAATCTAGGTATTCAAGTTAGTAATCATATGTTTTATAAAGCGACATGCCCTAACTGAATTTACATGAAGTCCAAACACGATAATTTACAATGTATAAGATATAAGATATTTCAATGAAGCATAAATGCACCGAGTAACGTTAAAAAAGAGTAATGGTAGAGCTACTCAATGTGTACTCAAATTTTTGCACTAAATGATGTGATTTCCAATGTGTCATCATATTTGACATTTTATGGACTCCACCATGAGTTAAAAAATTATTTTAACAATATGACACATAAGATGCCACATCATATGATACACAAATTTGAGTATACATTGAGTGGCTCTAGCATTACTCTTAAAAAATGACTAAAGCAGTTAAAGCAACAAGATCATGGTCAAATTAAACCAAGAGTTTAATTTTAATGCAAACAAGTATAATAGTAAAGAACATGCATGAATTTAAACAAAATTTCCACTGTATTTCAAACAAGTTGTTCAAAATTACAGTTTTAAGGTTTTCAACAAAATATGATAAGTAGTAAGATATACCTAAGCAGAATTAGTTTGTTCTTGCCTTCCAAGAGTTGCAGAGCAAGACCTTCCTTTTCTACTTGAAATTTCTAGCTTTGTGGTCTTTTGCAAGAGTAGACTATGCTTCTAAAGTAGCAACATACTTAGCTTGTAAGGAGGCGTAGCCATTGACAATGTTGTTTTTGAGCTTTACCTCTTCCTTAACGGTCGCAAGCTCTCCTCGAAAGTCATGGAGCGAGTGTTTGACAATATTGTACTATTGGAGGACCAAAGCTTACAGAGACTCCATACAACGACCAATATTAACATAGATGCGCATTTTCATTTATGCTAGGGGAGTGTCTATAAAAGCTGGGGGGTTAGCATGAGCAAGATGTGGAGGGAGCAGTAGAATTATTGTTGGTAGCCAACTGAATTTCTTCCAAGTGTTTTGAGAACAACCAAAATTCGTGCTCCTTGATTTACACTAGCTGTAGGAACTTGTTTTCAATGGAGCCCATTCTCTTGTGAATTTGCTGGTTTTCCAAGCCAAACTTCTTGCACAACTTTATCTGATCAATCAAAAACTGAAGTAGCTTGTGCCCATCGATCATCCTAAGGGAGGGTGAGAAGTCTTTTGGTTCGGAGCTAGGAGCGGGTCATGAGAGTGGAAAAGTGTTGTAGAGGACGTAATGGAAGAAGACGTGATAAATATAGATCAGAGGTGGAAAAAAAGATGGTAGAGGAGAGAGATGTGGAAATTGAGGGTAGGCAAAGGTTGAGGTGAGTTGATAGGGTATTTGAGTGAGAGAAAGGAGAATGGAAAGAATGATGTGGTTGGCCACTTCAATTTGTAGGTGGAAGAAATAAGCTGATTCGGACTAAAAGAAATTGGTAATGTAAACTATAAGGCTTAGACATAACCAAAACCAGCTGCAGCCAAATCCCTTATTATATAGGGATCGTCACAAGTAGTTGGAGAAGGGGGGAGTAGAAGAAACAATGATATAGGTAGACTTGATAATAAAAATATGGCGAGGCTGTGTGGGTTGTGATTGTTGACACGGGTAGGTAGACAGAGACGTCATGGATAATGGATGGAAGTAGGTAGAATATGATAAGTAGTAAGGAGATATACTTGAGCAGAATTAATTAGTTTGTTCTTGACTTCCAAGAGTTGAAGAGCAAAACCATCCTTTTATGCTTGAACTTTCTTAGCTTCATCGACAACACCTTTGTGGTCTTTTGCAAGAGTAGGCTTTGCTTCTAAGGTAGCAACATACTTAGCTCGTAAGGAGACATAGACATCGACAATCTTGTTTTTGAGCTTTAGCTCTTCCTTAATGGTCGCAAGCTCTCCTCGAAAGTCATGGAGCGAGTGTTTGACAATATTGCACTATTGGAGGACCAAAACTTGCAGAGACTCCATACGACGACCAACATTAACAGAGATGCGCATTTCCATTTCTGCTAGGGGAGTGTTTATAAAAGCTGGAGGGTTAGCAGGAGCAACAAACTAAGATGTAGAGGGAGCAATTTGGAAAGCCAAAAGAGTAGTAGAATTATCGTTGGTAGCCAACTGAATTTCTTCCAAGTGTTTTGAGAATAGCCAAAATTCGCGCTTCTTGATATGCACTAGCTGTAGGAACTTGTTTTCAATGGAGCCCATTCTCTTGTGAATTTGTTGGTTTTCCAAGCCAACTTCTTGGACAACTTTATCTAATCAATCAAAAATTGAAGTAGCTTGTGCTCATCGATCATACTAGGGGGAGGGTGTGAAGTCTTTTGGTTCGGAGCTAGGAGCTGGTGAGAGTGGAAAAGTGTTGGAGAGGACGTAAGAGAAGAATGCGAGATCAATATAGATCGGAGGTGGAAAAACATATGGTAGAGGAAAGAGATGTGGAAGTTGAGGGTAGGTAGAGGTTGAGGTGAGTTGATACGGAACTAGAGTAAGATAAAGGAAAATGGAAAGAAGGATGTGGTTGGCCGCTTCAATATATAGGTGGAAGAAATAAGCTGCCCTGGACAAAAAGAAATTGGTAATGCAAACTATCGGGCCTTTGACATAACCAAAACTAGTTGCAGCCAAATCCCTTATCATATAAGGATCGCCATGAGTAGTTAGAGAAATGGGGGAGTTAAAGAAACAATGATGGAGGTAGACTTGGTAATAAAAATGTGGCGAGGCTGTGTGGGTTGTGACCGTTAACGCTGGTAGGTAGACAGAGTCGTCATGGATAATGGATGGGAGTAGGTAGAAAATATGCTAGGTAGGGGTGTGGATAAGGAGGTTGAAAATGGAAGAAAGGTATAACCATTAGTGGATCTGGAAGGTTTGGTATATTTAGACTTGGGTTTCCTGGAGGAAAGGGTAGAAGCAGAAGTTGATGTGAAAAATTGCACCAAACAACCACCAAATACTCTTCCAATACAACAAGTTAAAAACAACAGAAATCCAAAATAATCGCAGCACAAACAACCACAAACGAAACAACGAATTTTTACGTGGAAAACCCGAATCGGGAAAAACCACAGGACCGTAGTCCAAGTCAAAAACTTCCACTATCTCAAATGGGTTTACAAATGGGTTCTTCTCTAGTTACACTAGAGGATTACAAATACATCAAGAACAACAAGCTTCTTGGATCACTACAACAATTATGAGAGAAAATGGGTTAGAGTGTGTACCAAATCAGTTGCGAAGCAGGGCTTTTCTCATAGCCTAGACTGCTACAAAGTGTCACCCTTAAGGCTGGAACAATCCTCTGAAATCTCAGCCCAATCGGAGTTGAAACGGCCTTCCGAACGAACACGTACGTAGCTTCAAAACACTCTATTTTTCTCTCAATTTGCTGCTGTAATTCTCTTCGTTTTTGGCACCCCTTGCTGCTGAGATCTAGCCCCCTTTTATAGACTAAGAGGAATCCTTTCAAGCTTTCTTGAAGTTTCCAAAACAATGAACCATGGCTGAATTGGAAATACCGAGACACAACCTTTTGAGTTCCCAATTTACTGTCTTCATGCATGTTCTTTACCTTTTTTTTTTTTAATTATGAACTTACTTGAGTACATGGTATTGGGGCCACCACATGGGATGGATTTACCCAACAAATCTCCCCCTCCAGATCATGTGAGGGGCTCAACCAAACCTGCTTGCTTACGACAATAGTTGAACTTCTCACCCGGCAAAGGTTTTGTCATCATATCCGATCCATTCTCATCGGTATGGATTTTGTCAAGTTCCAACACTTTCGAATCCAAAATGTCACGAATCCAGTGATATCTAACATCTATGTGTTTCGATCTTGAATGAAAAGTTGGATTCTTACAAAGATGAATTGCACTTTGGCTGTTACAATAAAGTGCATACCTTTCTTGCTTCAAGCCCAATTCTTGGAGAAACTTCTTCAACCACAAAATATCCTTGCAAGCTTCAGTCACTGCAATGTACTCGACTTCGGTGGTGGACAATGCAACACACTTTTGAAGTCGAGATTGCCATGATACTGCTGCCCCGACAAAAGTCATATATTAAGTATCCTGAAGTAGACTTTCTAGAGTCAACATCACCTGCCATTTTAGCATCGGTGTACCCATCTACAAGGTCTTGCCATTACCGAAGCACAAGCACACTCTAGAAGTACCTCTAAGATAACGAAGAGTCCATTTCACGGCTGCCCAATGTTCCTTTCCCGGGTTGGAAAGAAACCTACTAACAACTCCAACAGCATGAGCAATATCGGGCCTTGTGCAAACCATGGTGTACATCAAACTACCAACCATGGATGCATATGGCACTCTTTTCATCTCTTCTTTCTCTTTCTCACTTGAAGGACTTTGCTTGGAGCTTAACTTGAAATGGCCTGCAAGTGGAGTACAAGCACTCTTTGCTCATGTTAAACCTTTCAAGAACTTTTTCAATATATTTCTCTTGGGACAACCAAAGTTTTCTAGTTTTTTCTATCTCTTGAGATTTTCATCCCAAGAATCTGTTTTGCCGGTCCCAAGTCCTTCATTGCAAAGGACTTACTTAACTCCTTCTTTAATTTGTCAATCTTGCTAGCATCATGACCCACAATTGACATATCATCCACATAAAGCAAGAGAATGATAAAATCATTTTTAGCAAAATATTTCACAAACACACAATGATCAGAAGTGGTTCGAGTGTACCCGTGATTCACCATGAAGGAGTCAAACTTCTTGTAACATTGTCGTGGTGCTTGTTTAAGTCCATACAAGCTCTTCCTCAAACGACACACAAGATGCTCCTTGCCTTTAACTTCGAACCCTTCTGGTTGCTCCATGTAAATTTCTTCCTCCAAATCACCATGAAGGAATGTCGTCTTTACATCAAGTTGTTCAACTTCTAAGTTCAAGCTTGCTGCTAACCCAAGCACAACTCGGATGGATGTCATCTTCACAACAGGAGAGAATATTTCTTCAAAGTCGACACCTTTCTTTTGAGTAAAACCCTTCACAACCAACCTTGCCTTATATCGAGGTTGAGAGCTATTTTCTTCGGACTTTATTTTGTAAACCCACTTATTCTTGAGTGCTCTTTTTCCTTTTGGAAGTTTTACCAAATCATAGGTGTGATTGTCATGCAATGACTTCATCTCTTCCTTCATGGCTTTCTCCCATTCTCCCTTTTTCTCGTGAGACTTGGCTTCTTGGTAGCTCTCCGGCTCTCCCCCGTCAGTCAACATCACATACTCGTTAGGGGAGTATTTTGTGGAAGCTCTGCGATCTCTAGTTGATCTTCTTGGTTCGAGCTGAATTGGTACTTCATTAGCTTGCTCATCTTGTTCTAATGGTTCATTTGTGGGTACTTCTTGATCAGCATCATCATTTTGTTCTTCTTGCACTTCTCCCCCATAATTATTATGGACGACAGGAGGAGAAATAGGGTCCAAATTGACAGGACCAGTTGCTGCATTTTTCTTCTTCTCACCACTTTCAATGTCTTCAATTGTTTGATCTTCAAGAAAAATCACATCTCGGCTTCTAATAATTTTCCCTGCAATTGGGTCCCACAATCTATACCCAAATTCTTCGTACCCATAGCCCAAGAAGATGCACTGCTTAGCCTTATCATCAAGCTTCGCCCTTTCATCTTTTGGAACATGAATAAAAGCCCTGCAGCCAAACACCTTCAAGTGTTCATATGGCACATCCTTTCCTGACCAAACTTTCTCAGGTACATCATCATCCAAAGGAACCGAAGGAGAGAGATTGATTAAATCAACTGCAGTCCTCATTGCTTCACCCCAAAAGGATTTAGGTAGCTTTGCATGTGAAAGCATACATTTGATTCTTTCACAAATCGTCCGGTTCATTCTCTCGGCCACACCATTGTGTTGTGGTGTTTTGGGCACACTTTTCTCGAGCTTGATTCCATGGTTTCTGCAATATTCTTCGAAAGGTCCTCTATATTCTCCACCATTATCAGCTCATACACATTTCAGCAGCTTTCCAGTTTCCCGTTCCACCTTGACATGGAAGTTCTTGAAAACCTCAAGCACTTGATCATTGGTTTTCAAAGCAAACGTCCACACTTTTCTTGAATGGTCATCTATGAATGTCACAAAGTAACTTGCACCGCCAAGGGTTTTATCTCGCATAAAACAAACATCGGTATGAATTAAATCAAGAATACTAGATTTTCTAGATGGAGGATGTTTATGAAATGCAACTCTATGTGTTTTTCCGGCTAAGCAATCAACACAAGTTTTAAGAAGTGTACCTTTAGCTCCCGGCAAGAGTTGCTTTTTTGGATAAGATTTGCAGCCCTTTCTCGCTCAAGTGTCCAAGCCTTTTATGCCAAAGCTCAATGGAAGGATCCGTCATAGCAACATTAATTTCTCCTTTGCTAAGCTTGGCTTGTGTCACGTAGAGAGTACTCATCTTCTTGCCCTTAGCCACCACTTGAGAACCTCTTGTAAGCTTCCATTTTCCTTCGCCAAAGTGATTGTTGTAGCCATTATCATCAAGCTTTCCGGCGGAGATCAAATTCAGCCTCATATCAGGAACATGCCTTACTTCCTTCAGGACCAATTTGCATCCTGTATTTGTTTCCAAGTAAATGTCTCCAATGCCCAAAATCTTGGATACTCCATCATTTCCCATTCGTACAAAACCATAATCTCCGGTAGTGTACGATGAGAAGAAGTCAGCTCGTGAGGTCACGTGAAATGAGGCACCCGAATCAACTACCCATGTGCTTTCTTGACATACGAGGTTGACACTACCTTCATCGCAAACAATTACTACATCGCCATCCGTGGCTGCTGCGGTGGTCTCATTTGTTTCTCGATTTTCTCAATTTCTTTCTCTAGCTTGTTCCCTTCTCAAAATTCTGCATTCGCTCTTCTTGTGTCTAGGCTTTTGGCAATGATAACATATCATTTCTTTTCTAGATGGTGGTTTTGACCTCCCTCTTGATTTCCCTTGGCTGCTACTTCGATTTCTATAATTTTTGAAATTTTTCTCGTTGCTCCGTCCTCGATTTTCTTGTCTTTCTGTAACAAGAGCATGAGTCTCAGATGTCGAACCTTGCTCCTTTCTCGTAGCCTCTTCATTCAATAAGCTGTCTTTAACTATCTCCATAGTTAGCTGATGATTTGGTGCTGAATTGCTGAGTGAAATCACCAAAGTCTCCCAGCTATCCGGTAATGAACTGAGAAGCAACAAAGCCTCGTCATCAGCGTCAACTTCATCGTGTTTCGTGTTTAGTGATTAATAAGACCTTGAAAATCACTTAGATGCGCCGAGACATTGTGCTCGTCCTTGTATTTCAGATTTACAATTCTTCGAATTAAAGAGGCTTTGTTTTCAGGCCGATGTCGCTCGTACATAGACTCCAACTTCTTCCAAAGAACATCCGCTCTTGTCTCCTTTGAAACATGACGAAAGATGCTTTCATCAATCCATTGTCGGATAATTGCACAAGCCTTTCTATGCAACACTTCCCACTCTCTATCAGTCTTGTTGTCTGGCTTCGCTTCATCACCTTCAATAGGCTCGTACAAATCCTTGCAATAAAGTATATCCTCCATACGAGGCTTCCAAATAGAATAGTTCGATGAATTCAATTTAATCATCGATCCAGAAGATTCCTCCATCAAAGATTTCCCAATACAACCTTCGGCTCTGATACCACTGATGTGAAAAATTGCACCAAACAACCACCAAATACTTTTCCAATACAACAAGTTAAAAACAACAGAAATCCAAAATAATCGCAGCACAAACAACCACAAACGAAACAACGAATTTTTACGTGGAAAACCCGAATCGGGAAAAACCATGGGACCGTAGTCCAAGTCAAAAACTTCCACTATCTCAAATGGGTTTACAAATGGGTTCTTCTCTAGTTACACTAGAGGATTACAAATACATCAAGAACAACAAGCTTCTTGGATCACTACAACAATTATGAGAGAAAATGGGTTAGAGTGTGTACCAAATCAGCTGCGAAGCAGGGCTTTTCTCATAGCCTAGACTGCTACAAAGTGTCACCCTTAAGGCTGGAACAATCCTCTGAAATCTCAGCCCAATCGGAGTTGAAACGGCCTTCCGAACGAACACGTACGTAGCTTCAAAACACTTTATTTTTCTCTCAATTTGCTGCTGTAATTCTCTTCGTTTTTGGCACCCCTTGCTGTAGAGATCTAGCCCCCTTTTATAGACTAAGAAGAGTCCTTTCATTGCTTTTGAAGCTTTCTTGAAGTTTCCAAAACAATGAACCATGGCTGAATTGGAAATACCGAGACACAACCTTTTGAGTCCCCAATTTACTGCCTTCATGCATGTTCCTCCCCCCCCCCTTTTTAAATTATGAACTTACTTGAGTACATGGTATTGGGGGCACCACATGGGATGGATTTACCCAACAGAAGTTGTGGCGGTAGGTGGAGCAGAATCCTGGGGGATAGGTGGTGATGAAGGATGGTTGGGTAGAGGAGTAGATTTAGAAGTTGCTTTGAGTTTGGACTTGGAAAGCTTGATTTTTGTTTTGGGAGTGGTTGTGATGTGAGCAGAGGTTAGAGAAACAACAGCTTTGAAGGGACAGGGTTTGACGTGGCAGCAGATTCTGGAACCATTGCAGAATTAGGAGTATAAGTAGAATTCGATGTATCAGTAGAACGGGCAGATCGACATAATCATCAACACATGAGGGCAGAGGGATGCCTGAGAGGACGACCTTTAAGATACCAGCTTGTTTTTCTTCTATGTATTCCTGAATGGAGGACTTGGTCGTTTGCATGGCCAGAGGAGTAGACTATGCAATTTCTGCAGTAGAAATCTCTTTTAAAGGGGACAGGCTTTGCTGATGCAGTGGCCTTAGGAGTAAATTTGAAAACCTTGCCCTTTTTGTGAGCAGGTGTAGACTCCTTCTGAGCCGTAGCGCGCAGTGGATGGAGATCAGCTTTGAAAACATTGTTCTTGTTGATAGCAGAAGTACTCTCCTCGTGAATAATAGATTCGATGGTAGCTTGAGCTTATTGCTCTTCCGATAGTAGAGATCGTGTAGGTGAAAGGGTGAAAGGAGGTCGTATAGTAGGCGGAGAACGTTTGGGTTTGTGGGTTTTGGATTTATGTATGAAGAGAAAATATGTTGGAATGGAGGGTGCAAGTGCAACAGATGGGATTCCCAATGCAGAAAATCCCCATTCACAAATTGGATTTGATTTTGTGCATCGTGATACAAAATTTCGATGCATAAATTGGATTCGCGAAGCACAAGTTGGATTCGTTTGTGCATCGCAATGCAATATGCCAATATCGTGAACTGATACTTTGTACATGCGTGTTCAGTTCATTAAGAGTATCGTAAGTTTTTTGCTCCAAAAGTGTTTTTGCTATTTAAAAAACATGTTGGACTAAAGTGGTTGAAATTTTTTAAAAATAGATTGACCTGAATTTCACCCAAGAAAAATTAAGGGTGAAATGATAAAAATGATATTCTATTTTTTTTATTTTTTTTACAAACGAGAATGTTTGAAAAGGACGAAAAAAGAAATCAAAATAATAATTTAGGGATGGAGGGAATAAATTGTATAATTCAAGTAAGTGATTATTTAAAAGTTATTTTTGTTCAAACAAAGCTTAATTTGAAAGATTATTACTTCCTCTGTTTCGGACGAGTCTACTATTTCATTTTGCTATGTTTCACTTAAAGAGTTCATTTTCAAAAATTTAGGAATAAAAATATAATTTTATTATCAATGAGCTACTAAAAGTATCATTTAAAAAAAATGATTTTCAAACGAGAACTTTTTATCCAAAACAGAGAGAGTAATAAATATAGTCGATAAACAATTACTTGGTAATGTGTGACGATTTGAAGCCTTAAGTATATCCATCCGTCATTCTTAGCCAAATTCTTAGCTAAGATAAGAATTTTACACCATTAAAGTCAATTCTTACCAAATTCTTAACCCAAAATTCTTGAATAAGAATTGGAGAGAGAAATAAGAAAACCACTCGGAAGAGGGAGAGTGTGGCGCACTGCACCCTTCCAATATACGTGTGCGTCACCTTTCCCTAAAAGCGAGTGAAGAGTTGTCTGCACGTGGGTGTCGCATGTTCCCCACTATCTTAAATTGATTTGTTTGATTTGTTTTTAAATATGTAGTGACGGTTGGACTCAGCTAATAATTGGTGTTAAAAATAAAACCAATGGAGATACTCTAAAATTGTGTACCGACCAAGGTACAGTGATCACGCGCACGACGTTCATCCTTCAACACCTAGAACCGTTTTTCCACCGAACAAACCGCAAGTGTGACATAGACTCCTCCTCAAATGGCTCATAAAGAAACTGTAACTCCCATCTCTACAAAGTCGACGGTTCGAGCTCTCAATTCTTCTTCCAAGAAATGAATTCCGAACAAATCAATTTAGAATCAAGGTCAGAAATCTTATTCAAGCTTCTTGACATGTTGAGTTATTTTTCCTTAAGGTTATCATTATTGTGACTTCAAATTCTTGTCATAACAGTGATGATCCATTTGATAAAGCTACAAACCCAATCTTTTCTCAGATGGGTTTCTCTTAATTTGACTGAAAACAACTTTAGACCACCAAAAGTTAGCAATTGGGCAACTGTATCTTCCCACATTGCGCAAAACCCTAGGTTTTATAGCACTAAAGGAACTACGAAACGTAGAAACGGGGAAGATATGGATGATGGTAAGAATACTTGTAAAACATCTCTTAGGATCTTGGAAGAAGCCCAAACTGCATTTTTCGAGTACTTGTATTCTACTAGAAATTTGCAGTATATGGATGCCAAACATATTAGTGCAAACTCGCCAAGATTTCTTGTTAAGTTGGTAAAAGAGGTTGAGAATGAAAGAATGTTGAAAGGTCCTTGAGCCGATTTTTGAGTTACCATCCTATAAATGAATTTGAGCCTTTTTTCGAGAGTATTGGGTTGAGTCCTTCCGAGTACATTTCATATCTTCCTCGTGATCTGATGTTTCTTAGTGATGATCAAGGGTTGTTAGATAATTATCATGTTTTGCGTGGGTTCGGTATTCCTTTGAATTCGATTGGGAAGATTTACAAGGAGGCTGATGAGGTTTTTACATATCATCATGGGGTTTTGACCTCAAAGATGCGGTCTTTAGAAGAAATGGGGTTTGATCAAACTTCTGTTCTTAAGTTTGTTGCTTTGTGCCCACATCTTTTGATTGGGGTCCTTGGGGATACAGTTCAGGATTTTTTTAAGGTTTTAGAAAGGTTAAAGAATTTGGGGATTTCACTCGAATGGATAGTGGAGCAGTTACCAGAAGAAGAATCTTACAATTGGCGCCATATGCTTGAGTGTTTGTGCTTATTTAGTAAATTAGGTTGCAATGATGAGCAATTGGGAGAATTATTATATAAGCATCCAGCAATTCTATTAGAAGATTCAGGAAGTACTACCATCCAGCTAATTGGGTTCTCGTTGAAATTTGGAGCGTCAGCTAGTGACATAACTTCTTTGTTTCTGCAGCTCCCACAAATCGAATTTCGTAAATACGTTTCAAATTTGAGACATTGCTATATTTTTTTCGTTGAAATTAAGATGGAGTTCCAGGACATTGCGAAGCTAGTATGTGCCTATCCAGTATTACTCGGTTCATGTTCTTTGAAAAAATCTAGCACCTTAATGCGGCGCTTGAATGTTGGGAAAAAGCTACTTCGTGAAATTATCAAGGAAAACCCCAAAGAATTAAAGAACTGTATTCTTCCATCAAGAGTAAAAAAGTTACCATCATCTTTGGAGGAAGATAAATTGCTGAAGACCAAGTTCTTGTTGGACCAAGGATTTGTTGAAAACTCATTTGAAATGAAGAATGCTCTTCGGAATTTTCAAGGCAAAGGAAGCACACTTCAAGAGAGATTTAATTGTTTGGTAAATGCTGGTTTAAACCAGAAGGATGTCAAAAAAATGCTTATTTCCGATCCTAGAATATTTCAACAGCGCACGAAGGTTATTGAAATGAAAATCGACTGTCTTCTAAGCCTGGGTTATCCCCTCTCTTCTCTGATTGCCTACCCATCATTTTTGACCAGAAGTATCAAGTCAGTCAAGCTTAGAGTTTTAATGTATAATTGGCTAAAAGATCAGGGAACCGTGTGTGATAACTTAGCTTTGAAAACTATCGTGCATATCTCGGTTACACAGTTTATTACCAAGAAAGTAAATAGTCACCCTAACGGCCCTGAAGTTTGGGAAAAGTTGAAGAAGCAGATTTATACTGAATGAAAAATGCCATTGATCTTCCTTGGCTTGGTCATGTCTTAGTCTGAGCCATTTTTCTATAATTACAATCTCCAAGGACAGTGTTCATAGCAAGGAACTTGATCTCAGGACAGGTAATGAACATTTACATTCTTCCTCTGTTCTACCATGCGATTGTACTGACTGGAAGTTCCATGGAACATGCAATATGAAATCTGAGTTGAAATAGAATTTAAACTTTTCCATGCATGAAGCTTTGTCAATTGGCCCATTTCTCTCCTCCCCCCCCCCCCCCCCCCCCCCCCGGGTTTCGCAGGGTTCTTACTTCTTAAATTCCTTTCTGTTTGTTGAATTGTTGTTTTAACTGAGATTACTGTAGGAAGTGTTAAAATTGTGGAGTTTTAAGTTTAGGGCAGTGTTTCCCTTTCTAATGAGTAATGACCTCATATTTGCTAATGCTATGATCACCAATTGCTGTTCTTTTACATCATTCTGTAATTCGGGCCTTATGCATGCTAATGCTATGAAATACAAATTGTTTTAAAAAAATGTATTTATCATTAGATGTTTTATGTGTTGCTTGTTTTATGTTTGATCTTTGGCCTTTTTCGTATTAGTTTAAGAGCGAAATGCAAAAGTCATCGGTGAATTTAGGGGTTACAAATCACAATAGATATCTGTCTTGGAAGTTGTTAATGCTTCGCTAGGCCATATAATCACATAAAATTGTTTGGGTGCGAAAATGTCATTTTCGTAGCATAACTTTTTCAAATTATTAGTTGACCAAGTCAAGACTCTCTCTCTCTCTCTATTTAAAGTCCAATTTAAAACTCTCTCTCTGGCATGACGTTGATGACGTGGAGGAGGAAGTTGAACATGATGCGGTTGTGGAGCCGAAAATCTCATTACATCAATTTGTACTCAAAAGTTGGTAGTCATTTGGTGGCTAGCATTATTTGTGATCGAGTGTTTAATTGAGAGACAAAATCTAACACTTTTTTGGATATTGTGTATGAGATCCCGTCTTTTTAGTCAGGATTGGCATCATTAAGGCCCTAATCACTTTGAAATTAAAGAAAAATAATTAAATATTTATACTATCATATTTATGTACTGGCTGGTCTTTTACATCATTGTGTAATTTATGACCTTGTATATGCTAATGCTATGAGATACCGATGGCTGGTCTTTTACATTATTGTGTGTTTACCTTTAGATGTTTAAATGTGCTGTTTGTTCTATGTTTGATTTTTGGCCTTTCTATATTTATTTAAGAGGAAATTACAAAAGTTTTTCGGTGAACTTAGGGGTTACAGATTCTAATGCAGCTGAAGCTCCATTTCCTCCCGCTTTGATAAATACATCTAGGTACTTTAATGTATTTATTGAAAATCATTCTTCAAACTCCAAAGAATCATTTGTCTTATATATATATATGAATTACGAATTCACGCTTTGGTTCAAGTGCAGTTTTCATCATGGTATTTGGTTTCAGTTTTTAGCTTTTAATGGCAGAACCGAAACTGGAGTAGTGTCAAAGATATAGATTTTCAAGTTGTATATAGTTTTTTCTTTTTTACACATTCCCTTTTTAGTTTTGTGGTTCTTTTTAGTCACATTTTAGTATATTTTGAGTTTTAGGCTTTTGAGATTTGAAACTAATGGACTAATATGATTATTATTTATGGTTGCAGGGTCGAAACATCAGTGATTAGTGATTCATACGACTGTAAATGTACTAATTTATCATCATATCCTACATTCGCTTATGTGAATACTGCAGCTCCTCCTCCTCAGCCAATGCAACCTCAGGTTTCATCTGTTAGCTAGCTACGCTGTTGAGGAAGAATCTATTGTACCTTCGCCAGCATTATGTTATTGGGGTTAATTATTTTCTTGACCATTGTACAAATTGGGGGTAACCAATTTGACCAATATACTTTCAATCTCCAAATGTGACCGACATCGTTAACTAACATCCAAATTGATAACAGATATGCTATACTGATGCCCATAGTACACATCAGTAGCTCTGTTGCCAATTTGGATATCCAATTCACGGCATTGGTCACATTTTGCCCAAATCATGAGTACGTTGGTCACATTTTGAATATTAAAAGTTTGTTGGTCAAATTAGTTACGCCCAGTTTGTATAATTGTCTAAAAAGTAAGATTAATGATATGGGTACCTAATGAGTATCTAAAATAATACACCTAATAATGTAGAAGATGATATGGCATTGATGGACCTTATTTTTTACTTAATTACTAATTCAATGTTTAACTAACATTGGTTAAAACATTAACGGGAGAAGCTGTGTGGCTTTTGATTAGAGTTGCAATTATTCGGGATCGGGCTGGCGATCTTCTTCCCTCATCTTCAATGTTGATAGATTCTCCCCTCCCCCCTTCTCTTTCTCTCTCTCTCTATATGTATATATATATATACACACACACATATAGATCTCCCATTCTCCCTATTCAAGAATTTTGAATACAGATGATTGTAACGGTCATGACTCATGTTACTGCTATTTTATGAAATTTGAATACAATGATTGTAACAGTCATGACTCCAAGAATTGCAACAGCCCGATGTTTGGACAAAAATTGCAACCCTAGCTTTTCACTATTTAACATATTTTTTAAAAAAACTTTTTAAGATTGAAATTTAATTAATATTAATTAAACATTGAGTTAGTAATTAAGTAAAAAATAGGGTTTATCAATGCCACAATATCTTTTATATCATTAGGTGTATTATTTTAAGTACCCATATCATTACTCGAAAAGTATTTAACCCTATGTTATTTATTTTGAACATTTTTAGATTTTCAAACGAATCAGGAGGATCGTCTCCAATATTAATATATATGCACTTGGTTTTAATAATAATAATAATAATAATAATAATAATAATAATAATAATTTTCTAGAATTTAAACTAATGAAAATTGTCAATGACATAAAATTAGCATAATGACATTTGTTAATATCACAAATCTTATTTCAGTTGACATTAGCGAATGTTACAAAATACTTAGGTGTCGTTTGATAGTCAGGATTAAGGTCCGATAGGATTAATAAGTTGGGTCCGATAGGATTAATAAGCCGAGTTGTCTGTTGTTCACTTGTTTGGCAAGCAATAAGTGGTAATGGTATGGACTAATACTCTAATAGCACGAGTTATCAGGATAACGTCATGGCAAAACACGCAAATGGGACACCCAATTTTATCCCTTTTTGCAATTCGGTCATCGAAATTTTGAAATATCTATTTTGGCCACCCAACTTTTATTCTGTTGCAAACGAACCTATTTTCTAACGCCCGTTAGAAAATGGCGTTAACTTTATATGATTTTCTCATTTTGCCCCTGTTATTGGACAATTATACCCTTTGTAAGCTATATACCCTCAACGCATATCAATTACACCCATTTCATCATCTTTGTGAGATGCGGCCATACCCAATTTCATCTTTAAACGATCTTCAAACGAAGAAGGTAGTTTTCATCGTTGAAGCTACCCAGACATTTACTCAACAATGTCAGTGAGTGGGTATGAGATATCAATGTCATAAAATTTGTCGATGTAACCTTAGGGTGACCCTATTTACATCTGGGACTGAGAAGAACTCAGGATGAAGATTCATTCGATGCCTTAGATATATGGTAAGCAATGTTGCCACTTTTGGTATAGATTTTTGAAGAACCCTAATTTATTTACAAAACCCCCAATTTTTTACAAGAACCATGAATTATTTACAAAACCCCCAATTTTTTACAAGAACCCTAACTGTTGTAGTAGTATTTTCTGTTACTCTCCAACATTATTGTAACAAGACCCTAATTTTTTTTTTGTTTCTTATAGGATGAACATGATTGTGGTTTCTATTTGTGGGTTGATGACAAATTTACAAAGAGGTCAGTGAAAGTGATTAATGATTTGAGGAAACTGGTCAAGGATTTGAGAGAGAGAGAATATGACTTCAAGGAAGAACAATTGTTGAAGAAAGAGTTTGACATGCTTCAAAAGGAATGTGCCAAGAAAAGGGAAAAAACTAAGATATTGAAATGTAGTCAATATGGTAGGAGAGAAAAGATGTATCTTCTGGCAATAATCATCATGATGATATTGATTAGTGTGTTGATGGCATCACACTTCAAATTGGATGTAACTGCCAAAATGTTAATGCTTAGTTGATTGCAAAATTCTGAACAAGAAATAAAATGGTGAAGCATTATGTAATGTGTTTGTGCAAATTTTAATTGTGATGTGTTTGTGCAAACACTGCTGCCTTAAATAAACAAAGCCAACACTGCTTACAAAAACCAACAGAGATGTCCTCACTGCAGAACAAAGACCAACACTTTCAAAAATTGTTTGTGCAAACATTGTTTTGTAATGTATTTGTGCAAACACTGATGCCTTACATAAACAAAGCCAACATTGCTTACAAAAACCAACAGAGATGTCCTCACTGCAGAACAAAGACCAATACTTTCAAAAATAGTTTGTGCAAACATTGTTTTGTAATGTGTTTGTGCAAACGCTGCTGCCTTACATAAACAAAACCAACAATGCTTACAAAAACCAACATAGATGTCCTTACTGCAACTTTTGTGTGCCAACACTGCAACCTTACAAAACAAAGATGTACATAAACTATTTCGTCTAACTAAACATTGCAGAATAAAGATGTACATAAATTGTTTACAAATCCAAACCAACCATTAGAAAACATGATATGTCCTCAAAACAAAGATGTACATAAACTGTTTACAAAAACCAACACTGCAAATTTTGTGTGCCAACACTACTGCTTTACAAAACAGAGATGTACATAAAACTGCTTGGTCTAACTAAACATTGCAGAACAAAAATTTACACAACTGAGAGGCAAAACAGAGATGAGCAAAAAATGAGTTACTCTGAACCTCAGTTACTTTAAACATCTAATCCATATCACCTATTTTGTTCAACATTTCCCCACAATTATTTTTCAGTTACATCTATTCTTACTTTTTTGCTTTTGCTCACTCCTTTGTACCTAAATTTGTTGTACACCTTTAGAGACCTTGCTTCTGTTGGAGGCATTGATTCAGTTGCTGCAGTTGTAGACTTCTTTTTTGTCTTCTTAGGTACAACCTCCCCTCTTGCAATTGCCTCCTTAGCCAGTTTGCATGACCTACTATTATGACATTTTTCCTTACAAAACCTGAAAGTTGGAGACAAATGCAAGTTAATACAAAAAGTTCAATTTAGGAATATTAAGTAAATTAAGTACAACAAATGTAACTTATTACCTGCAAGTGATTTATGTTCCCTTTTTAGTCAAGATGGTTGGATCTTGACTAGATTTTTGCTTTTTTTCTTCATTAGGGTCTTTAACCCTACATTTCTTTGGTCTACCAGGCATCTTCTTGTTTGGTGGTGGTTGAAGAGGCTGTTGAGATGATCTTGGCCATTGATTCTCACCATTGATGGCATTTAGGAGATGTGAATAAGTACTAACAAAAGTTTCCTTCTTGTACCAGTTGGAGACATAATTTTCTGGATCTTGACCAATCTTGTATATGGCTGCCATAGCATGAGTGCAAGGAATGCCACTTAGATCCCATTCTCTATAATGACAGATCCTCTCCCTAATGTTAACACTAAATGCATCCTTCACATGCCTAACTTCAAATTCATCTCCACCATTATACACCACAGACCAATGTTTAACAGCTTCCTTACTTTTCTCCATCCTCTTCCTGATCCTTGGACAATTATTATGGCCATATTTTGAAATCCATTCCTTTCTCTTTTGAATTCTGACCATCATTGCCAACCTAATCTCCTCAAGCATATATATAAGAGGTCTAGACCTTGCACCTACTATACTACCATTGAATGCCTCTGCAATATTGTTTTCAACATTGCCTACCTTTGAATATGTGTCAAAATAGGCCTTGGACCAATGAATAGGATCTGCCCTCACAAGATCTTCAGCAGCCTGCTTGTCTAAATTCTTTAAGACTTCAAATTCTGCTTTGAATTTATCTACTGTGTAAGACATAGCAATACTCCAAAAGCATCTCATATACTCCCCTCCCTTGTATTTCTTCCTCCAATTGCTATAGATGTGTCTGGCACACATTCTGTGCTCAACAATAGGCAACAAGCTTACAACAGCAGGTAGTAATCCATATCAATCATATAAATAAATGTCATTAAATCAATTTTAATAAAAACTAATGAGGAAAAAAGGTAAGAAGATTATGATATTACCTTTTGTTGATCTGTAATGATAGTCCACCCATCTCCATCTCTTATTTCAAGGTCTTCAATCAAATTCTGAAGAAACCAGGTCCAGTTGTCCTTGTTTTCCACCTGAACTACAGCCCAAGCCACATGATACATCTGATTATTTGCATCATTGGCAACTGTAGATAACAGCTCTCCCTTCTGTATTCCTTTCAAGAATGCTCCATCAATTCCCAACATGGGCCTACAAGTCTCCATAAATGTTGTCTTCACTTGATCAAAACAGACATACATTCTCCTAAAGAACAAACCTTTGGATGGGATAGTGTTGACATGCTCAATGATCACAATACTACCAAGATTTCTATTCTCCAACTCATCTTTATAACTCCATAGCTTTGCATAATGCTCATACATTGATCCATCAAGTTGTTGCAATGCTTTCTTCCTTGCTCTGCTACACATGCAGTCACTCAATTCCACCCCAAATTGTTTCAAAACATCAGCCTTCATATCAGTCAATTTATAAGTAGGGTTTCTTCTATATGTTTCAAAGAATTCCTTAGCCAAAAATGATGCTGTGATTTGCCTATTCTTAAGTGCCATCCCACAATCATGCTGGGGATTAAATGCAGTAATTTGTCAGAACTTCTTTTGGTTCAATCCAGCCCAAACTCTCCATGGGCATACAACTGAGTTCATGCACACTCCAGACATCCTCATCTTTTCATTCCTAATCCATTTAATATCCTTTTTTCATCCAATCCATACTTAACAACTGTAGCCTTAAAAATTTCTTTTGTTTCAAAATGAAGCCCAAGTTTTAATTGCACTACTTCCATGTCTGTGTTTGGATTGAAAATTGGAAAATTTAGACCTTGCTTCTTCCTCAAATTTAATTGTTCTCCATGAAATATTTTGTCATTTACCTTATCCTCTTCATCACTAGAATCATAATCACTATCAGAAGAAGTCAACCCACCATCATCATTTCTACTCTGGGTCTGTGGTTGTCCCCTAGACCCTAATAGGTGTAGGCTCAACTGGATCACCTTCTTGGGGTACCTTAACAGGATCAATCCCTTTATATTTTTTGGTTTATTCTATTATTGTTCACAGCAACCCTAATTTCTACAAGTTCTTCATCACTAACATGGAAATCATCATCACTTAAACATGGTTCTACATTGATCCCCACATCTTCTACCTTATATGGATATTCGAAAGCAATATCATCTTGAGCCATATCGCCTCAGCCTCAAGGCTGCTTGTTCATCAAGCTTTTCATGCCTAACATTATTCTCGCTCATTATTCTCATGTTCATTATTCTCAACCCCGACTCTTTCAAATTTCTCATATTGAGCCATCACAACCTCAACATCATCCTCATCCCAATAAAAATCATCTTCACTTGACCCATATCAGCTTGACTCCCTATCCCCTTTCGCACTCATCTTGACCCATATCCTTACTCTTTTTAGACCCATCTTGACCCATATCGCATTGACTTACCCTTTCGCACTCATCTTGACCCATATCTTACTCTTTTCGCACTCCATCTTGACCCATATCGATTGACCCTTACCCTTTCTTCGGCACTCATCTTGACCTTATATCAAACACCCCTACTCTTTTCAAACTCATCTTCACCCATATTACCCTCACCCATATAAGCCTCACCCTTTTCAAGCTCATTGTAAACCCGACTTCGTCAGTGGTCACCATCATCCATCTTTAACCTCCATCTCATCCTCACCCTTATTCAACAA
>CM028380.1:12766123-12868224 GCA_013146195.2 Codonopsis lanceolata
TATACAGCGATCTAAGGTGTCGACCTATGCTTCGCTATGTCTCCTAATTAACTCTCGAGGGTGTTTTATACAAAGTCTGTGGAGAGAGCGCAGGCCACCCTGCACCAGAGCCCTAGTAGAAAAGGTTTTGCGCACATGGCACTATTGGATTACGCTCATAAGGGATGCAGAGAAGTATTTTTCTTCATCCGCCCACCAACTCCGATTTCTCTCGCAACTAGAGTGTTGTTCTAGGCGACCAGCCAAGTTCCACTCGAGCAACTCCCTCTTCTTCTTGGCAACTGATCATTGTTCTCTAGTTGGTCGGCCGGCTGGCCACCCGCCGAACTTTCTCCATCAACAAGCCCTCGAGGGCCTTATAATCCGCCTCACATTTTTGTGAGCTTCATTCTCTTTCACATCGATCATATAAGTAAAAGTTGAGGCAATCTGCAAACAAAGAGCAAAACGGTTAACGTGAGAAAAAGAATAAAGAGCGGGTAAAGAAGAAGAAAGATGTCGTTGTAGCTTATTTTACCTCGCCGTAGGCCCACGTTCCCGAGCAAGCGTGGCGCGTGGTATCCCGATCCGTGCTAGGCCATCGTGCATGGCCCTCTCAATGATGTCTTTGCCCACCGACCTCCTGGCCCCGCTGGCATGCGATCTAAGCCCCTCAACATAGGGGCGCCCTGAGATTTTTCACTAGCCGGGCAAAGACCGGTAGTAGAAGGCATTTCAAAACCGGCCTACCTCTCGTAGCTACCCCGCCCTGAAAGCAGGATGCATAACAACAGATCAGAGCCCAAGCCCCAGGGGCGCAATCCCAGGGGAGGAAGGGACTTTTCCTTTTTACATGCGACCTTGGCATCCTTGGCGGGGGGACCACGGAGATATTGGCATTGGCCTTGGCACTTTATCAATCACAACCACGATGGCCTCTTTGCCTGGGCGACGACTTTGGGGGCCGCCCTAACTGCACTCAAGGCCTTCCGAGGCCTTGCTTTGCCGGGTGGACGTATGGGACCTTGGGCAAGGCCATGGGCTCATTGGCCTTCAAATCGGCTGTCACGATCACTTGCTTCTTCCTGCTCTTCAAGATCACCAAATTCTTCATCCTCGAAACAAGATGAGGCACGATCATTCGCTACAAATTAAAGATTGATCAAAATAGAAATTGAAGCATGCTCACAATTAACAGCAACCATTATGGTCCTCATGTTGGCCGGTAGTTCGGCTCGGGCCTAACCGTTGAAACTCTACGACCACGCTTGAACATCCGCCTCGTGTCAATCACCCCAGTATGGATGGGGTCTCTCAGAACATGAATTAAGAGGGCTCCACCCCGTGGACTTATGTTTGCAAGACGACGGCCGTGCATAGACTTCGTGGGTTACACACCGCCTCTTTCCAATCGAGGAAAAATTACCGTCGACACGTTGCTCTTCCCTCAACAACCCCAACGGCAGTCTTTAACGCCGTGCAGTGTGAAATCTCACCCGAACTGAAACTGCTCGAGACCTTGGGAATTTTATTTCACCGGGTCGTGGGCGCAAATGGCCATCCAACCCGAGACTCGACATAAAGGACTCTCCTATCCTGTGCCTCAACCTTCCTGTGGACATCGGACAAGAGCCTTAGAAAATTAGAGTTGGACCTCGCCTCGATCCGTCCGCCTGCTCGGTGCAAAGATAAATAACTTGTGGATGAAAAACATATCCGGCTCGAAACCCAAGAAGTAGCGGCAAGCAACCGTTAAGGCCGTAGTCGCTTGACAATATTCAAGATCAAGTCGCAAGGAACTGCTTTGGTCTCGAGTAGAAAATCTACCAGAAAGGCTCTAAGTGGAACTCGAAAGAAATCAAGAAAAACGGAGTTCATTCCCTTACTCGCGGGATAGCACTACTCCGCTGGGTACATCCATCTTACTCACCCCTGTAGTAAGCGGAGTCTAACCCGAGGGAAGTGAGCCAGCCGTCACCTTATCATTCGTGTCCGCGAGGCCCAATGAGCAGCTGCATCGACTCTCATCAATATTTACATACCGGCCTCGGCTCGTCATCGCCTCCTTCCATAGCCTCTTCAAGTGTGGCCTCCACTTGAGTGCGGCCGGGCTTCATGCGGCGGGCACGGCCCAGCTTCATCGACTCCGAGGCACCTCAAGCCATCTCTCCGCTCTGCCGTACCTCCCACGACCATATCGGCAAGACGTTTGCCGGCTATCGTTGCTCTGGCTGCTCAGATAGCCCACCACAAAGATAGCCAAGAACACTCTCCTTTCCAGTCCTCGCCACTGAGGAGTCAGATCAACTATTAGAGGGGCCACGCCTGTGGCCGCCTGTCCTGGCCACGGATTCCTCTCCTCTTCGATTCATAATCAACTGGGAGTCTTCGCCGCTCGAGAGTCATTCTTCCCCGCCATAGCCAAGGCTTCACGATCGTTTTCCGAAATATCGACATCTACAAAGGAGATCGATGAAGGAGAATCAATGTTCTCGCACGGATAACCGATAAAGGAAAAAGGAAAATTTCTAATGTCTAGGTACACCAATAGGCCATGCCGCTTCAGCTTGAAAGCAAGACCACTTGGTCTTTTCCTCGATCTCTATCTAAGGGCTCGATCCTAATCCCGAGACTCCTACCCGTAAACATATGAAGATGAAGAGAATAAACCCGAAACTTCATCAAACCGAAAAAACCAAAAATGAAGCAAGAAAAGAGAATAGGAAACTTACCGTCGTGCCCGAAGTTTCGTGATTTCGTGAACAATCGGTGTTGAATGCAAGAGAGATGCAATGATTGAAGTTTCGTAATCCGTGAAAATCTTCTCTAAAAAGCTTAAGAACTGTAAAAGGTTTAGAGGGAGAGGGGCAAGCCTTTTATAGGCCGAGGTTTCTAGTTTTAGGGGAAAAGTCGAGGCCGAAACTTTGGAAGGATGGGTTACGCCACTCAAAGCACGCCAGATTAAATGCGGTGCTTCGAGAGCCACGCCCATCAAGTCACATGAACCTTGGCGGCTCACGCGTTTTTCACCTACTCTCCTTGGTACTCACCAATGGCCGCCTTCCTCAACACGCCCCAGTATTCCACTAAAGATCCGCATCTTCCATGAACCCGTTTCTCCCAATCCTCCATCTTTTTCTCAAAAATTCCTAAGTGTTGGAGCCCAGAACAAGAGCAACATCATCCAACGTACACGCTCCCCGCTCCGAGCATGAATACTCACCAGGCAAGAAGCTAGGGGCCACTTATGTGCCCGGCCCAAGCCGAGTCACGAGCAAAGCATGAGCTATCATCATGTGCCGCCACGAGTATAATTAGTGTGGGCCTACCAAATTTTAGTGGGCGAGCTAAGAAGACATCAAGTGATGGATAAAACAACTCCAACCCGAACCTCGACCGGCACAAGCATCGCTCGCTCGACCAAGGGCCATGCCGGGGACCGTACTCATAGCAGTAAGGAATCCGACTCATCCCGCCCAAACCGGTTGAGCATTGGCCTTGCTCGCGACGAGGCCAAGCCCGGGACTTACACTTACCTCAAATCAGTCTAGACCAGGTAGCCGGGCAGGGCCTTACTCGCCCTGGCATACATCGAGCAGGAAACTCCAGAAACTTGCTCCCCAAGACAAGTCAAATGTTTTCTTATCTGAGCAGGACACTTGCCTTATCCGCTCCTACATTTATGTGGCTAGCCACCTATCATGCCCACAATTTAGGATTTCATCCTTAATTGGTGGGTATCTATGGAACCGAATCCCATCGAGATTCTAGGTCATTAGGGGCCTATAAATACCCCTCCATAAGCCACAAATAAGGTACACACACTTTCTTGAGAATAGAACCTCTATCAAATTCTCTTTTGACTTATACACACGATACTTACTCTCACGCCGAAGTGGTTTCGTGAGGCCAAGTCTTGCACTTCCACTAAGGTTCTTTCGTGTTCTTAATTAGGTTTAATGAAGCAGATCAAACCCGATATCCTACCCATCACACCGGACGGCCCAAGTCAGTATTTTGTCACATCACCAGGATTTGTTATTTTGATTTAGTTAATTTATCTTTTCGTTTTTATTATTATTTTCATTTTCTTTAAAAAATCTGAAAATTAAAGAAAAAATGGCGTACAATAATTATCAATGGGGAATAGAGAATTTCGCACCAATAAGCACCAAAAATGAATTTGATCTTGCCTATCAAAATGCTAAACAAAATTTGGATGCTTACTATCATGTTCATGATCCTAATAGCTATGAACAGAAATATTGCAATCAACTCTCTTTTTCTTCGCCCAAGAGTCACAAAGTGATTCAAGTAAATTGATTGTATTGAAGCACAAATTGAATCTCTCAAAGCCCAACTTGTATTGAGAGCTCAAATTGAATCTCTCAAAGCTCAACTTGCAAGTCGAAAAGCTTCAATTGTTCATGAACCTTATTCGTATTCGTCCTTATTATAATGAGCCACCTTCTTATTACAATTAATCCCCTTTTTTTCTTTGCATAATTACTATAATGAACCACCTTCTTATTAAAATCAATCCTCTTTTTCTTCGCATAATAATTATAATGAGCCGATTCCTTCTTATTTGTCTATTTATAATGAGCAAGAGGAAGAGTTTTTAATAAACTTTGATATTCAAGAAAAAAGACAGGATAGATTAAGTAAAATAGTAGAGCAAGTGTCTCCACTAATACCATATCTCCAAAAAGAGTTAAATGAGTTGAAGAATCGGTATCAAGAAAATGATCTAACATCATTGGATGAAGAAGTGATAGAAGTCATTGAGAAAGAAGAGCCAATTGAAAAGATGAGTTGATTATAGAATCCCAAGATTTTTCACAAATTGATGTACCACCTAATTATCCTCAAGAGCCCGAGAAAACTTCGGAGATTGACATTAAAAAATATTCTCCAATTGATTCTCCGCTAGACACGTATATAGAGTTAGGGACGCCTTCTTCATATTTTCTTGAAGAGAATCATGAGCCTATTTTAGAGATACATGAACAATGTAGTGTTGATGAAAAAGTGGTGGAAATTCCAGATATGATTACATTGGAAGATTTAGGTGTGATATTTCCTGTCCCCAAAGCAATTAGATGGCCATCGTGTAAAGAAAATTTCGCCAATGAAGTGTTTGGTTTCAATGGACAGAATTTAAGACACTACATGAGTGGTGGATTTTATGGACCAAAAATTTGTGCATTCTAGGTGATCAGGTGATGCCTCCTTAGTTAAAAAAGGAGGATATAAGTTAACCTAACGACTATAACTTAGAAAAATTTATAACCCTTATCTCTTTGTATTTATTTTGTTGCTTTTTGAGTCACTCGTTAGAGTCTTCCTAAGTTTGTGGGTTTATAGGGGAGAGTTAATAGTGTCACCCTTACAAAAAGATTTTATTTTATTTTATTTTTATGTATTTTTATGCATTAATGCTTAATAGTTTTGTTTTTAGTTTTTGTATATTTTGTTTTAGTTTAAACAAGTTAAAGGCTTTCCAAAAAGACACAATTTACGGGATCAACGAAATCAATGGACCAAAAAATGCAGAATCAAGAAATAATAAACTACAGGGGCCTGGTAGAAACTTACCTTCAAGTCGCAACCCCTCCGATACTCGCGATTGCAAGGTCTACAGAGACTGTCTTAATTTTGATTTTTTTAGAATGCGATCGCATACGCCTCGGACTTTGCGATTGCAAGCAATAAAGACAATTAGAGTGGAAGGCTTAATAAAAAATAAAAAAGGGGGAAAAGAGAGCCCCAGCAAAGAAAACCATCTGCATCTCTCTTCATCGCCCATCTTTCTCTCTCTCTTGATCGATCTCTCACCCATCACCATCTCCAACCGCGATCGGTGTCCTTCTCCCTCTCTCTACTTCAAGCAGGGCTGGCGAATCCCTTCATCCCTGTCTCCGTAGTTTCGATTCCGGCCCCAAGCAGTTCAGCCGACCTCCTTCTCTGACGAATCTCCATTGTCGGCCGCCATCCATCTTTCCCTCCTTCATCTTCTCCGGCCAGTCCAACTCCGTCTTCACCCAGATCCAACCAAGCTCTTCCGCCTCCACCAAACCTCCCATCTCTTTGTTCCAACTCCGGCTGTTTTCCCCCATATCTGTAGAACTGAAACTATTAGGAAAGATTAATACCAATTTGGTGGAAAGATTAATGTGGGACCTGAGTTAATACACGCCAACAAGGATGAGAATTTCCAATATTTTAGGCTATTGTTAGAAGAAGGACTAGAAAGTATTTAAAATAAAAGGAAAACCGTAAAAGGCAAAGGGATGACGGAGGCGGCGCAATATTTTTTCTTTATAGGGCTAAAATTATATCTCACACTAATTAAAAAAAAAACTCAATAACATACATATTTATACTACCTAAATTAATCCTTTATCTAATCGGATTTGGGCTAGGTTAAAAACTAATACATAAATAAATCCTTTATCAAATAGGACTCGGTCCTCTAATTAGACTTGGTTTAGGACCCAACATTGTCTCCCTTAAACCAAGTCTTCAAACTTGATCATGCCCAACATAGTCTTCAACTTCCAAAATAGCTCGGTCTTCAATGGCTTCATGAAAATATGCAACTTGATCTTCGATCGGACAATACTCAACCAAGATCTCTTTATCACGAACCAAATCACGAATGAAGTGAAACTTGATGTTGATATGCTTGCTTCGACCATGAAAAACTGGATTCTTCGATAATGCAATCGCCGACTTGTTATCACATAAAATCTTCGTTGGACCATCTTGCTTAAATTGTAAAACATTGAGCAATCTACGCAACCACTTGCTTGAGTAGCACTACTTCGCGCCATGTATTCGCTTCAGGTAGAGAGATAACCTTTGTTGTTTCTTTGAAGACCACAAACTGCCTTAGAACCAAGATAAAATGCATAACCCGAGCGTACTTTTCATATTCTCCGTATCACCCATTCAATCGCTATCTGTATAACCAACTAACTTCCCATCACTTGAGCTCGAATAAAAAATACCATCACTACACGTACCTCGAATATAGCATAAAATTAAACTGCGGCTTGCAAATGAGATTGACGTGGAGACTCCATAAACCTGCTAATCAATCCAACACCATAAACAATATATGGCCTTGTTGAAGTTAAATATCTCAAACTCCCAACCAATCTTCTAAAATAAGTAGGATCAACAAAACCACCATTACCATCATTCACTAACTTCAACTTCGCCTCAAGTGGAGTCAAAATTGGTTTAGCCTTATCCATTTTAAACTTCTTCAAAATATCACTAGCATACTTTTTAAATAAAAATTCCTCCATCTACTTGAGCAACTTCAATTCCAAGAAAGTAAGACATAAGCCCCAAATCGTCATCTCAAATTGATTTATCATAGCCTCCCTAAATTGTGCCACCAACCTCGAATTATTGCCAGTGAAAATCAAATCATCTACGTACAAGCAAACAATAAGAATATCACCATGCAACGATTTGACATATAAAGTATGCTCATACGGACATCTCGAAAACCATTCTCCACAAAATACGAATCAATGCGAGTATACCAAGCTCTAGGAGCTTGCTTCAAGCCATCAAAGCCCTTTTCAACCGGTAAACTTTATCTTCATTGCCACTTTTAACATACCTGCGGGTTGTTCAACATATACCTCTTCTTCAAGGGCGTCATTCAAGAAAGCGATTTAACATCCATTTGATAAATTTTCCAACTATTTTGAGCAGCTAGAGAAATAATCATACGGACAGTATCAAGTCTAGCAACCGGTGCAAATACTTCAAAATAATCAATACCTGGCTTTTGCTTGTAGCCTTTTGCAACTAACCTTGCCTTGTAACGATCAACTTCACCACTTGGTTTGTACTTAGTCTTGTAAACCCACTTCACACCAATCGCCTTCTTACTAGTTGGCAATGTAGTAAGCTCCCATGTGTTATTCTTCTCAATCGCATGAATCTCATCATCCATTGCTTGAATCGATGATCTTCACAAGATGCCTCATCAAAACTAAGCGGATCACAATCGCAAATAAGCGAAGTTCACTATATCTTCATCGGATATCTCATTATCATTGCCCACAACATAATCTTGCAACCTAGTTGGTAAGTTACGTTGTCTCTGCGGATGCCCAAAACTTTCTCCAATGCGGTGTAGGAGTAGGAACCTCACCTTGAACATTAACATCTTCATCTTGAGCAGAGACATTTGGAAAATCAAATCTTGAATTTTCCTTTTCTTTAGAAGACCAATCCCAAACAGCAATCTCATCGAAAGTCACATCTCTGCTAACAATAACCTTATTTGTCACTGGGTTGAACAATTTATAAGCTTTTGACACATCACTATACCCAATGAAAATACACTTTTCACTTTTGTCATCAAGTTTCTTTCTCAAATGACCAAGCACATGAGAATAAGCAACACAACCAAACACCCTAAGATGTCCAATATAAGGTCTTGGCCACTCAAGCCTCTTCGGAGTTCTATCACGCACACTTCTTGTTGAGCACCTATTCAAAACATAAATTGCACACGCATGCCTTGACCCAAAAATTCTTTGGCAATTTCTTGAAACTCAACATGCACCTAACCATATCCATAATAGTTCTATTCTTTCTTTACGCTACACCATTACATTGCGGAGTATATCTAGCGATCAAGCGATGTTCAATACCATGCTTCTCAAGAAAATCATCACAAACAAGATACTCGGTGCCTATCGGTTCTCAAAGCTTTAATTTTATTTCCACTTTGTTTCTCCACAAAATACTTAAACTTCTTAAACATATCACAAGCATCGATTTTTCTTTCAAAAATACACCCATGCTTTTCTACTAAAATCATCAATAAATGTGACAAAATACCAACCTCCGTTAGAAGCAACTTCAACCGAGCATAAATCGAATGAATCAACTCCAACATTCTCTTTGCCCTCCAAGATTTGCATGTAGGAAAAGCATCTCTATGTTTCTTGCCCAAAACACATGTTTCACAAACTCCATTAGGAACATTAATCGCAGGCAATCCATTAACCATTCGTTTACGAGCAAGATAATTAAGACTTCCAAAATTAACGTGCCCAAACCGCATGTGCCATAACCAATTATCATCATGAATCACAGAACTAAAGCATGATAAATTTCCACAGTCTAACGTCAAACAGAATAAGCGATTTGGAGACATATTTACCTTTGCTATTAGTCCTCTCTGCCCATCACCAATACTACAGACTCCATTAAATATTCTCATATCATAGCCCTTTTCTGAAAGTTGCCCCATACTCAATAAATTTTTCTGAAGACTTGGAACATAGTAAACATCGGAGATAAAATTTTTAGAACCATCTTTCAATGAAATTGAGATCCTACCTTTTCCCATCACCGGCACTTTCGCATTATTACCAAATTTTACTTCAGATCTAACATATTCATCCAAATCAGAAAATAATTCTTTGCTCCCACACATATGATTGCTACAGCCCGAATCCAAATACCATGTATTTTTATTAGTTGAGTTCTCGCTACTACTTACCAACAGCAAAGTCTCCGAATTTTCAACATTATTTTCAGCATAATTATTAACATGATAATTTCCATTATTTTCCCTTCTATATCTACATTCAGCGATTTTATGACCTGATTTTCCACAATTGTAACAACAATTAGTATTGTTACCTCCGTAATTATTACCTCCGCCTGATCTGTCATGCCAATAATTATTTCTTCTTTGTCATACGAAATTGTAATTGCCTGCGCCTCGATTGTTGTAACCACGGCCACCACCATTGTTGTAACCACAATTACCATTATTGTTGTAATTTCGTCCACCGCCATTATTGTAGCCACGACCACCACTGTTGTTGTAGCCACGACCACCTCCATTATTGTTACCGCGACCACCTCTATTGTTGTATCCGCGACCTCTGTTGTTGTACCCGTTACCTCTACCACCATGGTTTTGGTTTCCTTGATTTGATCCATTATTATCCTTTGATCCATCATTCACGTTTTTCAAATTAACTTGACTTTGCAATGCCGCTTCTTCTGTTTCTCCGATCTTTCACCAAATAATAATTCATGACTAACAAGGGCAGATTCTAATTCTGCTACCGTCAATGTCTTCAAATCTTTAGTCGCCATATTTATTTCTGCAGCACCTTGAAAAGCTTTCGTCATCGAACGAAGAATTTTCGAACAAATTCTTTCATCAGAAACATCATCTCCGTTTGCCTTCATATACGAAGCGGATCGCTCACACGAGAGATATACTCGAAACTTTCTCCGATTTCTCCATATTTATATTTTCAAATTTCTTCGTCAAAACTTGTAAATAATTTCTCTTAACTCTATCATCACCTCCGTGCGTCTTTGTCAAAACATCGAAGCGCTTCATGTCTTGATTTAGAACCAATAATCTTCTTCAGAACACCATCTTCAAGCTGCATTAAAAATATAATCAAGTGCTTGACGGACTTGATTTTATCTCCTTTACCCGCATTCTCATGCAAGTCTCTCATCAACATATTTTTCTAAATCACAGACCACCAAAAAATTATACATCGACATCTCCAATCGGGAAAATTAATTTTTCCATCAAACTTGGGACCCATATAAACCTTCTTTGCCAAACCATCACTTGACACAACTAGCTCGTACAAATGTAGAAAAATATTATGAAAGATTAATACCAATTTGGTGGAAAGATTAATGTGGGACAGTTAATACGCCAACAAGGATAAATTTCCAATATTTTAGGCTCTTGTTAGAAGAAGGACTAAGTATTGAAAATAAAAGGAAGAAAAACTGAGGATAGCGGAGGCGGGGCGCTTGATGTTTTTTTCTTTATAAGGCTAAAATTATATCCCACTAATTAAAAAAAAACTCAATCATACATATTTATACTACATAAATTAATCATTTATCTAATCGGATTCGGGCTAGGTTAAAAACTAATACATAAATAAATCCTTTATCAAATAGGACTCGGTCCTCTAATTAGACTTGGTTTAGAACCCAACATCAACTATTACTTATTAATAGTAATACTTATTAATAATTTATATAATAATGAGATATTAATCTCTACTATTAATTTTTTCTATTGTCAATAGTAGAACTCTTATACATAAAAAAAATTACTCGTTTCGGCTCAAACAACATTACTATCAAACCAATGTGGATACAACTTTTCTATTGGTAATAAAATGTGAAATTTTAATGGTTGTGGATTGTGCTAATGCTTTAAAACTAAAATTAATTTATAATCTTGTTTCGCTCAATATGAAATACATCTTTACTAATATTATCAATAGAAGAAATGTATCTTACATTGATTATAAATTGATGTTAGTTTTGAAAGTCTTTTCATAAAGAATTCTACTTTTATTACCATAGAAAATATGTATCTTACATTGTTTAAAAAGATATGTTATTTTTAAAATTCTTAAATTAAAGACATCTACTATTATTACCAATAAAAGATATGTATCTCACATTGTTTAAAAATAAATGTTGATTTTAAAAATATTTAGATTAAAAACTTTTTATTATAAATAGAATAAATGCATGTATCTCACATTAGTTACAAAGTATTATATACTTTTATCACCATAGAAGAGATGTATCTTACATTATTTATAAAAAGTTGTTAGTTTTAAAAGTCTTATATTAAAGACTTATACTTTTATTACCCGAAAATAAAATATAAGTATCTTTACAAAACGCTCCAGAATTTTAATCTGTATATAGAAGCAAAAATATCAAATTTTGGTGGACTCAAAGCTTTATAAAAAAATCTTACCTATTAAAATTAAAAGAGTAATAAAACACTCACAACTTAAAGTTTGGTACCAAAAATACCCCTTGTTAATTCTGTTTTTTCATGATGTGTGCATTCTCTTACACAAAGATACTAATTATAAAGTTCAACGAGCTAAAATGAATTGATGACAAATGAGTTAATATTGCATTTCCAATTGTCATTTCGGTCCAGTTTTGAGATACTTAAGGGTATTTTAGTAAGTATACTTGTTATATATAAAGTTGGGATCAAGACAAAGGTTTATGAGAAGTAAGACTCATTTAACTTACTTTTTTCTTAAATTAAAAATCTTTAGTTTAATATAGTGTATACATTGTTTTAAACGAAATGTTGATTTAAAAAGTCTTTAGATTAAAGACTTCTTATAACAAATAAAGTAAGAAGTCTTTAGATACATGTATCTCACATTGTTTACAAAGTATTCTACTATTATTACCAATAAAAGAGATGTATCACACATTGGTTAGAAATTGATGTTGTTTTTAAAAATACTACTCCCTCCGTCCTGGATAAATGTTCCTAGAGAACAAAATACAAGGATTAAAAAATGTAATTAATGATGAGTTGTAAAATATGTTTTAACAATAATACACATTACACACACACTCTCTCATTAATTATGTATCCATTACATTCTCTCTCTCTCTCTCTCTATGATATGCAATAATGATAGTATTAAATGATGGGATATATTAGGAAGAATGATAAAAAATTTGTACACCAAAAGTCTTTAGGAACATTAGTTGGGACATCCCAAAATAGAAAGTAGGAATATTTATCCAGGACAGAGGGAGTATTATTACCAATAGTAGGGATGTATCATACATTGGTTAGAAAGTGATATTGGTTTTCAAAATCTTTAAATAGAAGACTTTTACCATTATTACCAATAAAATATGTATATCTCACATTGGTTAGAAAGTGGTGTTGATTTTAATTTTAGATAAAAGACTTTTACTATTATTACCAATAGAACATATATATCTCCTAGTATTACCAATAGAACATTTGTTAGAACTTTGAAATAGATGTTGATTTTAAAATACTATTACTCCCAATAAAAGAGATATATCATACATTGATTAAAAAATAATGGTGGTTTTAAATGTCTTTAGATAAAAGACTTCTACTTTTATCATCAATAGAAGTGAAGAGATGTATCCCACAATGTTTAGAAAGAAATATTGGTTTTAAATTTCTTAAGATAAAAGACTTCTACTATTATTACCAAATGAGGAGAAGTATCTCATATTGGTTAGAGAGTGATGCTGGTTTTAAAAGTCTACCATTATTATCAATAGAAGATAAATAATTTATATTGGTTAGAAAAATAATATTGATTTAAAAAGTTTTTAAATAATATATCTCATACCAAAATATGAAAAAACCCCTGAAGTTTTCACTCAATCTCAAAGTGGTACACAACCTAAGGTTTGTGTCAAACTCATACATGTTGTTGCAAATTGTCCCATATTGCACCCTCAGCCAGATGGTTGTTTCAATTGGTACGTTAAATAACACGTGCAATAGCACGTGCGTGGTAAAATAGACATTTCCACTAAAGAGACTCATAAACGGAAGGAAAATACAATTCACTCAACAAAAACACCCACACACCATAGTGAGGGCACTTACATCTACAACAAATTCAGAGATGGGATCTCGAAATTTGTACTCAACAACTCTACAAATAAGATTAGTCTTCTTTTATTCCTGTGCAAAGGGTATGTAGGAAGACGAAGAAGCCTTGGATTTGACATTAACATGGATTTAACTTGAGATTTATACCCACATGAGTTGGAAGCAGAAACCCAAATACACCGCAATGAAGATATGAAATTGAAGAATAGAAGGGGGAATGAACAGGTGTTTGAAGAATTTGATAAAATAGAGTGAAATTTTGAAGGGAGAACTATAGATAAAGTCGAATCCATCTCCACTGATATCAATGTCACCACCAATACCATCACCCTCGTCGTCGTCATCGGATAGAGACAGCGACGAAGAAGTCGCATACAAATCACATGAGAAGATCCAAATTGGAGATTTGTAACCTCACTGGCGAGTTTCAAAACCCAGCATCTCATCGCCGCCTCCAAGATGTGGTGCTTCCGCCACTAAATATTTCTTCTACTCCTAAATTACCATATTCTGATATCGATGCACCAGTACCACCACCCGTACCAAAGTCTTTTTCGTCTTTTTATTGTTGTAAAATTCCAAGAATCCATTACGAAAGGCCTCTCCGATTTAAAAAGTCAAGAGACAAAGACGTGGCACAGTTCTAGGTCGAGTTTGATTTGACTTCAATTCCTTTTCCAATGGCAGCCATTTTTCGAGATCTGTTGGACGAAAATATATTTGATTGAATACAAAATGAGGTTGGAGGGGTTTGCCCAATTTGAGTAAATGTTGAGTGGTTTGGAGGTGAAAGGTTGGTGAGTCCAGAGTAGGCCAAGGGTTCTGGAGTAGGCGTGGATTTGGTTGATTAGTTTTTTCATTTTTGACATTGGAGCTCTGGATTTTGGTCGGTCGGTATAGGGTTATGTTAACAATATAACCCATATGGAAAAGACCTCAATTTTCCTTCCATTTGTGAGCCTTTTTAGTGGAAATGTCTATTTTACCCCGCACGTGCTACTACACGTGCTATTTAACGTTCCAATTGAAATAGTCGTTTGGCTGACGATGCTACATGGGACAATTTGCAACGTCAGGTATGAATTTGACACAAACCTTAGGTTGGGTACCACTTTGGGATTGAGTGAAAACTTCAGGGGGGTTTTCATATTTTGGCCTATATCTCACATTGATTTCAAAGAAATGTATCTCACATTATTTAGAAATGAGTATTGGTTATAAAAGTAATTAGTTAAAGGAATTTTATATTATTACCAATAGAAATGATGTATCCCACATTGTTTAGAAAAATATATTGGTTGAAAAGTCTTTAGATAAATGACAATTATTATTAATAATAGAAGAGATATATCCCACATTTGTTAGAAATTGATGTTGATTTAAAAAATGTTGTTATTGCCAATAGAAAATATGTATACCACATGATTAGAAGGTGATGTTGGTTTTAAAAGTCTTTAGACAAAGGACTTAGAGCTTGTTTGGTAGTTGGGTAGAGATAAGCAATATTATTAATCTCAGTACTATTAGTGTCCTCGCTATTAATCTTCACTTGTATATCGTAGGTAGTTTTGAGACAAAAAAACATTAATCCCAATTTTTTTAATGATGACGCTAATAATATCACCCTCTCCATTGATATTAATAATGAGATGATAATAACTTTATCCGGGTAACTCGTGATATTAGTCCCGATCACCTATTGTATACCAAGCATCTGACAATTTGACTTATTAATCATATCTAGCCTTAATCTTGACTACCAAACGACACCTTAAACTTTTATTACCACTAGAAATAGAAAAAAAAGTACCACACATTGTTTAAAAATGAATCATGATTTTTGAAGTTTTTAACAAAAAAACTTATACTATTATTATCAAGTTAGATGTTAGTTTTAAAAGTCTTCTGACAAAAGATGTTTACTATTATTACCAATAGAGAATATGTATTTCACGTTAGTTAGTGAATTATATGGATTTTAAAAAGTATTTAGGTGAAAAAAATGTTTAATATTAGTAACAATAGAAAAAAATTAAATTATTATAAACATTGAAGAGTTTAAAATCCAATTATAATGTCCAAAAGCTAAATTATTATTATATTAAAAAATGTATCAAACATTATAACCGTACGTAACACGGGCTAAATAACTAGTTTAAAATAAAAATCAAAATAGGTGTACAATCACACGAATTAATTAGAATAATCACATTTTAACTTTGAAATCACTTATGGAAAGACTATAATTTAATAGAAAAAAAGATGTTTGGAGGTCTAGAAAAAATATACTCTATTTGTTTTCAAATAACTGTTCTTTTTGACTTGACATATCGTTTAAGAAAAAGTAATTGACTATATTATAAATATTGATGCAATGCGTTATTTTTTTAATACCTTTGAGCATATGGTTATAATTAGAATATGTAGAAAAATTAAAGTAATGATAAAGTGATAAAAATATTTTTTCTAAAAAGAAAAAATTTAAAAGAGGATAATAATTTTGAAACAGAAAAAAAAAAACAATCATTTAGAAATGAATGGAGTAATACTGTATAAGCCCAAAGTTTATTTTACTTTTTGGTACGAAATATACCCCACATTTGACTGGAGCGTTTGACTTATAAGAGCATCATTATTGTGTAAAATATTTATATAATTTCTTAGCTGGGTCCTATTGTCACCTATATATTTTTTTCTTTTTACCCACTTAAAAATATATCTTCTTATTGTATAATCTTCTTACATAAAAATATTAAATTTAACACAATCTCATATAAATACAAAACCCTTTCCCCCACCCCACACACACCACAAAATGCAGCCGCCCCCTCTTTCTTCCTTTCTCTCCCTAAAAGTTTCTTTCTTATTTAGGAAAGAATATTTTTCTTTCACCTATTTGGCATACTAAAAAGATGCATAATGCGAGATAAATGTCATCTTCTTAATTGAAAGATAGTTAAAAAAATAACAATGGTGTTGCTCTAATATTTTAACCTTTCATTTTTCATTGAATAAAAGGTGGTCCATTAACCGGTGAAGTACAAAAAAGGAAAAAGCAATTGGAGCATAATTTGCATGATTGATAAAGAAGATAATGTTAACCAAAATAAAGAAAAAGTAATTGGAGCATGGTCTCGTTTGGTGTAGCGTTTCGAAAAAGTATTTTTTTTAAACGCAGTATTTTTAAAATATAATTTTTTTTGTAAACACGTTTGTAAAACTATTTCAAAACGCTATTTTTATAAATATAATAATTGTAAATGCAACATATTTGAAAATACTCTAAATTGGAGCGTTTTAAAACGTTGCGTTTTAAAACGCTGAATTAAAATACTTTTAAAGAGAAAATATTGCATTTTTTTGTCAACGTTTTCATCAAAACGCTTTACTAAACAAGCATTATGATGCTCTTTGGGGTAAATTATGGATAAACCCTTGTTGTGTGTATTAACCCCTATGCTTATAAAATTCACCACTAATACCCTATATTTTAGTACGGAGTTGATTTTGTAATTATCTTCTCTATCAAAACTAACACGTAGACCTGCACGTTATTCATAAATTATAATAACATTAACCGTCCCTGCCAAACTATTTTATTTTAAAAATAACGCCCCGAAAGTCAAATAATAATCATACAAACTTGTGTTTGGAGATATCATGGGCTGCGGCGTTTTATCTTCTTTATGTGCATTTTTCTTTCCCAAACCAAACAAAGGTCAAAGTCTTTCTATACTTTACCCTTTCATGCGGTTGGGGTTCGTAGTTTGACTAAGGTCTCGTTTGGTGTAGTGTTTTGAAAACATAATATTTTTAAGACGTAGTTTTTTTATAAACACATTTGAGAAATCATTTCAAAACGTTATTTTCATAAATAAAGTAGTTATACATTTATCATATTTTTAAAACGCTCCAAATTGGAGCATTTCAAAATATTACACATTTTAAAAATATTGTATTGAAACACTTTTAAAGAGATTTATACTTTTTACGCCCGCGTTTTAGTCAAAACACTCCACCAAATAAAACAATAAGACCAACTCCAACCCAACCCCCAAATATCCAAATTGGGGCAAAACCCACCCCTAATTGCTCCAAACGGACCCCCCAAACTTCTCCCCAATTTGGGGTGATGGATAGTATCACCCTAAATTTGAGGCAATACTATTCATCTAACCTCAAATTGGGATTGATGGGATCTATTCCTTTTTAAAATAAAAAATTGATTTTTAAATACAAAAAATTATTAATAAATTTGATATTATGAATTTAAAAATATTTTAATTGATTAATAACTAATAATAGCTATGTAATAAATATTAATAATGTAATTTATTTTAAAGTATTAAACACTATACATTCAATAAATTATAATAAATTTATCTATTATGTAAATTATTTAGTAGTTATTATCAATTAATAAATAATCATACTAAATTATTTGGAAAACACAATCTCATATTTAAATTTAACAATGACATACAACTTGAAAATAAAAAAGACATACAACTTAAAAATAAAATAAAAAACATACAACTTGAAAATAGTGAGAATTAGGCTAAAAATAATATCTACTTTGAATTGAGTGTTGCTGATTTTTTGTTCTTTGTTGTTTTTTAAGATTTTAAATACATGTATTGCTTGTTTTATCATAATGTATGCGTTTGTATTTATCAAATGATTTGTAATTTAAAATATATTAATTTACTAATTTTTAAATATTATTAATTATATAAATAATATTATAAAAATAAACTTATTAAATATAATAAATTATTAATTATGTAATCTTAATAATTACAATTTAAAATGTTAGTAGAAAATCAAAATAGTATAAGTCAAGGAATATTTTGTTTTGGTGTAAGATTTGGTGTGAAGGGTTAGAGTTGAAATAATGGATAGTGCTGAAATTACCTCAAATTGGTGCAGAAATTTCCCCAAATTACGGTTTTTGGGTTGGAGCTGGTCTAATGGCTAGTACTATCATTGATTTTCTTTTTGTTTTTGTTTTTCTTTTCGATAAATTACATTTTCCTCCACCATCGACCGTCGCCTTCGACCTCCTCCGGCCTCAACAACCTCTTGCTGCCACCCTTCGGCTTCCACCGCCGTCATTAAGCACCACAACTATATGTTATTTATTTTAAAAATATAAAAAGTCTTAACGTTTGTTGTTAGGAAGATTTGAACTCTAGTCATTTGAAATTGCTAACCACCACTATCAATAGGCTATAGTAGATATTTGAAAAATTATTGCATTCTTATATTAAGTACAATCTTGAATTGCAATTAAATTTCCCACATTATCCAAATCATGGAATTGGTATGATTTTGAAAACAAATTTTAAATTATTTAAATTTTATAAAATTTAAATGTTTATAAATTTCAAAAACAGTGTATCCAAATGGACCCTAAAGAAAAATTGAAAAGGAATATTTATCCACAAACATCATTTTAGGAAACATTAAGCTATTGATTTCTAATGCTAAATAGTGTTTATGGTTGAATGATTGTTGACACGAGGTTTCTTTTAATTCAAAATGCAAATTTAGTCCCAAATTTTTTCTAACATTCTTTAACGCAAAAGTAATATTGTTTAGTTCTAACATGACTAATATTACTCCTTCCCTAAAATGAATATCCGTTTTTTTTAAAAATTGTCACAAAATGAGTGCACTTTTTTATGAAATTACTAAATACACCTTTGCCAACCATCATATTAGTAATATGCATTTGTTATGTGAAGGGACTCGACCACTCGCCCTCCGCGTGGCAGATACGTGGCTGCTGGAACAACGACACCTGGCTACTACACCGATGTGGCACCGCTCGGCAACCATCCTCGACCCGAGCACCACCAGGCCGACCAAACCCAAGCCAAGCAGAATTATGTTAGACTAGTCAATTGTCACCAGGCAGGCCCTACGTGGTCGGTCCTCGACCCTAGCCGACCACCAAGAGAAAGCAGGGACCTAAGTCTCAGCGACCTAAGGGGAAAAACGTCATCATAGTACAAAATGCGCCGGATGGCCCCATTCGATTGGAGAAACACCAACGTGCTCGCGCCGCCTCCACCGACAGCTTGACACCGCGATACTCGACAAACTGAAAAGAGAGAACCAATGAGAGCCAGCCACCTCGGCCGACCAACAGATCCTGTCTCCAACGTGCTGTCCTTGCTTGTCTGGCAAGCCAAACCCGGAGAGGAGTATAAAAAGGAAGATAACCTACTTCACAAGGTATGATACTGTTTACACTGGAGATACTCTCTGCTTTGAGCTAAGAAACATATACGGATTATCAAGGGTGATTACAGGGGACGCCTGTTCACTCCATTCTTATCCCAAGATCGACTCTCACGCCGGAGGGCTTTAGCCGGATAACCTCCCAGCCTCCCCGGCCAGGTGTTTTCTCTTATTTCTGAGGACCTCACTTAAGAAGGGAAGGCGAAGGCGATTGGGAAACCAAAGAGTAGCGCAGCCGGATATCCACCTCACCACTCCAACATAGACAACCTTCGTCTAGATCAGTCCTACGTGTACTCCACGTGTAGTCACCCACATCTTGGCGTGATCAAGTGGTTCCGTTGCCGGGAATCGAAAACTCTTTCCTTCTTTTCTCAGTCTTCCATTTCTTAGCCCTAACCACAAATCATGGAAAGAACAACCCCCACAAAACAAAACCAACCAGAACAAACGAACCTATCCCTTCGACCATGCAACCTCCCCAAATGGCCAATGCCCACTACGTAAATAGATTTGACCACCCCAAGCTCGAAAGCCTTCAAAGGAAAGGAGTCACCGAGGTGGCTCGTAATTTAGGGGCCGACCTCAACCCAAGGGATTCCTCTTACTGGGGGAGATGAGGAGAACGACGAGGTACACCTAGTAGGCTCTAAGACTCGCGCAGAGCCAATGAACGAACAAGAAAAATACTTGAGGAACAAGTATTGGGAGCGCCGAAAACTTTATCTCCAAGAAATCCAGAAGCGGAACAAAGAGTGTACGAAGTTGAGTAAAAAGGTGGGGACCACCCGAACATGATAGTCACTGAACCGGCCAGATGAACGAGGAAGCCCCATCAAGGGGCAAAGAGAGAAGAAAGGCTACTCCTCGCCCAAGCGTGAAATCAAGGTTGGGAGGGAGGATGATCGAGCACGCCCGAAAGCCGAGCTGCTCATAGCCGGCTCACGTTTCTGATGAATCAAGATGCCCACCTTCCCGAACAAGGGAAAGGAGCGAAGAGGAGAATCTCACCAAGAGCGGAGGCAAGGAAGAGCGTAACGTGCGAGCAATCGCTCTCACCCTCAACAATCCGAATAGAGCAACGAAAAAGTGGTCGAACGCGACCACGGAAGTGCAAAAAGATGCCCCTAAGTCCCCGCCCAAGGAGGTCGAGCAAGAGGTGAAATATCTTCGGGTAGACTCGAAGCAATCGAAAAGTGGAAGCCGATGATGCTCCCTCCATCCAAGAACGGACCGCTCAAAGAAAGAATGAGGAAGGCCCCACCGCCCGACAAGAAGTTGCCTAACTTTGACTCTTACCGAGGGGCTCACCGGTGCGGTCGACCACATCGCCAAATTTGAAGTCAAGATGAACGCAATAGCCCCGAAGATGCTTGGGAAAAATCTTCGCAGGCACCTTACAGGAAAAGCCTTGAAATGGTACACGGGTTACCCCTTCGGTGGGAACGTGGACGAGTTCGCATGATGTTCGTGACGCAATTTGCTTCAGACAACAAGAAGCAAGCAGACTTACGCAAAGATCCAACAACGCCACAACGAGTCTAATCGATGTACATGGACCGATTCATGGCTATGGTCGACCAAATTCCATACATCTCTGAGGAATCCATCAAAATGTGCTTCATTTCGGCTTGCAGCCTCGATGAGACAAGAGATGATGCTCGTGGATCATGGGTCGATTGGAGAGATGTACGCCCACGCCTAAGGGTGATCAATGCCGAGGATGCAAAGAAAGATGGAAAGAAGAAGGACCAGAAGGATCCACAGGACACGTGATAACCGGAGAAGAGATGGTCGAAGCGATTCCTCGCAGACGCGAGGATAACCGAGGAAGGAACAAATGGGATGATATAGACGGACTCCTCTAAACACCGGCCGCGAGCACATCATGAACGCCCTCCTCGATCGTAATTGGGCGACCACCCCGCTAAAGGAAACACTGCACGGTACCTCGAAATCCCAATAAACACCGTGCATATCATAAAGACGCGGCCACACAACGGAAGAATGCATCAACTTGAAGCGAGCAATACGAAGTTAATAGATCGAGGCGAGCTCGGAGGTTCGAACAAAGAAATAACCGAGGAGATCGAGGAGATCGAGGAGGAGAACAACGACGAAATCAAGAACCGCAACCGGACAACCCAAGGCCAAGGAATGTGATCGACACGATCGAGAGGCCGCCCAAGTGGTACTCGACTTAAAAACATGATCTACAATCAAGCATGTGGTGAACACGATGCCCCAAAAAGACGAAGAAGGGGGATTACATTTATGCCAAGTGAGCTAGCCATTAAGCGAAGAGGCAAACCTCGACTTTGAGGGTGGGAATTCATAATAGACGTGAAAAGGGTCTTGATAGACACGGGGGCATCAAGGGATATTTTGTACTACAAATGCTTTGTCGGTCCGAAGTTGGGGGACGCCCATCTCGTGCCCACTCGATACAATTGGAAGGCTTCACCGACACCAAGTCGCGGTAAAGGGATCGATCACTCTCAAGGTCGTACTAGGGGAGGAAACCGCCACACCTCGAATCGGAGGAGGTGGATTTCCTTGTGATTGACCTCCCATCCCCATACAATGCAATCTGGGTTCCCCGCCCAAACCAAATTTCGATGGTCTCCTCGGCTCACCAAAGGGTGAAATATCCCACAAGCCACGGGACGGGAATAGTGCTCAATGACCCAAGACTCTTGAATATATCTATAAGGAGAAGAAGAACAAGGAAAAAGTGAATACACCCCAACCTCGAACGGAGGTGGCGAGAGGAGGAAAGACCGACAAAAAGGCAAGAGAAGATGGAGGGAAATTGTCCCCATCGCCAATGCACCTTGAAGCCCCAACAAAGATAGCAATTAGCGCGAAACGCCAAAAAAACATGAAAACGATGGCGCTAAACCCAGATAAAATCAAAAAGAGCAACAAGAAAATTGAGATGGTAGAAAGCTCTGACATCAAGGCCGGCCGACTAGAGATCAAGCCGACGAGGATCCGAAGAAATAGTGATCAACCTTGACTTCCGAGCGTAAAGTTAAGGTCGGAAGAGAGATACCGTAAGAGGAACAGCGACCATCATTAAACTTTTGAAGGAGAGTGCGGATGTCTTCGCCTGGAGGGTCGAGGACATGGAAGGAATCACCAGGGGCGTGGTACATAAACCGAGTATCGACCACGACGCCATTCCTATACAACAAAGGCAAGAATTTTCTCTCCTCGTAAGCGAGGAAGCGATCAAGGAAGAAGTGTCCGGCGCTCAAAGCAAAAATAATAAAGGAGGTTCGTCAGATGCAACATGGATAGCCAATGTGGTCATGGTAAAAAGTCAAGTGGAAAATGGAGAATGTGTGTTGACTTCACCGATCTAAACAAGGCTTGTCCCAAAGACTGGTACCCCCTGCCGAGGATCGACCAGCTTGTGGATTCATTGGCCGGGCACAAAATCCTGAGTTTTGTCGATGCTTATTCCGGGTATCACCAGATACGAATGTGGCTGGCGGACCAGTTCACACGGCCGCAGGTGGATCTGTTACACCATGATGCCTTTCGGGTTAAAAATGCAGGGGCTACATACCAAAGAATGGTGAATAAGGTGTTCGGCGACAGGAACGTGGAAGCATACATCGACGACATGGTGATCAAAACAAAGCAGCCGACCATGTCGAGGACCTAAGGGAAACCTTTGCGAACCTTGAGGAAGCACGTAATGAAATTAAACCCCAAAATGCGCTTTTGGGGTAGTCGGGAAATTCCTACATGGTCAACGAGAGGGGAATTGAGGCCAACCCCGAGAAGATAAGGGCTCTAACAACCATGGACCCTCCCGAGTGTATCAAGCATGTGCAGAAACTTAATGGTCGGATCACCGCTCTCAGTCGCTTCATCGCCAAGTCGGCGGAGAGAAGCTTACCATTCTTTAAGACGTTGAAAGGGGGAAAGAAATTTCTGTGGTCAGACGACTGTGCAAAAGCCTTCAATGAACTCAAAGAATACCTTGGCAGCCACCTCGCTCAAAGATCCCCCATTCCCGAGGAAAAATTGTACGTATACTTGGCGCATCGACTCGGCGGGCGGTGTTAATCAGAGAGGAAGAAAAGCTGCAGAAGCCGGTCTACTATGTGTCTCATGCCTTAACCGAGGTCGAGGAGAGATATCTAGAGATCGAGAAACTGGTGCTCGCCCTAGTAATTGCTGCTCGAAAATTGAGAGCATACTTCCAAGCTCATCCGATAGTGGTCTACACGGACCTCCCAATGAGACAAGTCCTGCATAAGCCAGACATGGCAGGAAGAATGCTAAAATGGTCGGTTGAGCTATCAGGATATGGGATTGAATACGAGCCGAGGAGAACTATTCAGGCACAGGTTTTGGCAGACTTCATCGCCGAAACTTCATTTACAAAAGGAGCAGCTAAGGATAATACGGAGGAAAGCCGGGGACAGCCGAGTACGACCAAAGAAAAGATTGAGGACAAGCCAACAAAGCTCAGACCACCCGAGCATTGGACTCTATTCGTGGATGGATCCTCGGGCACAACTAAAAGTGGGGCAGGAATCTTAATGATTACCCCGGAAGGGGGGGAATTAGGTTTGGCCCTTGAATTCGGTTTCAAGGCTTCAAACAACCAAGCCGAGTATGAGGCGTTGGTAGCCGGTGTCGAGTTGGCAAGGAAGCTGGGAGCCGAGAACGTTGTAATACGCAGTGATTCCCAGCTAGTGGTGAAACAAGTTCTGGGCGAATACGGGGCAAACCACCCAGTGTTGGCCAAATATCAACAATTAGTCCAGGAGAGACTGAAGGAATTCAAATATTGGGAGCTGGAACAGATTGCAAGGGAGAACAACGCAAGAGCAGACTTCTTGTCAAAAGTCGCTTCTTCTGAAAGCGAGGACATTCCCACCGAGGTCGAGCTAATGTTTCTCGAAAAACCGGCGATCAATGAGGAGAAAATAATGATGATCGAAGAGGCCCCGAGGTGTTGGATCGACGAGATCAAAGACTACATCGAGCAAGGTATTCTGCCCGAGGATAAGGATAAGGCACAGATGGTAAAAAACCGAGCATGCAGGTACTCGGTCATTGGGGGAATGCTGTACAAACGATCCAATACGAAACCCTTGCTTCGCTGTGTAAGACCAGAAACGGTGCAAGGCCTCCTAGCTGAGGTTCATGAAGGGGAATGTGGAGGTCACCCGGGGGCGAGGACTTTGGCCGATAAGATCAATTTTCACGGATACTACTGGCCGAGCATGAGGAGAGACGCAGCAGAATACGTGAAGAAATGCGACAAGTGCCAAAGGTTTGCAGATATTCCTAGACTCCCGTCCATACCTCAGACACCGGTGATCGCGGCATGGCCATTTGATATGTGGGGAATAGACCTCATCGGTCCCTTCCCTAAGGCCAAACATGGATGCGAATATGTCATAGTAGCTGTGGACTATTTCACCAAATGGATAGAAGCCAAGCCCCTAGCCAGCATCACTGAGGACCAAGCAGTGAAGTTTGTATACGAGCAAATCTTTTGTCGATTCGGTCTTCCTCGGATGGTGGTTTCCGATCATGGCACTCAATTTTCTAAAAAGTTCACAGCAAGTTGCGAAAGGCTAAATGTTAAACATAGAATGTCCTCGGTGGCTCATCCTCAAGGCAACGGACAGGCCGAAGCAGGAAACAAGAAAATTATGCATGCACTAAAGAGGGATCTGGACGAGGAAAAAGGGAAGTGGCTCGAGCAATTGCCGATCGTTTTATGGAACATCAGAACCACCGTCCATGGCCCCACGGGCGAAACTCCCTTTGCTCTTACCTATGGATCGGAAGCCATGGCTCCAGTCGAACTAGCGCTCCCCACGGCAAGGGTCACCTTCTTCGACCAAAGTCAAAACGAGCTGTCAAGATTATTGGATCTCGACAACATTGAGGAGAAGCGGATTGAGGCAAGACTAAGGATGATCAACTACAAGAAGCTCACGAAGAGAAACCATGATAAGAAGGTCAGACCGAGGAGCTTCTCAGTAGGAGATTTGGTCTTAAGAAAGATTGAAGCAACAGGCAAAAAGCTCGGCAGAAACAAGCTCTCTCCGAATTGGGAAGGACCACTTAGGGTGGCCAAAGTTGTTCGAGAAGGGACATACCGACTGGCAGAACTAGACGGAACACCACTAAAAAACCCATGGCATGCCGACCACTTAAAGAAATATTATCAATGATGTAACCTGTGACAATTGGACAGAAAAATGAAGAAATTCCATCATGTTTTGTGCTACCAAAATAAGACTTCCCCTCGGCATGCAAAGAAAGCCTCATTTGTCAAAAACGAAAGACCTATCCTCGATACGATAGGCCCGAAAAGACCTATCCTCGATACCCGGGATAGGCCAAAAAGACCTATCCTCGGTATACGAGGATAGGCCAAAAAGACCTATCCTCCGAGGATAGGCCAGAAAGACCTATCCTCGGTACAGAGGATAGGCCCAAAAAGACCTATCCTCGGCATACGAGGATAGGCCCAAAAGACCTATCCTCGGTATACGAGGATAGGCCCTCCATTATCCTCGGCTAGGCAAAAAGACCTATCCTCGGTACACGAGGATAGGCCCAAGACCTATCCTCGGTACACGAGGATAGGCCCAAAAAGACCTATCCTCGATACAGGATAGGCCAGAAAAAGACCTATCCTCGGTACACGAGGATAGGCCCGTAAAAGACCTATCCTCGACACGAGGATAGGCCCGTAAAAAGACCTATCTTCGACAAGATAGGCCCCTTCGAAATTACAAACAAACTCTAAAAAAGTTAGACTTTCTCATAAAATTGCAAGGACCACAAAGAAGCAAAGTAACCAAAGGGCAGATCAATCATCGATAATCAGTAAACGAGAAAAAGTTAAGTGAAACTGTCAAAGTAACAATTGTTTGATACACTGGCACGAAGGCCTAAAACCACTCGTCGCAGCGAGGTAATGAATCGAGGGCACTGGGATCAGTCCTGGAAGGGAAGCTCGATGCTCGGCCGCTCCAACGTCATCGGCGAGCTGTTGCCTATTAGTTTGCTCACCCAAAAAAGCCTGCATGGTCAACTCAGGATCAAAAGGAACATCTTCATTTCTCTTGATGGCCTCGATCACGCACAACACGCTCACGTCCGAAGGCACGGGGCACCCACTCATTTAGACCACCTCTCGGTCCTCGCTGTACGAGCTGAAGCTCGTCACTTTGATAAGGGACCAAGACATGGCCTTGGCGAACAAACGAGCCAGAGAAGGGCTCAAGCCCCCAGTCGACTAGCTCCCCCATCGGTACGCCGTAAGCTGCTGCACATCGAAGAATGTGGCGAGAACCCTTAGTATAGTATGGCACCAATTCTTCGAGAAAATCCTCGCCGTCCTTATAATCTTGCACAGCAGCCACCCGAGCTGCCTCCAGTTGAGCACCGAACCCCACTACTTGGGCCTGAGGCAAATCTCGCTCCTTTACCGCGGTCTCTCTCTCACCAAGAAAGTTTCTGGCTGGTCCCTTCGGCCTCCTTCAGAAGCTCGTCAACTCGACCGGAAAGCTTATTCCGCTGGCCCTTCATCTCGTCCAAAAGTTTTAAAGCCTCATTCAATTTCCCGGAAACTTCGTTCAGCTTCTCGGATTGCTTATTGTCGCCTTCGTGATGCGACCTTAGCCTTCAAAAGGTTCATATCATCTTCGTGAGATCGGGCTTCTCGCAGCCTTCTTCTCGCTATTAGTTGTTCGGCCAAGACGAGTTGACGACTTCACCACTGCAAGCCTACAAACAAGAAAATCGACTAGTCATCAAAATCAAACAAAGATAAAACAGTCGAAAATATAAAGTATATAACGACGTACCTCGCCTTATCGTGCCAAAACGACCTAGCCCGAAATGAAGCGAGTCCATAACACCAATTAAATCCTGGGCGCACGAGCAACCACCCTTGACCCAAGGTCGCCGTGATATCGCCGCGAGTCGAAAGTTGGTTGCCAAGAGGAGCAACATCGGCAATGCACTTAGCCCATTCCTTGGCCACCTCGGTTGGCGGCAACTCGAAGTTCTCGCCGCCAAGGCAATCCAACTTCCTCGCAGTTGGCGAAGCTTTCCTCGGCCACCGACTTGCCTTTGCTCGCCGGAGAGGCCTGACCAACACCTCCTACTTCCTCATTCTCTTCGTCGACCAAAGCCAGTCTCTTTCGCTTACCCGACTTGGCTTTCCGAGGAGACGGATCAACAGCAGGCTCTGCAGTAACGACCGGAGCTTTAAGGGTAGCCGCAGGAGGAGGAGTCGAGGATATAGTGATGGGAACAGCCTTCTTCGACCCAGCTCCCCGAGATGAAGTGGGAACAGCCCTTGTAACTTTTGGGATAGGAGCAGCCACCCCTTCGGTTAAAGGCACGGCGGCAAAGTAGCTCCGCATGTCGAGGCGGCCAGACGCACGACGATCAACAACATCTTTGCTCCTCGTCAGACCCATTCGGGCATCAAGACTCCTCATCGCTGAAAAACAAAAAGTTTGAAGTTAAGAACAAGCAAAAAGAAGGCAAATAAATAAATAAAAAAATAAATTAAGGAAGAAGGTGTTCACGGTGATCGGGGCAAGGTTGTTCGGCTTTCAAATTACGACAGGAAGGGCAATCTTTCTTGAAGACCAGGTCCTTATGCACCAACCAGCCCGGGTAAGTGCTAATTACAGGCATGGCACATCGAGGTCGGAGGTCTTTCATGGCTTTGCTAGATATCCCGACCAGACTGAGCAATTCTTCGTTGGTACAAACCGAGCTCCACTTGAACACGAGCGGGTTCTCGTCCCGCGCACCCAGATAACCCTCCAATGCCTCCTTGGCCTTCTCCTCATACTCGGTCAACGAGGAAACAGAGGACGTTGACTTCACGCACTCAACAAAGATCACGAGGAAGGGGAAATTCCACCCTCGTCGACTCTCTACGACAACGACCTTATCAGCCCAATGCCCCATCTTCTTAGGAGGACGAACGAATAAGTTGACCCCATTGTTATGGTGTTTGCACTGAAGACGACCAAGGGACATAGTCACAGCAAAATAGTTCTTGAAGAGGGGAAGAGTAGGCTCAAATCCGAGCACGCGCAGACAAGCAATGAAGCTGATCAAATACCTCACCAGATTGAGGGATAAATCCAATGGATGGGCCCGGCCTCGCCCAATAACTCGCATATGAAGGGGTCTAAAGGCGCCGGAGCCCCGCCTCAAAGAACGAAGTGTAGAATCCGACACCACTCCCGAGAAGCCTCTCGGGCAAAGACAACCGTATATCGAGCATACCCCGTAAATCTTCTGACTATGATTAAACCGATTGCTCCAAGCCTCTACATCCTCGTGGTCAATATGGTTGCACCACCCCTTAACCACCGCCTCGGCCTTGCCGCCTCCTCGGCGGAATCCTCGCTACTCGGTTTTCCCAGCTCGGATTTTCTTGCTCGCCTTACTCACCCGATCATCTACCTCGGGTGCCGACGAGGAGCCAACAACATCCTTCTTTCTTTTTCTCTTCGCCAACTCTATGTTTTGCTCCATTATACGCTGCGCCTCGAACTCGCTGTAAAAGATTTGGTAAAGGTCAAAATATGCTTGCTCCCTCGACTCACAGAGATGCATCTGAGTCCCAAGAGGTCGGTCCTCGATCCTCCAGGACTCGTCCTCGCGTGTGGGAAGTCCCTCTAATTTGTAACCAGCGGCCAATAATAGCCTCTCCGCCTCGCTGGGAAGGACAGCTTCCCAATTTCCATCGATCTGCTTATATACCCGAGAAAGGGTAGGGGACCGAGCATAAATCACCCCGGGATTAGCTCTTTTAGTCCTCATAGCCGAAGAAAGGGCCGAGGGAGAGGGGATCCTAGGGGAAGACGACGAAGAAGACGAGGAACAGGTTTTGTATGCCTTGTTAGAGAGGAACGATCGTGGGTACGACGAGAACTCGGACTTTAACTCATAAAAAGCTTGACAAAAACCTAAGTATTGAGGTCGAACTAAAAGAAGAAGAATACCTTCAACAGATGATGATGACAAAGCAGGCAGAGGCAAGGAACGAAGACGAGGGACGAAGACGAGAACCTGAAATGAGAAACTCGCCGGCGTTAGTACGAAAAAGCTGAGAACTGTAACCGCTCGCCGGAGAAGAACACGGCGGTATATAACTCACCGCCGCCAAGCAAGAAGGCTTATGAACCGTAAGAAAAGTAAGCGGAAGGAGGAGACGAACCTAAAGGACCACTTTTGGAGAAAGAACGGCGGCTGGAAAGAGGGCAAATAGCAAGAAACCGGCAGAAGGAAATGTCGCCTGAAAATCGTTTGAGCGGGAAAAGACCAGAGAAATAAGCAGAAGTGTGGAGAAGAAACCAAGGTTTTCATTTTATACGATCCACGAACGAACGGGTCAACCCGGCAATGGGCACGCGGACCCTATCCCGCCAATAGACGACCAACACGTGGCCACAGTAACCGAAACGACGTCGCCGAAATTAGGGAATAACGGCGCCGCCACTTCAAGAAATTAAATGAAAGTCGGCTTTATGACGCTTCGGGAAACACGCCATTAATAAGACGTGACCCCAACCGACGCCACCAATCCGACCATCAAGACAAGCTCGTCCCGAGGACTAGTTGAAACCCGTCCTCGGCTCATCCCCAAAATTAAAGCAGAGAGAGTATGATCGGCATATGAGATCCCAACCAAGGACAAATCAAGTTATACTTTCCAAGCTTGGGATGAATCCTCGCACTCGGAAAGTCGGGGGCAACTGAAGGGACTCAACCACTCGCCCTCCACGTGGCAGACACGTGGCTGTTGGAACAACGACACCTGGCCACTACGCCGATGTGGCACAGCTCGGCGACCATCCTCGACCCGAGCACCACCAGGCCGACCAAACTAAGGACAAGCAGAATTATGTTAAACTAGTCAATTGTCACCAGGCAGGCCCTACGTGGTCGGTCCTCGACCCTAGCCGACCACCAAGAGAAAGCAGGACCTAAGTCTCGCGACCTAAGGGAAGAAACGCCATCATAGTACAAAGTACGCCGATGGCCCCATTCGATTGGAGAAACACCAACGCAGTGCTCTGCGCCCGCCGCTCCACCGACAGCTGACTGCTTGATACTCGACAAACCCGAAAAGAGAGAGACCAATGAGAGCCACCACCTCGGCCGACCAACGATCCTGTCTCCAACGTGTTGTCCTTGCTTGGGCAAGCCGCAACCCTGAGAGGAGTATAAAAAGGAAGGTAACCAACTTCACAAGGCATGACATCTTGTTCACACTTGAGATATTCCTTGTTTTGAGCTCATAGCTAGAGAAATATTGCTAAGGGTGATCACAGGTACGCCTGCTCACTCCATTGTTACCCCCGATCGACTCTCACGCCGGAGGGCTTTAGCCGATAACCTCCGGCTCACGACCGGTGTTTTCCTCTTATTTGACGGACCTCACTTGAGAAGACAGGAAAGCGATTGGGAAACCAAGAGTAGCAGCCAGATATCCACCTCACCACTCCAACATAGACAACCTTCGTCTAGATCAGTCCTACGTGTACTCCACGTGTAGTCACCCACATTTTGACTTGATCAGGAGGGAGTAGCATTTTGACGGAATTTTACTATTTTAAGACACTCATTATATATATAAATAAATACCAAACTCCCAAAGATCATAAGAAGAATTCTTGATGACATCAAAAATTGGTTTGATATCATTTCCAAAAATTATTTTCAAAGTATCCAAGCTAACGGATCCATGAGAGAGCTTCAGGAAGACCTGTACATTTATCTTCTTCAATGTTATAGTAACCTGAAAAAATCTTCAAACGAGCAACAATAGCAATAAAACACCCGACATCGTATCTAATAATGACCATGCCTGATGCCCACACCCATAATCTAGACTTGATGCCCTCAAAAAAGGTCCCATCCACATTGCACTTTAAAAGTCGAGGTGGAGGTGCACTCCAAACAACTTGCTGCGAACATGAAGATGAGAGAATGGAAAATTGATTTCCTAGAATTACTAGTAGGGCAACTCGGCAATATACCTGTGGAATCATGCACATCAGACGAAATATTTAACAGCGAGTGAACTAACTATTTGTAGTGTTCTAAAACTCCCCGCCTAGCTAGGCCAGATCTAGCCCGACTAGGCCCCGTCCTCTCTCGCCTGCGAGGCTTGACTAATTCTCGTCGCCTACCGCGATTCGCCGCCTTAATCAATCAGTCGGCGCCTACACCAAACCTCCGCCGACCTTAATTTATTTATTTGTAACTTTGATTTTGTGGCATGCGATAACTTAGGAGAAGGAAGGGAAAGGAAGGGAAAGTGGTAATGGTGAGGCAGAGAGAGAGGTAATGGGGGGCGAACTGGAGTAATTTTTTTTTTGTTTTTAGTTATAAACTTGGCTGGTTTATTGCTTTGGGGTTGTCGAGAATTGAGATTAATGGTATGTTTGTATATTTTTGTTCATTTTACAAATATAGGCAAGTGTTTGATAAAATGACAAATATAAAAAAAAATTGTATTCAATGTGTTTGATCTTTGATGTAAATTATCAAAAAAAATGACTATTATGTCTTAATTCTAGGCCCGCCCGAGGCTAGTTCCGATGCGCCCGAGGCGCTAGTTCGCCTAGGCGCTGCCTAACGATTTTTAGAACCTTGACTATTTGGGCTTCGGCTGCGTTTGTTTCATAAAAAATATTTAAAAAAAATATTTTTTGGAAAATAAAAATATGTCATTTTCAGGTGTTTAATAATTTTTTAAAAAATATGTTGGAAATTTTTTTCAGGTGTTTGACAAATACACATAAAATGTTTGACAAATATATAAATAAATTTAATAAATACTCCCTCCGTTTTGGGCAAAGAGTCCACTATTTCATTTTGAGATGTTTCATTTAAAGAGTCAACTTTTAAAAATTAAGGTATAAACGTGTCATTTTATTACTAATGAGCTACTAAAAATGTTATTTTTTAAAAAAGTTTGAATTTCAAATGGACGCTCTTTTCCCGGAGCGGAAGGAGTATATTTTAATATTAATGTTCATATTGAATATAAAATAGTGTTGAACATTAACTAATTTTTCTTTAGTAACTCTCAATTTATCGTTAGTGGTGTCAAATTAATAAGGTCTATCTTTTTTCAATCTCACAAATATAAATAAAAAATTTGATAATTGTTATGAAAAACGTTTTTTAAATAGATAATGTTTGTGATGTCTCTAAATAATATAGCTGACACTAATTTTAGGATGTAATGAATATTTATTAAAATTATAATTTATAAATAGTGTTCACAAACTCCATTTTAATTCTAAACAATTTATTTATTGAATGAAATATTGTGTGTGTATGTAAATATGCGTAATTATTAAGGGAGTGGAGGGGTGCTCGAACATTTAGAAATGAATCCATAAGTTATTTTCCTAAAAAGAAGGTTTTATTTTCCGTATATTTGAAAAAAAAAATTATTGACTACATTTTTTTAAGATCACCAAACAACAAAATATGAGAAAAGCATTTTCTGAAAGTTATTTTTCGTGAAAGAAACGAACACTGCATTTACAAATGAAGTCCCAAGTCTGGAAATGGTACTTTAAACTTGCAAATGACTCTTTACATTTACTTTTACATTTGAGAATTATCGTAAAATGTTTATTATAAATATGATATCATAATAAATTGCCATAAATCTAAGACTAACCTTATGGTTGAGAATCATTTAACTTTGTAGCAATCAATTTGAACTTTTTATCAATTTCTTCAATCTAGATCATTAGAGGTGTTGAAAGTGTAGTATACTATTGAATTTTGGGTGAAGCACATAAATGGTCCCTTAACTATAGGTCTCTCACAGTTTTAGTTCCTTAATATTTTTTTTATCAAATCTGAGTCCTTTGAGTATTAAAGTTTTTCAGCGTCAGTCTTTTTGATGGATGTCATTAACGAAATACCGTTAAATTGCTCATATGCATTTTGTAAGGACTAAAATGATTTTTTTCAAACCTAACTTATATCAAATTTTACAATTGAACCCCTAGAGTTTAAAAAATGACCCTAAGGCCTCATTCCTCCAAAAAAAAAATTTGGTAAACCCACCAAATTTTTCAACTCATTTGATATTTAAGCATCCAAATGTAAACCATATTACGAAGACTACTACTCTACCATAGTCATACAATCATCTAAACTCTTGGAAGAAGTTGAATACAAAATTGGGTTCAATGTTTACTACAAAACCCATCAATTGGATATGGGTCATGCTGATAACAATAGCCTCCTTATCGTTATCGATGAAGCTTGGTGGTCGGACGACTGGATTGTTGTGTCAACAGATCTTAATGGCATTCTGAATTCGACGAAACCAATATCAATGTTTCAAATGCTTGCCATTAAGTGTGACGATGTGCTCAGAGACAACACAGAGGTGGCGAATATAATTTTGAATGAAAAGGGCAGTGGTCGGTAGGATTTTTGTCCATACGATTAGTGGCGACAGATACAAAGAAACAAACAAACAAACCAGGGTTTTCACAAACAACAAAGTGGGTTTTTCCAAATCAATTAAATCAAAGACGAAGAACAAACATATATAGTAGCCCAATAAATGTTTAAACCCAAAGATCGTAGTAGCCGCAGTCGGTTTCATTGCTAGATCTGAGATAGGTGACTGGAGATGGTGGGGATGGAGATGACGCTAGAGAAGATGAATGATGTAGGCTCTAAGATGAAACGGGATAAGGCGGACGGATCTGTTGAGGGGGGTATTGGTCGGAGACGGGACATGAACGAGGCCGGTGGCTGTGGAGGAAGTGGAAGATGTCGGCGCTTGGTGAAGATGGTGATGGTCACTTCCGGACATGGTGGACCGTGGGACTGGAATTGATGTGGCTTGGATCTGACAAAGATAAATTCGTCGATGAAAGAAGAATGAGGGCTGAGTAGGAGAAGATCAGAGATGGCATAGTCGGCTGTAAAAAAAGGCCGTCGATTGGAGTAAGAGGGAGATGTGGGGAACGAACTGGGGGAATGGAGGGTTTGGGGAGATTAAGCGTGAGAGATGAGAGAGAAAAGAGATCGATGTCAGGCAAAGGCAAAGGCAAAGTAAATGATTCTATGTTTCAAATGATTGTAAGGATTTCTATCATGAAATGTTGGGGAAACTGAAACAATAGATTTGTTGGGTTTCCCAAAAAAAAGCGGAAGAAGGCCTTGTGGCCATTTTTTTAAACTCTAGGGTTTCAATTGTAAATTTTGATATAAGTTAAGTTTGAAAAAAAAATCATTTTAACCCTTACTAAATGTATATGAGCAACTTAACGGTATTTCATTAACAGCATCCATCAAAATGACAGATGCTGAAAAAATTTAATATTAAAAAACCATATTTGATAAAAAAATTGTTAAGGGACTAAAACTGTGAGAAACCTATAGTCAATGGACCATATTTGACTGGATTATTAATATTAGTTTGATGTAAAATTTATTTTAAAACTCATATATATATGACTCATAATTAAAATAAAATAAAAAGTACAAATAAAATGATAAATATTACTATCTTTTCTTTTTTTTTTTTCCACCTAAGGGGCATGGGAAGAAGACGAGACTTTGTGAATGTCTACCACCGGCCACCAGAAATATTCTCAGCAAGCCTCATGGCGAAAACTGAATAATACTTTTGGTACTGTATGAATAGAAAACACAGCACAGATTTACATGGCTTGTTCAAGTTTCTAATTTTCGGGTCCGTACACCGTATCAGCACTGAAGCGTGCCCTTCTTTTCTCCCTCTCTCTCACTGAGTCACTGGAGTCGGGAATCGGGACCATAAACAAGCTGAAGCTCCCCTGCCTTGTCCTATATACAATCTCGACTGGTCAAACTTCTTGTAAACTATGATGTCATGAATAGAAAATTTTATTCTAAGAATACGATATAGCATAAAGAGTTCATTATATTATTTTGTGATACTGTAGGTAAACAATCTATGTTCAATAATTTGTTTGCATTTTTTCATAACCTTTTAATTTTACTCTTCATTTGTGTTGTAATTATATTGATTGAACTTTTTTTATTGACCCTTTGGACTTAACTTAGAGACAGAAGGAGTATATTGCATTTAGAACGGTAAAAGGGGTGACAATGATTAATATAATATGATAGTTCGAATCAATATGATATGATTATAAAACACGATTATAGAAACAAATGACACGATAAGATCAATACGATACGATACGAAACACGATACGAAAGATACGAAATTACTACTATATTCATAATAATATTTATTGTTATATTTATGATAAAATAAGATAAATAATATGAAAATACGATAGTGAGACACGATGATATCACGATATCACAAATTGCAAGGAAATGGTTAACTTGTTTAATTATTTTAGTGAAATTTACTTCTAGCATATGGAACACGTACAAAGCATCAAATTATATTCTTTAATATTTGTTTTCAGTCAAATGAAACTATTGTTTCAAGAATTTAGAATAATTGTATTGAGTAAAGATAGTAGTGATAACATAATACTCCTTTCGTACCTATATTATTATCATGTTTGACATGATACGTAGATTAATAAAAATTAATTATTTTTATTATAAATATTTGTTTAATATGTAGTTTTTTTTAATTTTTTTATACATATGACCATAATTATAGTTAAGAGAAAAAGTAGAGCTCGTAAAAGTATTATCATAAAAAAAGGTTAGAACATGAAAAAAAAAATGTGAAATACACACACACACACACACAAAAACATGACAATTTTGAAACGAAGGGAGTGTCATAAATTTCAAAAAATTATTATTATAGTTAATGTGACATAAACTTACTGTCATATTATCTTTTACTAATTACATCAAATTATCTAGATTTGATCAAAGTCAAATTCTATACAACTTAATGAGAATATTATATATATATATATATATATATATATATATATATATATATATATATATATATATATATATATATATATATATATATATATATATCTAGATTTTTTTTCTCCCTTTTCCTTGTTTTTTTTAAAGAGTCAATTAGTACTCCTTTGTAGTTTAATTTAAAAGAATTGTTTACTTTGTAATTATTTCATTTTGAAACGTTATATCTAAGAATACTACTTTACTAGTAATGTGCTTGTTACTTTCTTAATGTTTTATCTAAAATTTGTTACAAAATAAGTAACGTTTATGTTTTCGAATGCATGTTTTACCCAATGTACACATTCTCTTCTCTTTAGACCCAACAATTAATCATATTTATATTAAATTTATATTTTATTTCTTCACTCAATGGTTATATCCTCTTAGCTTATATTTTCAGTTATTTCTAGCATAAAAAATAATATACTGATTAAGGGTAGTTTTCCAAGCTAAAAAAATTCTAGCATCTGTACATTACTTTAGAAATGACACTTATTTAAAATCGAATGATGGACCGCACCTCTCATGAATATAAATATAATTGAGAAATACAAAAAAGTAATCTTTAATTTCTTTTAATTTATACGTCATAAGTCATAAGTCATAAGTCATATACAAGTCACTTAAGACACATGTAAGGCCATAAGTTATAAGCATTAAACTTTGTGCTTATTTTTACTTTTCAAAAAAACACAAGTCATTTTCTTTATTGAAACCTTATATATTGCAAAATTACTCTTCTTCATAATAGTAATAATAACATAAAGTAATATTAAAATTAAAATTAAAATTAATATTTAATGCAATTATTATTATTATTATTATTATTATTATTATTATTATTATTATTATTATTATTATTATTATTATTATTATTATTATCATCATCATCATACAATAATAATAATAATAAAAGTAATATTTTTAATAATATAGGTAAAGTAATCGTAATAATAATAATTTATTAATAATAATAATAAAAGTAATATTAATATAAATAATAATAATAATAAAGGTAATATTAATAATAATAAAATATATAATAATAATAAGTAGTAATAATAATTTATAATGATAATGATACAATTATATTAATATTAATAAAATAATACAAAAGCAATATAATAGTAATAAGAATAAAAGTAATATTAATATTAAAATAATAATAATAGTAATAATTATATTAATAATAACAATGTAAATCACATTTTGTGATGAGGCTATTTTAGCATTTATATTTGAATTCAACATTTTTTAATTTATTAATCAAATACACATACTAACTTATGAAATTTAATCAGCACTTTCAAAAAGTTAAATCAAACAACACCAGTTATTAGACATTAGACATTAGTCATAAGTTATAAGCAATAAGTTATTATTAATAAGTAATAAATTATTATTCATAAGTAATAAGTTATTATTTATAAGTAATAAGTTATAAGCACTTATCAATAAATCAAATCAAACAGACTTGAGACTCTAGGAGTAATATCTGCAATCCATACACCTTCATACGAGGAGTATTATCCATACCTGACAATTACAACCGTGACTTGTTAACTCACCGACCTAATATGAAAATTACTCGATCCAACCTAATTTATTACTCCCTCCGTCCCTAAATAATTGTCCTGTTTGACCCGGCGCACAGTTTAAGAAAAAGTAATTGACCTGATTATTTATATTGGTTTAATGTGTAGTTTCCATTAATGTCCATGTATATGTGGCCCATAATTAAAGTAGAGTGAAAAAGTAAGGGTAAAATGGTAAAAGTGATGTTCTAAAAAGGTAAGTTTCAAAGTTGACAATTATTTTGGGACGGACGAAAAAGGAAAGGAAGACGATAATTTAGGGACGGAAGGAGTAACATTTTTGGGTCAAACACAGGTAGCCCGTTTTAACCTAAAAATATTAATGAGACGGGTTAGGTTACAGCGGGTAGAGCCTATTACCCATTTTGACCTGATATTTTTTAGGAATAATTACAAGCCGGTACATTTTTTAAAATATGTTTTCAAATCAATCCAGCTATTTTTTAGACATATCTTTTAGATACATTTTTGGGGTAAAAATACATCACTACCCCCAATTAATACCATTCAATCTTCCCAACGAGATTTACAAATCGAAGGCCGAGAAACAAAAGTCTGATACACAGTTTGTGTGTTGTAAACCGCAAAACTTTAATTCCACAGACCTATCATAAAGCCTAAAAAAACTGTCATAGCAACTAAAAGTCTCCTCGGTTGTACCAATGATGGAGCCTGGAGGCCTAGGATCTACTTTGGCCACGGATGTGTGGTGTACTGTGAGAGGTGGCGAATTCATGGCCGCAATGTTGCTTTATCGCAGATTGGAAACCCGCAGCCAAGTGAGATCATTTGTCAAGACTCTCTACCCTTATTTTAATTATTCTCACTTATACCAAGAAACCATGTTTGGAGGCGAGCCGGTTTTGGAAGGGGCTTCGGCGGTGGCGAGAGGCCGAGGCGACAGAGGCAGGACGCCGCAGTCGCCGCGATACTGAGGAAGAAGGAGGTGTGAAATTACCTAGGTAGTCGGTGAGGACACGGCCATTGGAGGCGGCCTGGGCGGGTTTGCTCTGGGAAGGTAATACCATAAGGGAGCTTCCAAGAAGAGGATACTGCACTTTGCTAATGTTGCCAGTATCGGAATAAGAGTCGCCGAAAACGAAAAGCTTGGGCGAAACCCGTACAAGTGTTGCTGCTTTACTGTGGGTAGTACTAAAACATTGCACTCCTTCATAATATCCTACAGAGAGAGAGAGAGAGAGAGAAATAGTGTGCATGAGAGAGAAATTGTCAAAGACGGAAAAATCAAATCCCTAGAACAGATCTTCACTCTCTCCCAATCAAGGAGTTCCAAATCATAGACACAAACCTCCCGGTCTCAAAGACGAGGTAATGAAGATCATGCCCGGCCTGCAAACGCACTGCGCACCTTTGACCTTTGACCGGCTTGGGTGATTTTGTGAGAACCGGCCACCGGTTGAATTTGTTAAGATATCTTGTAGGCCACCGGTTCAATCGATTTTTTTTTCCAATTTTCCTTTTTCAATTTCTGATGCCTGGCATCAGGTTGATTTTTGGCATCAGATTGATTTCTGATGCCTGGCATCAGGTTGCTTTTTGGCATCAGGTTGATTTCTGATGCCTGACATCAGGTTGATTTTGGCATCAGGTTGATTTCTGATGCCTGGCATCAGGATTTCTCATGCCTGGCATCAGGTTGATTTTGATTTCTGATGTCTGGCATCAGATTGATTTTGGCATCAGGTTGATTTTGTCTTATTACTAATATAATAATGGACATATGAAACATGCAAAGCTTGTTAAATCTAAAACCAGTTGCAAACAAATAAATAATTCAAGATAAGGCGGGATTCATGTGGCAATAAAATAACAAAAAGAAAAATAGGTTTTAATTTGTTAAGCCGATTCAAGATAAGGCGGGATTCATGTAGGGATTCATTAATGGCATTTTTGTCATTTGGCAAGCAATTTGTAGTTACATGAAATGTCCAAAAAATTAATGGTTCTAGATGAAAACATGTTTTCAAAATTGTACCCACTTGAAATTCCCCCTATTTTTTATTCTATAAATGTATGAATTTTTTAGGACTATTATAACCTGACTCATTTCAATCCATTTGATATTTGAGATTTAATGAGGTCTAACCCATTTTGATACATTATCTATCCCAATACAACAAATATCCAACCCATCACACCTAATTATTAGACCTACATCTAACTTATGTGGGTGGTGGACTCCATATGAACACAGATGTATATCGTTTCTCTATACCACCATCTAAATTAGATTATGTAGTTTGTGGTGCAAGTAAAACTAAGTATTACTTCCTTTGTTGTTTACACGACGTATTAATTAACAAAAAGTGATTGATTTAAATATTAATATTAGTATTTTAATTTGTGATTTTCACTTTTATGTTTGAGTAAGATGTCAATTTTTTTTGATAATGGTGAATACTTGAACATAAAACTTTGAATAATATGAAAGGGAAAAATAGGAAAAATACTTTTAAAATAAAAGTTAAGATATTTTTTTAAGACATACTTGACCGTAACAAATGGAGTATGACTTTTACAAGAAAAATTAACTTTTAAAATAAATATCTTAAAATATTACTCCCTCCATCTCTAAATTATCGTCCTCTTTTCTTTTTTCGTCCGTCCTAAAATAATTGTCCACTTTGAAACTTACCTTTTTAGAACATCATTTTTACCACTTTACTCTTACATTTTCACTCTACTTTAATTATGAGCCACATACACATGGGCTTTAAAGGAAAGTACACATTAAACCAATATTAATAATCCAATCAAATAGATTTTTTTAAACGGTGCACCGGATCAACCAGGACAATAAATTAGGAACGGAGGGTGGATGATTGATTTTTTTGTTCAAAACGGCAGGAATATTTTGAAATGAATAAAAAGAAAGAAGAACAATTATTTATAACCAGAATCAACAGTAGTCGTTACCTAAAATACCGATATTACAGTATGAAAAATGCCTAGGGAATAGATGTCTGTCTGATGGGCTGTGTGCAGATGTGGTGTACTTTTGTACTTTAAGGTGAAAAGTGTGCAGACGAACCTGAATGGACAATCTCTTCTACGATCTACCCACGCCAGCCCGGCCCCTCTGTTTGCATCTATGCTTCACTCTACGCACACACCCTCTCTCAAATTATATACACTACACTCACTTTATTCTTCTATGAATGTTTTTCAATTCTCCTGGTAAATCTTTCTCATTTCTTTAAGCTAAAATAGTAAACTTATACAAAAATAATAATAATACTTATTTAGGGATAAAATAATTTATGAACGAAGAGAGTAACATGATATTTATAATTGAGAAACTAATAAAATAGTAATAAATTTTACAAACATTTGAGTCACTATTCCTTGTAAACCATCGCTAGCAGGACATTGTTATTATCAAAAGGTAAAACGCACCTTTGGGTCACTGTACTTTTCAAAATATTGCAATTAGGCCACTGAGACGTCAAAATTTTCGGGATGGCCACTGTACCGGAGTTATCTTGCAATTTAACCTAATTTTTGGATGGACGTTAAATTTGGATGTTAATTTATATTAAATACCTATTTTACCCTCCTTTTCATCTTCATCATCTTCTTCTTGCCCTTGAACTGTCATGACATTTGGGTCTCATAACAATTCATGGCTAGTTTTGTTGAACCACCCATAAAAGTTAAAACCCCCACAAAACAGAGAGAGCTTGCGTCTTCATCATCCTCCTTCATCAACCTCTCCACAAAAGAATACAAGAAGGGAAGAAGATCTTCTGAAATACAGGAGTGAAGATTTCCAGAAGCAGTTCGAAGAAAAAGGAATGGCTCAAATTGTTGTTCCATCTAACCCAGATCTGCTCAAATACGGGGTCGTCCTCACTTTCTCTATTCTAGCACGCCGATCCAGACCAACACCCCAATTCCGGCAAGCACCACCATCTCCATCCCTCTCTGCAACCGCTCTCTTCGATCCGGCCAAACAGCTTCACAACTCCGCCAATCACAACCCTCAACTCATCCAGATCTGGTTATGATAGGTAGTGAAGTTGTCTGCTCAAATACGGGGTCATCCTCTCTCTCTCTCTCTCTATTCTAGCACGCCGATCCAGACCAACACCCCAATTCCGGCAAGCACCACCATATTCATCCCTCTCTGCAACCGCTCTCTTCGATCCGGCCAAATAGCTTCACAACTCCGCCAATCACAGCCCTCAACTCATCCAGATTTGGTTATGATAGGTAGTGAAGTTGTCTGTCGATCTCCTTCCCTATTCTTCATCATCCACCTCCGAACTCAACCAAGTTCATGCCCTAATGCTCAAAATCGGTGGCATTCACGACCACTTCTCTGTCGGCCGCCTCGTCCAAAACGCCATATTTTTCAACTAGTGGATTTGGGTTTCTCCATTTTCTTGACTCAATATCTAACCCCTTTGTTGGATACAATTAATTGTTTCTCCATTTTTCTTGAAAATTTTGAAAAAAAAGGGGTTTTGTTATTGTGCGGGAATATGTGGAGAGTTGGCTCACAACGATGCTTCCATCTCCAAAACTGTTAGATCCATCTCCAGATTTGTTGATATATCTCCAAATCTGTTAATTCTGATTTTCAAGGTTTAATTTTTACCTGGTTTTGTAAATTTGTAGATTTGGGATTTTGTTTGAATCTAGGAATTTTGAATTTTGAATCTTCAATCTGAGAATTTGTTTGAATTTGGGAATTTTGAATCTACAATCTGGGATTTTGTTTGAATCTGAGATTTTTTGGAGAAGATGACGGCATGGGCAAAATAGACATTTAACAAAAATTAACGTTCGAACTTAACGTCCATCCAAAAATTAGGTTAAATTGCAAGATAACTCCGGTACAGTGGCCATCCCGAAAATTTTGACGTCTCAGTGGCCTAATTGCAATGTTTTGAAAAGTACAGTGGCCCAATGGTGTGTTTTGCCTTATCAAAATTGAGGGAACAAATTTTCATGGTGTGAATCTTCTCTACCAAGACATCGCTATTGTTGGGTTCGCTAGGTTGCGGGGCTAAACACAGTGGAATTTAAAATTTTAAAAATATATATACAATATACAAAAATATAGCCCCGAAAACCACGTAGCGATTTAACGATCACGCACAATATGCAAATAGTAAAAACGGAAGTTTGGCTCTTATCGAAAAATGCTTCCAAAACTTTCAGTTGATGAAGATGTAGAGACAATCAATTACCGGTTCGTAAACCAATTTATTCGTAGAGGTCCACGCGTCCCTCCTCTAAAGTAAGTCCACACGAATTGATGAAATCGCCGAATCAAAAATTTCACTAGCAATTTTTAATCCATTTTGTTCAACCCAAAAGCCAAGGAAAAATTTCTAGTTTTTCCAATTGAAAGAGTAGTAGAAAAGAAAAAGTCAAAGAAAACTCTCTTGGTTTCCTAGCTTTTTTTAATCAAATCACCAAAAGGATAATCCAACGTGAGTTTTTGAAGAAGAACGACCGAAGTCAATTCTCCAAGAATTGATAATACATTTTTTATAACGTATCATTAACTATCCAACTAAATGACTAAAGCTCTAATGTATCATACAAGCTAATTTTTACACAATAGTGTCTAGGTTCATTAGTAAGAAGATATGGTAATATAATTAATATCTTCTAATGTCATATTAAAATAACTTTTATCTAATATTAGCAATGTTACCCATCCTTCTCATTTCTTTCAAATTAACTGGATGGGCTCTACTAACGAGCCTGATTAAATATTGGGTTAGACTTTAATTAAAATCTCATCAATTAATCCGAATTAATTGACCGGGGCCAAATTTAACTAAATTGTTTAAATCAGTTACATCCATCAATTAATCTCTACTAATCATCCGCGTCCAACAATTTGGAATAAATCTTTTATTGAACAAATGAATCCTTCCATTTTTAATGTGTGACCCTTTAGGTTCACAACTAATGCTAGTTGTAGGCTTATAACAATTTTGTAACTTACGAATAACAATTTATTCTATTAAATAATCTGATTAGTTAATATACTTGAAATTAACCAATTAATTTCAAGATCCTATAAATCGTGTGAACACTTAGCAATAGGTGAAATAGCGAGTAAACCTATTTCAATTACGAGTGCATACATGGTCCTTTCGACATCAAATTTCCCAATTAAATCTAGGATATGAATTTTAAGTCAAAATCCAATTGATTTAATAACTGTGATTCCATTTCAAGTATCAATGATTCCTTTATGAACCAAATTCACCATGCCTTAGCCAAGGTCTTCGAATCATGAATTATGAAAAACACAGGAAATTCTCTTATCATTTGGCAAGTGTCGAATTCTATGTTAGTCACTGATTAACCTCAATGCACACCAATGCAACACCCAAAATACCCCTTTGCGATTGTCAAGCAATCAGAAAGTAAATCAAAGTGTTACATGATGTACACAAGCTTACTATCGTGCTTCAAGTCCGAGGACTAGTCATGTATTATTGCAACGTGAAAAATTCTTAATTTGACAAATAAAACTTTCATTTAAGAATTCTCAACTGGTCATGTTCAGTGAACTTGTTCTCTAACAAGCACCTGCAATATATGTACTTGCGTCACAACACTGATACTAATGAAATGCAACATCCTCGTCATACGAGCATACATCATACGCATAAGTCTTACAATGGTATTCAATGTCCTTGTCTTGAAAAGCCAACCGACTTAGAACAAATTTAAGACAAAAACCCTAGAAGCATATTTCATGATTACCATCAAATGTGCAACCATGCTCCATAGCTAAAATTGGTCTAAGGACTTTATCATATATTTATAAACTATTAATAATATAAACATAAGATAAATAAATGTCTTTATTTAAATATAAATTCAAATAATATTGTTTTACAAGTAGAATAAAAATCCAATCTAATTGGAACACCGGACATTCTACTCTAACAACTATTACCAACTAATTCACGAATCTTGTGAAACCTCACATAAAAGCATTTTGTTCTTGAGTGATAGATCTGATTCATTACTAAATAAATTGCACTCTAATTGTCACAATGCAACATAATTTCACCTTGCTGAATATCTAATTTTCTGACTAAGCCCATAAGCCATAAGGCTTTCATTGCAACTTCAACAACTGCTATGTATTCCGTTTCGGTCGTAGATAATGCAATAATCGCCTTAATCATAACTCTCCAACATATGGGTCCACTCGCAACAGTAATCACATAACCCGTAGTAGATCTTCTACAATTCAAATCACCTAAATAATCTGAATCAACGTATCCCACAACCGAAGGCTCCACACTTTGCCTCTAAAACATAATGTTGTAATCCATAGTGCCCTTCAAGTATTTGAAATTCCACTTCACTACTTCCCAATATTGTTTCCCCGGATTTTCCATATACTTGCTCACCACACTAATAGTTTGTGCTAAACCTGGTCTAGTGCAAACCATGACATACATGAGATATCCCGATGTACTTGCATAGCGAACACTTGACATCTTTTGAATTTCTTCAATGGTTTTTCGGGAATCTGAGGTAGATAGATTAAAAAGTGATTCATCAACGGTGTACTAACAGTTTATGCATCTCCCATGTTAAATCTGTCCAACACCTTCTCAATATAGCCGGCTTGAACATCCACAATCTTCTATATTTTCTGTCTCAACAAATCTCCATCCCAATAATCTTCTTGGAATGCCTCAAATCCTTCATGTCAAATTCTGCACTTTACAAGGTCTTCAACTTATTGACAACGTCCACGCTTTTACTCGTGATAAGCATGTCGTCCACATACAGTAATAGAACAATACAAGAATCATCATCAAGGCTATTCACATATACGCAACAATCATACATTCATACGCACACCTTTTGTAACTGACGTGTGTCAAATCGTCAAAATTAATTCGCCTACTTCCCTAATAACGAGTATAAGGTAAGTCGTGATCGTATCCACAGGGAACGTTAAACTTATTTCTTTTAGAATGTTACTTAAGCAATAAGAACTTGATTTGAGGTTTTTAACTACACTTAGAACTAACTAACAGATTAATAAAAACTAAAAATTAAAGAATTAATGAAAATAAGCAGATTTAAACTTGATCAAATTTAGTAAATAAAAGTCCAATCAATGAACCAATTTTCATCTCGCATTTTACTAATGATCATTGATGCAAATATATCTTATTCAGTTACAAATAAACCGGTTATAGGTGTTGACAAACACCTAACACCAAATCCCTCCTTACCGTGTTGATAATTAAGAGAAGCTCGTTAACTATCATCTAACTGAACTACAAACCCCGAGACGCTCATAAGATTTAGTAAACTCGATTGTCTTATGAAGAGAGAGACCCGATTCTAAGCAGTGCATATTGAAGCAATATCATTTAACTTGGATTATCCATTCCGCAACACGGTCCTATTATGCTTGTGATGCCTAAAAGATGTGTCACTTGTCACTTCGTTAAAACTTGGGACAATTACTGATCAACAATTCTAACTAGCCATAAACTATTATGCAATATTCTGGCCATAAACATCAATTAAACACAATAATCATACAACGAGCTAATTGGAGAAAGAACAAATATTCGCAACTAAACACGAATTAATTATATTAGATCCCACAGCAGTAGAGTGTTAAGATTTAATTGTTCATTGACTGGATGAATGTGATTAGCTACTATGCATACTGAAAATAACTTATGAATACCAAAACAAATTATCCAGCAAGTGCTGATCTCCTTAAGCAAAAGTTGTTTCCAATATTTTTTCTTTTCTCTCTAAAATGTGTGTGATTCCCTACTCCCCTAACTATGACTGCTTTATCTAGTAATTCCCATCCCCCTTTTGATCTATTTTCCCCTAAGTAGTCCACTACTTAACAGTTTTTTAGTATGAAAAAACTGCTCTCAACTTCTAATAACCAACTATAAGAATTTCCTTTACAAGAAAAAGAGGAAAATAATAACTAAAACCACAAATGCAATATTTACTCACAATTTAAGCACAAAAACCAACTAAAAATATCACACTTATGTGCACTCATCAGTAGCCAATTTTGATCATGCAAGAGTCAAACTTGGTGTACCACTATATTGGAGATTACTTTAGCCCATAAGGTGATTTCTTTAATGTACATACCAAATTCTCCTAACCGCGTTCACTGAACCCCTTGTGGCTACTCCATGAAAGTTTGCTCTTCCAACTCACCATGTAGAAACGCAGTCTTCACATCCATTGCAAGGGTAATCGAGTATCGTTCATATAATAGATCTTTTCGTTTTTGATTGTTCTAGATAATTAGCCACATTTTATTTATATTTTTTTCATTTTGGGATGTCTACTTACCCTTGATTTGGCTTCATTGAAAAATGATCATAATGTTAATATTTATGATGAAGTCAACTATTTTATGATAATTAGTGTATCGAGTCAAACACGACTCTCTTTTATAGGAAGGAAGGGATAATAACTCCTTTGCCTACACATTAAATACATACGTTACCAATTGAATATTATACTACATGATAATGATGTTTGAGCTGCATATTTAATTCAAAACCTTGATCATGCTAAAATGTGATATTGCATGACAATCTACGTGTAATAGAGGGCTTGATATCAGCAATGATACCTAATATGAGAACACAACAAGAAATTAACAGTCGTGAAGAAGAGTCTGGGAGTTGTCTCGACTCAAACTTTCCAGTGTGAGAGTAAGTAATATCATCAACAAATTATACCCTCAAACTGACTATGGCTTGAGAGATTAACCCAAGGAGCCTTGTGACTTAGCTTAAATATATGAAAAATGCAAGAACATGGAAATTTGGTGGCAAGAAAGGCATGAAAAAAGGTGGAGAGAGAAAGAGAAAGAGAAAGAGAGAAAACTCAACCAAGGTATAGATAGCCGAAGCAAGACATAAGGCAGCAGTTGGTCTATTAGGTAGACCATCAGTGTTTTTCCGTATGCTAAGACCACTTCCTATAACCCATGATTATTGAGCCAATCGGGAAATAGGTAGTGCAAGTGCACATAGAGTGGTCATGACTGAGCTTGTCGAATCTCGCGAGCCAATGAGATGAAACCACATTCCTAGACTAATATTGACACGCTTGTAGGTTCCATTTCAAATATAGTAGCTCAAAGGTGAGGTAGCATGGATACCTCGCTAGGTTGGCATTAAGTGAGGTAGCCCTTTTCTCCTCGTCGTGTCCAGGTCGTCTCTCAGGGTATCCCCATCGAAGATACCCTTGTGCCTAGGTCGTCGATATTACAAATGCAACGAACCATATGAGTATTCCTTAAACTTCCACAGGAGCTCATTAAAACCATTAAACACATACATGGGCTTTATTATCTGAGCTCAAATAAAAATTTGAGTAATGCTAGAGCCACTCGATGAGCACTCAAATTTGTGCACCAAATGATGTAGTTTCCAATGTGTCATCTTATTTGGCATTTTATGGGCCCCACTATAAGTTAAAAAGTTATGTTAACAATATGACACATAAGATGACATATCATTTGGTACCCAAAATTAAGTGCTATTAGAGTGGCCCTAGCATTACCCTAAAAATTTTGCTCACGCTTTTTTTGTGATCATATAGAATATCTAAGTGGAGAAAGTTAGAACTTAGAGCATGTACCGTGGTTAAAAGCTTCTAGGTAGCTTAGCCAATTTTTTTGACAAAATATATTACAAAAATACCCTTAAGCTACCCATAAACTACTAAAACAAAAATTATCTTTCAATGGTGACATAAATGCCAATAAATTTATATTCAAAAATAATTTTACTTATGTAATTATGCAAATTTAATCCGGTGTCCAAATGAAATAAACCAACCCTCTATTTCTAGATAAAAACATATACTCCCTCCGTCTCTTAATAATCGTCATGATTGACATGACGCACAGTTTAAGAAAAAACAATTGACTTGATTATTTATATTGGTTTAATGTGTAGTTTCCTTCAAAGTTCATGTGTATGTGGCTCATAATTAAAGTAGAGTGAAAAAGTAAGGGTAAAGTAGTAAAAGTGATGTTCTAAAAAGGTAAGTTTCAAACTGGAAAATTAATTTGGGACAGATGAAAAAGGAAAGAAGAACGATAATTTAGGAACGGATGGAGTACTATGTAAAAAGAAAAAATATATATAAACAAAAACTTTTTTTGTGTGAAAAATGACTAAAATTAGAAGAAAAATTGGCCACAAAAATTTGCTAAGCTCCTTGGCCTCCTAATATCAAGTATTTTAACAAGCTCATCAATCACTTTTACCCAATTAAACTCCCACCATGCTCCCTTTAAAAGCTCCATTGTTTCCAATGCTCTCAATTTGTTCCTTCTAAAACTTACTATTGTAGGTGTTCTTAAAAGTACTATTTTTAGAGATCAAATTTATTGTATTTAATTTGGTAGTCAATCAAAAACTATCAACTTCCATAAGCAAATTTTATTTTATTTTTGGCACTCTCTATGAATAGATAGAATTACTCGCAATGAAATCCATCTGTTGACCAATCAACATGCAGACGCAATTCAAATCAAAAGTGACCTAACAAGAGATTAGCAAAACTATCACAGGTTAGTAATTTCTTTCGATAATGATCCTGATCCCCCACTAGACTATGCCTCTAAGATAGGTGAGTACGAACCTAGCTCTATATAGACTGTACGTGCAGATATTTCCAACCATTTTATTTTTTTTTACTTTGACTGGAAGTTCAGGTCAGAGTGGAATCCATTATTGCAAGCACTGCTGCAACTACTGTTACTTGTAGACTAATTACTGTTTCACCTGTGCCTGGTAAATACATAGCAATTCTACTTTTCCTCATCTTTTGACCTGCCTATGGTAAAATGGGTGGATGATCCAACTTCTTTTTCCTTTTTATTTTTATTTTTAAATTATACAGTATGATAATCTAATACGAAGGTATTATTCCTACCTCAACTTTATCATTTGAAAAATTAAGTCATATTGGCTGTTATGAGATTAATATCCCAACATAGTAAAAGAAATAGAAAATTGTTTATTATTTCCCAAAGTTGAGAATTTATTTTCATTAGAACTAGATTTCATTTCATTGGACAAAAAAATACAAAAAAATTACTTAAATATATGTCAACACAACTCAGTACTTGTCTTAAGTTCTACAAGCTGGATGGACGAAACCTTCATATGTGAATATCGTTTCCAAATGTTATCTCTAAATAAATAAATATATATATATATATATATATATATATATATATATATATATATATATATATATATACACATTTCACTTATTTTATTTAAATTTCAACATCAAATAATATTAAATTAACATTTTACATCTATTTATCATATTTAGGAAACTTACAATCATTAAGAAAATATTAACAAGTATATTTATATAGTAATTTTTTGGGTTAATGTCACTACTTTTGTTGTGTGGTCTCTTTGCTGGATGCCGTTGGAATATTAGACATTAAGATTACATGTGCGCACCCGGTGATATTTTTTTAAGGGCAAAAAAAATCATTTTTTAAGGAGTGGTGTTTTATTTTCCTTTTTTTTAAAAATCATTTTCAACATCACCCCCTCCCCCCGCCCCCCAAAAAAAACCTCACTTGCATACTGCCACCACCACTCACCACAGTGCCAACAATATCACCGCCAAATATATGTATGTGTATGTGTGTGTATACATTCTCTTTGGAATTTATGCCGTCAAACTTCAATTCAATCTACCATTGATTTCAAAACACTCGATGAAGAAGATTATAAACGTCAATGAATTTGAAACCCATCAAAAAATCAGATCTCTACATCGGTCAATTACAACAAAATAAAAGAAATTCATAAGAAATAAAAAATAAATCACCACTAATAAATAAGTTATACTGAAATGAAATCAGAGCTACCAAAATTAAAGAACATTAATGCAACATTGAAATCAGAGCTACCAAAAGGAGTTCAAATCTCCTATACCACTTGTTTGTACCACTGATATATTACTTTTCATCTCACCATTGCATCTCAACCAATGGTTGAGATGAAAAGTGGTATACCAATGATACATCACTCCTATAAAATTAATTACACAAAATTAAAAAAAAATATCTATTATAAAGGGCATACAAATAGAGTGTGAAGAAAAAACATTTTTCCATATTTGTAGTTTTATGAGAGAGAGAATATAAAATACTCTAAAGAAAGAAACTGAGAAGGGAGAGAGAGAGAGAGATAGCACTTTTTGTATTGACAATAGTATTGCTCCATATTTACATCAAGCACAAGCCATCCACTCTCATTGGTTAAGGAAGGATATACAGAGATTCTATACAGCAACCAAGATCTCATTTGTTGACGTTTGTAAATGAATTCCAACTTCTGTTATTAAGTTGGTTAATTAAGTGGGGGTACAAATGTAATTACCATACATTTGGTTAAGATAGTTAGATGAAGACTTTCTTGTAATATTACTCTTAAGTCTGTTAGAGATAGTTACTTTGTGTTTAAATAGTTGTTTACGTCCTCATTGTAACTAGTTCAGTTAATTCAATCAATGGAGAAAACTCCCTTTCCAAACTCTCTCAAAGTTTACATGGTATCAGAGCTTTCGATCTAGGTTCGTTTAATTCCAATTCAATCATTTCACCGATTGAATTTAGTTTAAATCATTCCAGTTGGGTTTTGATTTGAGATCCTCTGTAGTAATCTCAAATTTCGACTTGATCAAATCTTGTTTTTCATTGTGGTTCTGGAGGAGCCATGCAAAGCAACAATGGCGAACAATCCACCAGTGGTGATAATCAACAACCAACACAGAACAATGCTCGAGCAAGAACTTACACTTCCACCTCAATGGGAATTCCGATCGACTCCAACATGCATCCGTTATTTCTACACAACAACAACCATCCAGGGTTGGTGTTGATCTCCACCAAGCTTACTGGAAGCGATAACTACAGTGCATGGTCCAGTCAATACTAATCTATTTATCTGGGATGAATAAGCCCTCTCTTATCAATGGTAATTTTCCAGTTCCCGATGCAAATTCCATGCTCTTTCCCTTATGGGCTAGGGCAAACGACATGGTAGTTTCATGGCTATTTAATGTAGTTTCAGAAGAGATAAGTAATAGCTTGCATTTCATTTCATTTGTATATGTGGTTTAGACTGAATTAAAGGAAAGATATGCAAACATAGATGACCATATGATCTTCCAACTAGAAAAAGACTTACACAAACTAGAACAGGGAGATGGCTCTATGGAGTCTTATTACCATAAGATGAAAGGATTGTGGGTTGAAAGTACATCATTGGACACAGTCATTATTTGTTCTTGTTGTTGACACCCCAATTTTGTACCCCTATTGATAACATTCTATAAAATATCAAAACCTGTCAAAAAGAACTAACGGATGTTAAGCTGCAGGGTTCAAAGTACAAAAGGACGGAAGAAATAACAAATGATAAACAGCAGGGGGTAAAGTGCCAAAAATAAAAGGAAAAAGCAAAGGGGAGCAGCCTTATACATATTTGGGCGCTGCGCCCAAATATGTTAAAGGCAGCGCCCCAATTTGCTTTATTCACTGGTGCATTTGTTCTTTGGTACAAGTTCTCAAGTGCAAGGTACAACACTTTAAAACACGAAGATAAATATCTCCATTACCTTCGCTGTTAAGTTTTGAGAAAGCCTATAAATATGGAGCTTCTTCCAGTGATTCACAATAGAAAAATTTGAGAGAAAGTTTACGAGAACAGTTACGCTGTTATTTTCCATATAAACCCCGAAGCTCTGTTAGGCTGCCGAAACCGCCCCTAAACACCTAAACTCTCCGACCAAAGTGAAACCTAGTTACCCTATTAGGCTTCCGCCCTATTTCACTAGTTCGAAAACCCAAAGACAAGCAGTTGTTCTGCCCGATTCCAGACGACATATCAAAAAAAAGCAAGCAATTGGTCCGCCCGATTTTAGACCCGACATCAGCATAAAACAAGCAAAAGCAAGCAGTTGTGCCACCGGATCCCGAGGCGAAAAGCAACTAAAAGAAGCAGTCACGCTGCCCGAATTCTGACAACAAAAAGCAACAACAACAACAACAACAAAGAATCCCTCTCCCAGAAAGACAGGGGAAGCGCATGTAGACCGCCTAGTAGGTTTAAGCCCACATGCCGGGTTCAACACTCACGTTCCAAGAGATAAGTTCTGTCCCCGTAGTTATTTATTATAATTTATAACTTAAATATAGATATCTAAGTAGGTTTCATTTATGTCTTTACTTTTATATAAAAGTAGTTATATTTTCTTATTCATAAATTAGTTTATTTTATGTCTTTACTTTAATATAGAAATAGATATATTTTCTTACAGTTTAATTAGTTTACTTTCATGTTTTTACTTTAATGTAATAATATTTACATTTTCTTCCGTTTAAATTAATTTCTTTTCTGTTTTTACTATAAATGTAATGATAGTTATATTTTCTTTCTGTTTAATTAATTTCTTTTCTGTCTTTTCTTTAAATGTAATCATATTTATATTTCTTACTCCAATTCTATTAGTTCTATTTGGGTTTTTGTCAAATCTAGCTTTATCTGTAGTCTTCTTTACGACACTGCACAACAAGTTACCCTTAAGCTTCAACATTTTTCTTGGTCTGCTCATGCCTTATTCACTTGTGTCTATGCGAGGTGTGATTTGCGAGATCGTCAAGATCTATGGGATGATTTGATTCAGATTAGCTCTCGGCACTCTAGCGAGCCATGGCTTATTGGCGGGGATTTTAATATTATTCTCCACCCTAATGAGAAGTCGAGACGATCTCGTTGGGATTGGGCAGGTGCCTTGGACTTCCATGCTTGTTTATTTGCTACGGGTTTATCCGATTTGGGGTACTCTGGCAATGATTTCACTGGTGTAATAATCGTAACGGTGAAACCATTATTCATGAGATAATTGATCGAGCTCTTTGTAATTCATCTTGGTTGGATTTTTCCCATTCTACGCCGGTCCAACATCTTAACAAGACATGCTCGGATCATTCTCCCCTCCTTGTCACTATTATTTGGCAGACTATTCCTCGTACTGGGGCTGTCCGTTTCCTAAATGTCTTGGACCAGCCATGGTTCGTTCAGGGCTGCTGTTCTTCAAGCCTGGAACCAGCCAGAAAGTGGTAGATCGATAGCCTGTTTTTCCCGAAAGCTTCGTAATGTCAAGGCTGCTTTACAAATCTGGAATAAGACTGTTTTTGGTAACATATTTGATAATCTTTGAGCTGCTGAAGACGAAGTCCAGGAAATGGAGCTTTATTATGAGCTTAATAATTCTTCGACTAACCATGAGAATTTAATGGCTGCTCAGGCTAAGCTTCGCAAATATATTCTTCGCGAAGAGGCGCATTGGAAGCAATAATCTAAACTCAAGTGGCTTAAAAGAAGGTCAAGGCAATACGAATCTATTTCATGCATCTGTTAAACAGTCTCAACATCGTCTGCATATCCATTCTATTACTGATGCCGATGGCTCTATTCTCACTTCGGATCAGGACATCAAGCAGGATGCCGTTCGCCACTTCAGTTCTCAGCTCCAAGCTGAGGGGATTATTAATTCTGCTCTTGATATGATTCCTTCGATTATTATGGATGCCTGGAATGTCTCTTTATAGCCCCTCCTTCTATAGCTGAGGTTAAGGATGCCATCCATGCTTTTAATGGGGATAGTGCCTCTGGTCCCGACGACTTTAATGGGAAATTCTATTATGCTTGCTGGGACATTATAGGGGAAGACTTTCACAAACCTGTCTTGGAATTTTTCTCGGGCTTCTCTCTTCCTCGGGCTTGGTCCAGCACTCTTATTGCGACCATTCCCAAAGTTGACAGACCTTTAACTTTTAAAGATCTTAGGCCTATAAGTTTGGGTAATTTTTGCTCGAAGGTCTTATCTAAGATTCTTTCCACAAGGCTTGCTGTCATTTTGCCGCACATTATTTCCAACAACCAAAGTGCGTTTACTAAAGGGCGCACTATTCAAGATAACATTCTCCTTGCTCAAGAATTGATGTCCCATATGGGAAAAAAAGTTAATGGGTTTAACATTGTCATTAAGCTTGATATGGCTAAGGCTTTTGACCATGTCTCTTGGATTTTCCTAATTAGAGTGCTCCGCAAATTTGGTTTTCACGAGATTTTTATTGATCTCATATGGAGACTTATTTCTGATAACTGGTTTTCGGTTTTAATCAACGGCGACCCGGTTGGTTTCTTTACTTCTTCTCGAGGCCTTCGTCAAGGAGATCCCCTCTCTCCTAGTCTTTTTATCATATCGGCTGAAGTTTTGAGTAGAAGCATCAATCGATTGAACAATCAAGCTCCGAATTCCATCTTCTCTACTGTTAGTGGGTGTCCAGTGGTTTCTCATCGTGCGTTTGCTGATGACATAATTATTTTCTGCAACGGTAGCAAAACCTCTCTCATGCAGCATAAGACTTTGCTCAAAGATTGTGAAAATGTTTCGGGCCAATTAATCAACTGTTCTAAAAGTTCTTTTTTTGTCGCCCCTTCTACTGATGTCAACTACAGAAATCTGATCCTCTTTACTCTGGGCTTTCAAATGGGTTCTCTCCCCATTATCTATCTTGGCTGCCCGCTATATTATGGCCACAAGAAGAAACAATATTTTGATGCTTTGGTCCTTAAGATTCAAAATCGCATCAATTCTTGGATGGGGAATTTCTTGGACACTACGGTGCTGCCAGAATTACTCTCATTAAGTTTGTTCTTCACTCGATCACCAGCTATCAAATTGCTTATATTGATCCTCCTGCTTCAGTCCGTGCTTTGATCGATAAAATGCTCTCTAATTTTTTCTGGGGCCAATTGGAAGGCAGAAATAAAAATCACTAGGTAGATTGGAAAACATGTTATAGACCTGTTTATGAAGGAGGTGTTTGTCTCAACTCTATGTCGGACATCATCAAAGCTTATGGGCTTAAGCTTTGGTGGAGATTTCACTCCGTTTCCAATCTGTGGAATTCTTCGTTCTTGAAAGCTAGGTATTGTTCCCGTCTTCATCCTAATTGTGTGATCTCCAAGGGCTCTCACATATGGAACATAATGCTTCGGGCTAGGGAGATAGCGGAGCCTAAGATTTTTTGGATCATCGGCAAGGGCAACTGTTCGCCTTGGTTTGATTCCTGGATAAGAGATTTGCGTTTAGACAAACCTCCGGGATGCAGTATTTCTTCGGTCTGTGACTTTATAACAGGTCTGGCTAATCCTCCACCTGACTAGCAACACTGCTTCCAAACTTTGGCTCCATTTCCATTCAATTTTTGGGGTTCCTTTCCAATCTTGTACTCCTCAACAACGCTACATTGCTTGGTGGCTGCATCGTAAGTCCCCGGTTTACACTGTTGTTCCAGCTCTCATCATTTGGCATATCTGGAATTACCGTAATAAAGCAACTTTTGAGGAGGTTATTCTAACTGTCCCTGTTTTGATCAACAATATTACTTCGGACATTAAGGAGATCCCTCAGGCTGCTAATTATCATATATCTGATTTTCCAACTTCTCCAGCATCAGTTATGGGTTTCGTAGAAAGGTGTCTATTCATGTTGTTGCATTGGGACAAACCCCATAGTGCTTGTCTCAAACTCAACACTGATGGTGCTAGTCGGGGTAACCCTGGCTTGAGTGGTATTGAATTCTTTAATAAAGAAGTAGTCTAACTGAGGTGTTGTCCGTAATTCCATGGGAAGGCCTCTCTATGCTTTTTCTAGTTTTTATGGTGATTGCTCCAATTTTACAGCTGAGTTGCGGGCTCTTCACACTGGTATTCTTTGGCTCCATAACCAAGGTTTTTTTTATGCCATTATTGAAACAGACTCCAAGGTAATCTTTGAGTGCCTTACTAAGGACCATAAGTATCCGTGGATCCATTCCTACCTTTTTCGAGAAATTCTTCATCTTCAGAGCATTGGTCATTACACTTTCAAGCATTGCTTTTGGGAAGCCAACAAAGTTGCTGACAGCCTTGCGAATTTGGCTTGTGATTCTCAGGATGATTTTAATTTCTTCTCAATCTTGGATATTCCTCGCGCTATCAAGGGTCTTATTCTTCTTGATGCTAGTAATACGCCTTATGTTAGACTTGCTTAATGTTTGTTGCCTTTTTTCAGCTTTCGTTCTTGTTCACTTTGTATTTCCTTTTTCGAGGTTAGGCTCCCTAGTCCTCCCATTTATAAGGGCAAGGCGGGTTGTCCCCCTCAAGTTTGTATGGTTTTCTTTTTGTAATAAAACCCCACAGGGTGCCGTCCCTGCTTCCTAAAAAAATTAAAAAAAAAAAAAAATGATATTTATATTTCCTTTCTATTTAATTAGTTTATTTTATGTCTTTTCTTTAAATATAATAATAGTTATATTTTTCTTTTATTTTAATTAGTTTCTTTTCTATCTTTACTTTAATGTAAAGTAGTGTTATAAGTTCTGGCAGTTTAATTAGTTCCTTTTATGCACATACTTTAAATAGAGAAATAAGTATGTTTCTTATTATTTAAATAAGTTTCTTTCCTGCTTATAAGTGTAAAAATAAATAAAGTTTGTCACTAGCATAACTATTTTCTATAATAAATGTAAAGTAATTTATCTTTAATTCCTTTATATATATATAATGTATTGTCCTGAGCCAAAGTGTATAAAATAAAGCAAGCATATTGACAAACTCATTGTGAGACCGAAAGGGCGAGTTGGGTGTCTAACCCCTTCCTAACTCGTAACTTAGCCCTCGAACCCATATATTTTGATATTTTTGGTTTTTATCTGTTTAACCATAAAATAGAGGTGGCGACTCTGTTATATATATTTTGAGTCCACAATTGAGGTCGAGCATATTTCACGCGCTTCGAAGTTTTGAAACCACCCCGCCTTTACGTGGCGCAGATCCGGTGCAAAACAGGGCACTCACACTTGTCGTGCTTATAATTGTGGAGCAGTTGCCGCACAACACACTAGGGAGCAAAGAAAGAAGTTAATGCAGTTTCTAATGGGTTTACATGATAGCTATGCAAATTTAAGGGGTCGGATTTTAAGAATGAAACCACTACCTAGCTTTAGTGAGCCTATTACATGGTGGAGGAACCCTGAGAATAGGCCATATTTCTGAATTCAATGTCATAGAAGCAAATACTTATAAGGATCATACTAAAGGGGATAACAAAGCAACTGGGCATCATAGAAATAACAACAATAAAGCTGGCTATGTGAGGGCTCCATTTAAGAAGGGCATTTATTGTAATTACTACAATAAGGAAGGGCATACTAAAGCTGAGTGCTACAAGCTCCATGGGTTTCCATTAGGGCATCCTGGACATTATAATGATACAACCAAACAATACAAAGGCAATCACAATAATGAGATGCATAAATTATCAAATGGTGGTAATGAGAGCTATGGACCTAAGGTAATGCAAGTTCTAAGTGCACAAGAAGAAAAGAAACATGCACAAATAGTAATGGAGTATCTCAAAGCTCAGATCAATAAAGTCATGACCATGCTAAAGGGAAGAGATCACCCAGAAGATCATCTTGCATCCTTTGCATCTACCTCTTCAAATGCATACTTTGCAGGTTTAAACCATTCCACTTGTTGCTATGATAAGTTTGTTGCATCTATTCACAATATTGATGTCATAATATTGATGCCACTACCTGGTAGTTAGATTCAGGGGCCATAAACCACATTTGCATTTCGGTTCAATTCATGCACTCTATTGTTGAGTTATCTAAGCCCATCATGTTATCTCTCCCTAATGGTAATCATGCCATTGTCACACACAAAGGTTCTTTTCATTTGACACCCATACTCATATTCTATAATGTTCTTTCTAGTTCCTACTTTTAAATTCAATCTTCTCTCAGTCTCCAAATTGTTCTCTCAAAATCAATACAATGTTGCATTTACTAAAAACAAATACACTTTCCAAGACCAATGGCAGAAGATCATAGCCACTGGTGATCTTCAAGGAGGATTGTTTCTGTTACATGGACAATGCTCTGATAACAGTGCTTTTGGCCTTAATCTAGCTAACAATGTTGCTAAAGTTCCTAGCAAACCATCATCTGAACTTTGACACAGAAGATTAGGGCATACATCTCTACATACTTTGAAGAAAATACCTCGGTTGTCTTTTGTTTTTCTTTCCAAGACAATGAACTTTGATTGTATTTCCTTTTGTTCAGAATGTCCTATTGCTAAATAGTATAAACTCTCATTTCCTGTTAGTGATTCTTACAGTAATGCTTGTTTTGATCTCATTCACTGTAACCTTTGAGGTCCATAATAGAGTTTCAACTATAAATGGTTGTAGATATTTTCTCACCATTGTTGATGATTACTCAAGATGTGTATGGACTTTTCTGCTTCCATTAAGTATCATGTCTTTAAGATGTTACAAAACTTTGTTGCTTATGTGCATACTTAATTTTAGACCAACATTAAAGGTTTTAGAACTGATCATGGTATTGAATTCTTTAATAAAGAAGTAGTCCTTTTCCTTCTAAGCCTTGGCATTACACATCAATCATCCTGTCCAATCACACCTCAACAAAATGATATTGTGGAAAGAAAACTTAGAAACCTTCTTGAAATGACCAGAGCCTTAAGATTTCAAGTAGGCCTTCCTAAACATTTATGGGGTCATTGTTTATTGACTGCCACCTACTTGCTAAACAAACTTCCTACTAGTGCCACTTCTTTCCAAATTCCATTTGAACTCCTATTCCACACTAAAGTTGATTACTCTTATCTGATGTCTTTTGGTTGCCTATGTTATGCCTCCATTCATAACCCTGACAAACTGAAACATAGGGCCATCAAATCCATATTCATTGGTTACCCTTGTGGTCACAAAGGGTATCTTCTTTACAACTTAAGTACTAAATCCACATTCATAAGCAAACATGTCATATTCCATGAACATATTTTTCCCTTAACATCTTAGCCTTCTCCTAACTCTCTACCATCTGCTACTTCACCTGTACCTTGACCACTGATGATCCTAGTTCTTCTTTTTCATTTCCATCTCCTACACCCTCTATTTCCCCATCTCATGCACCTCCTACTTCTTCATCTGCTACACCATCTCCTTTACCTTCTCCTTCTTCTCCTCCTCCTTCTCCTCTTCTTAGGCAGTCTACTAGACCTAAATTTCCATTTGTTTTACTTAAGGACTTTGATGTTCCTTCCCTTCATAAAAATCATTCCAATCCTCATACTTAATTCATTAATGCTTTAGCTAGTCATGTAAAACATGCTTCCTATACACAGGTAGTGAAACACCAATATTGGGTTGATGCAATGAATACATAATTAGAGGCATTAGAGGCTAATAATACTTGGCAAGTTGTGCCCCTACCTTTTGGCAAAAACTTGTTGGTTGTAAATGGGTTTACAAAGTTAAGTTTCTTGTAGATGGCAATACATAGAGATATAAGGCCAAACTAGTTACAAAGGGGCATACTCAATCTGAGGTTATTGACTACGAGGAGACCTTTTCCCCTGTAGCTAAGATGGTATATGTAAGAACTTTCCTTGCCCTTGCTGCTACCAAAAACTGGGAGGTTCATCGGTTGGATGTCAATAATGCCTTCCTCCATGGGGATTTAGAGGAAGAGGTGTATATGTCCATGCCACCATGTTATTCTGTTGGTCAGTCTTCTGGTTTTGTGTGTAAACTTCAGAAGTATTTATATGGCTTTAAGCAGGCCTTCAGGCAATGGTTTTCCAAGCTCACTGAAGCTCTTCTTCAAATAGGTTTTGTTCAATCTCATGATGACTATTCAATGTTCACTGTGACCAAGGGTTCTTCTTTCACAACCATGTTAATTTATGTTGATGACATTATTGTCACAGGGAATGATCCTGCTTCTATTGACTCTCTTAAACACTTTCTGGAGGCCAAGTTTTGTACTAAGAATATGGGTCCAATCAAGTATTATTTGGGCATTGAGGTCTCTAAATCATCTCATGGATTTCATTTGTACCAAAGAAAATATGCACTTGACTTGATTGCTACTACAGGTTTACATGATGCCAAGTGTCTTTCTATACCTTTAGACCCTAATGAAAAACTATTGTCTTCTGTAGGCACCGCTTTGTCTGATCCTGGTTTTTATAGACAGCTAGTTGGTAAGCTTCTTTATCTCACAATTACCAGACCTGATATAGCCTTTGCCGCCCATGATCTAAGCCAGTTTGTCCACAAACCTACCACAGTCTACCTTAGGTCTTTATTCAGAGTTTTGAGATATCGCAAGACCTCTTATTGACTTGGCTTATTTCTCTCTTCTACAAATGATCTTTGGCTCAGAGCCTATTGTGACAGTGACTGGGGGGCAACCCGAATGACAGGAAGTCTGTCACTGGATATTGCCTCATGTTAGGTACTTTTTACTATCTTGGCCATCCAATAAGCAATCTATTATTGCTAGGTCCTCAGTTGAAGCAAAATACAAGGATTTAGCCACAGTTAACAGTGAGGTTCTTTGGCTCCATGCTCTTCTCAAAGATCTGCAAGTCCATATTCCTCTTCCAGTTTATTGTGACAGTTCTACTGTCATTGCTATTGCTTCTAATCTTGTGTATAATGCCAGGACAAAACACGTTGAATTGGACTGCTACTTTGTTTGGGAAAAGGTCTAGCAGGGTCTTCTTAAGCCTTTGTATATTCCTTCTAAATTTCAAGTGGCAGACATCTTTACCAAGTCTTTGGGTAAATTTCCTCATTGTTTCCTTTTATCCAAGTTGAAAGTGTTTGTTTTGCCCCCATTTTCAACTTATAGGAAGGGTATTGATAATAGTATTGCTCCATATTCACATCAAGCACATGCCATCCACTCTCATTGCATAAGGAAGGATATACAGAGATTCTACACATCAACCAAGATCTCATTTGTTGAAGTTTGGAGATGAATTCCAACTTCTGTTATTAAGTTGTTTAATTAACTGGGGGTACAAATGTAATTACTATACATTTGGTTAAGATAGTTAGATGAAGACTTTTCTTGTAATATTACACCTAAGTCTATTAGAGATAGTTACTTAGTGTTTAAATAGTTGTTTACGTCCTCATTGTAATTAGTTCAGTTAATTCAATCAACGGAGAAAAACCCCTTTCCAAACTCTCTCAAAGTTTACATTATGAATGGGAAGAATGCCTTGGTTGGGTGGGTGTCGGTTCATTGGTGGCGACTTAAGTAGCCCTCCGACTTTGAAGAGAAGAGATCGTCGTTGCCGGAGAAGACGATGGTAGAAAGCATGGTGATCTAGTAAGAATTCATAAATGTAATTGAAATTTTTATGACAACAAAATTGGGATTGCAGATTGAATTTGAATAGGAGTTAGGAATTGCATGGGTAATGGACCAGTGGAATTATCTTGTAGCTAGAGAGGAATAAAGCAAAGGAGGTCATTTGATTTTTGTGAAGCATAGATTACGTTGCTTGATAATCTATCTCTCTTACCGAATCCGATTTGGAAGAGAAAAATTTTCACATGACCCGAATTGGAGGAGGGGTCAGCTTCACAAATCTGATTGAAATGAGAGGAAACAAAAACAAACGTTGAAATAAGGAGTTGTGTTACTTCATGGCCCATGGTGTATGGTGGTGGTGGAGGTGGGTGGAGGGGTTACAATGATGGTTGAGGTGGGTGAAAGGGTTACAGTGGTTGAGGTTGAAGATGATGGAAACAAACATCTCTCGTGTTTTGCATATGCCCACTTAACGGCTAAAATTCTAATGACATCCATCGGAGGGACTACACTAGCATTCAACAAAATCTTTACTTTGGACCAAACTTTTCACTTTTTCAAAATAGGGACTAATGATATAAATACAAAAGGTACAGGGACTACTGGTGACGTTAAACCTATTTTTTTTTATCAATGCTTAATCAGATGGATGGAAAATTGTCATAAATGATTTTTTTAAATCTTCTTTTTTATTTTTATTTTTTAATGTTAAATGGATTGCTTTTTAAAAGAATATTTGACGTATATATGTTTTATATTTTTATAATTATAAAGAAGGTAATTTATATTATTTTTTGTACACTTTGAAATTGTTATAATTGTATTATTATCAATTAAATATGAATACATTAAAAATTATTTTAAGATTAATTAAATTAATTTTAAAATGTTAATGGAGAACAATTATTTTAGAGAATGAATGAAATATAATTATTCGGAGATACTAGAATGAGATCATATCAAGATGTGAAATATGCACCACTTGATACTCTCATCAAATCAAAATAGAATTAATTCGTTTCGTGCCATATGATACATCATCCACTAGCCAAACAAGCAAGATAATTAAATTATATTATAAAATTAGTATAGATATAATGGGCTCCATTTGTTCCATAATTTCCTCCCATACACCATGCTCTCCAATTCTATTATTTAGATGCCAAAGTATAAAGAAAAGGCCGATTAATTAAATTATACCAAAAAAAGAATAAAATAAAGAAAAAACTAATTAGCCATAAATAAAGGTAAAGAGAATCAATTGGTTTGTACGGTTCATTGAAGACGAATTCGATCTTTAGGGTCATAATCTTTGACAAAAGTACCCTTTTCATCTTAAATTAAGCGTTAATTTTTAATTTTTATAATTAAATTAAGAAAATTGACTTTTAAATTATTTTAGTAGCATTATTAGCATATATATATACATAAAGGTCGTAAGTGTTCATTCTATTGCATTGTAAGTTAACGCAAGGACATGATGGTAAACGGAATTTAGAAAATTTATACAAAATTAATTAAATACTTATTTTGAAAAAAAAATCTTTAAAAAGAAATACTTAATTTTGGACAGAAAGAAATACTAATAAAGAAGCTCTGATATGCATGGTAGTAGAAGAATCTGGGGATGGAGGGAGGAGAGGGTATGGAACTGATTTTCCAACACCAAATCAAAATGAAATATATTATGGAAAAAAATATTCAAAGATGATGCCACTTTATTGCCTGTACGTAGCTGTAAAGTGCTAATTGGAATATTTGTAAAGCCTCATCTGAAACTAAGTTTTAAGTTAAAGTTAAACCCTAAATGCATCGCGTTGTGTTCCTTCGGGCGAAATGAGTCGGGTTTAAATTGATCGACCTGTTGTTTTTTCACAAAAATCCATACAAAGTAAAAATTATTGGGTCAAAATTACGGATTCAATCGCTTTAACTCGACATGACCTAACCCGTAATTATTATTGAGTTGAAACGGGTCACCTGTTTCGACCCAAAAATATTAACTGATTGAATTTGGTCGGGTAATTTTTAAGCTGGGTCGGATGGATTAACGGATTTTGACTTGTAATTATCGGGCTCAGGTATGCCAATTAATATCGGAATAATTACAAGCCGGTACATTTTTAAAAACATTTTTTCAAATGAATCCACCTATTTTTTGCACATTTCTTTTAGGTACAATTTTTAGGCAAAAGTACTTATTTACCCTTTGTACTCAATAACATAGTTTTGGGCTGTTTATTTGTAGCTCTCAAAAGCAGATCTCGGTCTTGCAGATGCGGCAGAACTTTGGTCTTGTAAAGTGCAGCGAGCGAAGACGAAGAAACGACGGAGGACTCGATCTTGCGGATGCAACGGCGGACTGGCATCGTGCAACACACTTGACAAATACTTCCCCGGGAGATTTCAATTCGGCGGCGTGTTCAAGCTATTATTCGACTCGCTATACGGCTCGCGCAGCCAACCACCACCAAAGCCTCCGATTGATCGAGCAGGCGGTGAGTCGCGAGGAAAGGTGAATCGGTGTTGATTCGGAGAAAGCGAGATTTCGGCGGCTTCACGGCGGAAGGCGAAGGATTGAGAGGGCGGCGTGTTCAAGCTATTATTCGACTTCGCTATAACGGCTCACACGGCAACCACCACCAAAGCCCTCCGATTGATCGAGCAGCGGTGGTCGCGAGGAAAGGTGAATCACGGTGTTGATTCGGAGAAGGCGAGATTTCGGCGGCTTCGGCGGAAGGCGAAGGATTGAGAGGGTAGGGTTTGTTGTAGGGCCAGGGCAGGTAGTCCATTCACGGTAATGGAGAATTCGTGATAGAGGATTTGAAAGTAGGGGGATACTTGGATGTAGATATAAAAGATGTTTGTAGAGTTGCTGGATGGCATCCTTGATATTTAACTCCCACAGTACATTCAGGCCGGATCGCCACCTCACTTTAATTCTAGAAATCAAGTTCTTTATAGGTGCATTTACTTCAGCCTTTGTATTCTTCTCTGAGAAGCTCGTACTTCTATTCCCTCTGTCGCTATGTCAGTGTGTGTGTGTGTGTGTGTGAGAGAGAGTGTGAGCTAAACTCTGATGCCAGGATTATGTTTGATAGGCATCAACATAAACTCGATGCCAAGATTTGGCATCGGCAATAATTGTAGCATCGACATTTCACCTGATGCCAAGATTTGGCATCAGCATTTTTGGCATCAGCAATATTTTTGGCATCAGCAATAATTGTAGGCATCAGCATTTCACCTGATGCCAAGATTTGGCATCAGCATTTTTGGCATCAGTAATATTTTTGGCATCAGAATTTTGGCATCAAAGTCCTGATGCCTGGAATTAATTATTCGATGCGGGTCATCATCCCGATGCCAAGGCTTGGCATCAGAGTTTTCATTAATGACATTTTTGTCATTTGACAAGCAATTTGTAGTTATATGAAATGTCCAAAAAATTGATGGTCCTAGATGAAAAGATGTTTTGAAAATTGTACCCACTTGAAATTTCCCCATTAATATCCTGTAAACATGTTCAATCGAAACTTTGGAGGGTTTTGCAGCCAAAAGCCCGTAAAAATATTGTCTAGTACTAGTACATATTCTCTTTGATAAGCACATAATACCATCTCTACACTTCTCATGCACTTCTAATCCATGCAATCTACAATCACTTAAGAGAGCCCAAATCCTTTACCTTGAATTGAGTTTGCAAGTAACAGTTTTAACCAACTCAACTTCAATAAAATAAGATCTAATAATCAAAATATCATCAACATAAACTAGCTAGATTAATTGATGATTCTGTGTTGAGATGAAACACGCATGCATGGAGTGATCATTATATATATATATATATATATATATATATATATATATATATATATATATATATATATATATATATATATATATACACTAGTCTTTGTGTCCGTGCTTATGGCACGGCGTGAGTAGGGGAGGATGTCAATATTTAAATAAATCAATATATGTTTTAATCATGTTTCAAAAAAGTCTAAAATAACAAATTGAAAATAAAGACCTCTCGATAATCAATTATAACATTATGATTATTCAACGGTGGAGAAAAAAAATTAAAACTTTTATTTGTAATTTTATTTAAGAAAACAGAGGCGATACCTTGTTAAATTTTATTAATAGAAATAAAATTACAAATTTGAGGAGGACAACCAGCTTTGCCCTTATACAATTAATAATCTTTCGTTAAAATATAAACTTTTTTTAACACATACACCAAGGGTATTAATTTTTTAACTTTTTTTTAAGTGCGTAACCTGTTTTATATTATAGATTTACTGTGGAAGATATACACTAAACAATTAATATCTCTTTTTTATGTTGGTATAAAAAAGTGACTATGTGTTTAATGAAAAGTGTATTTTATATTTTATACATATTATTAACAACGTAAAAAATCGGAAGAATTCCAAATTAGTAATTATACATATTATTACTTATTCTATTTTTAAAAAAATAAAATAAAAACAGTTTATCTTTTAGAGTGGTCTTAATAACATAAAAAATTGCAAGAATTCCCAATTAATGGTTATACATATTCCAAAAAAGCTAATACTCATTTTAAAACCCAAACCACCTAAAGAAAAACTCAATAAATTGTGTTTTAGATATTTTTAAAAATCAAAAGAATGTTTTATACACTCAATTTAAATTATTATTATCACTTCTATTGATTTAAATTGACTATTTTTCAATTTAAAATTTTGGTATTTTTCTTAACTTTGTAAATAAGACAATATAAAAAATAATTATTTTTCTTAAGAGTCATGAGCATCTAATTTAGTCATCCAAAATTATTACAATAACTCAATAGTTTTGATGCCACCTTCGAGGCCTCAAAACTGCTGCCATTTCAAATCCATAATAACATACACTGAGTGTAGATTTTTAACTGTGTCAGCACTGCTGGGTATTTTGGAATTTTGTACCTTATTGTAATTTTAGACAGGTAGGGGATTAGTGAGATAGTACACTATATTCCCCTTTCCTACCAAATAAAACCTTTGTTTTTTTTCAGAAATAGGATCGGTGCAGGGATTGGATAGGATTTCCTCCCTAATTTTACAATTGAGTTGACATGTCAATTGAGTTGCATATTTAGAATTTTTTAAGAGTTTGTTCATTATTAAACAAATAAAAGAAAAGAAAAATTAAAAAGAAAAGAGGGGAAAAGAGGGGAAGTTGGAGATAGACAGAGAGAAGTGGGGGAGTTGGAGAGGGGTTGCATAACTACCCTTCGCACATGTGAAATCTAGACGAAATTGGGACCGTAGGATATCGGTAAATGAATTGATCTCAGCCGCTCTTTATCTCAAGTCAATTGCGAGCGTATTTCCCAAACTGTATTATAATATAGATATATATATATAGACTTGTTCATCTAAATCTTTATGGAGAAAGACATTTGTAACTCCAAGAACCAATACATGCAGGAGATTTTGATGCTCAATATTAAAGGTGTCAATTTTTGTCCGCGCCCATTTGCTCGCCCAATAAATAATGGGTATGGGCACACCCAAAATTTTAAGTGGGCACAAATGGACATGTCCACTTGGGCACATTAATTATGATGGGCTAAATGGGCGCCCACTTGGGCACCCATACTAAAACTCATTCACTTTCTCTTCTAATTTTGTTTTATCAATTACATACATAATTATAAAATACTTAAGATTAATAATGACGTTTAACATAATTAATATATTTATATTGTACACCCACTCTTCCAACCACCCCTCACACACACACACACACATAGTACACCCGCCCTTCCAACCGCCACCCCCACCCCAAAATTGCAAAGCAAAGCATGGAATGTTATTCCATGACTCTGTACCCTTAAATGAAACACAACATCACTCCCAGATTGTTCAATTTTTATAACTCTGTAAATATCCGTCCCTGTTACACTATAAATGGATTCATAGCGGTTTTGTGAGCAGTGTGCAACATGCGACATTCTTATTTGCTTGAACCTTCTCATATAGATTTGTACATGTGGCTTAATTAGCTTGTTCAGTTTTTTGTCAGGTTTCCACTCGTGTGTTTGTCTATTGGGCTTCAGCAAAATTAAAAATCTAACCACAAAATAAAAGATTGAATTGAGGATTACAACAACAAAAATACATTTTTACATACTAATACATAAAACTATTAGTAAAAATTAAAATGCAATTTCGAAGAAAAGTTATTTTCTTCACAAACTATTACTTCCGTTCTTAGTTCATTTGTCACATTTTATTAGATCCCTATCATTTTCCTTTTATTAGTGTCATATGTGTTCAAGAGAAGAGAACATATAACTCTAATACTAACTACTCCAACTGTTCCACCTAAACATCCACGTTTGAAAAGTTTAATTAATAAGAAGATATGTTAATATCATTGGTGTTAGTCTTAATTACAAAAATATACTTTAGCACAAGCAGTATGTCGGTCTTTTCCAATTATTGTGGTTGTAATCATATATATATATATATATATATATATATATATATATATATATATATATATGATTAGTTGTAACTTTTGATAATTTTTTGTAAAAAAAATTATTTTTTTGTAATTTTTATATTTATTTGATAAGTGCATATTAATGAGTAAATGGGTGCCCATGGGCACCCATGCCTATTTAGTGCTCGCCCATATATGCTCATACTATTAAATGGGCACTTACTTGCCCGCCATTTGAGCCCGCCGCCCATTTAGGCCCGCCCATTTGCCACCTCTACTCAATATATATCAAAACAAGGCAAACAAAGTTGAAGGATGATAAGTATATTTATGCTCTAATTAGCAATGTGTTGAGTGTTAATTTATAGTTAATTTGTTAGTAAGTAATTAGTTGGTTAGCTTACTATTTTTTTTTTTCATTTTTAAGTTGTAAGGGGGCATGGGAAACAGGGCCGGTCCTAAACTTTTGGGGGTCCAGAGCAAAAAGAAAATAAGGGCCTCTTAAAAAAAATATAAGCATAAGAATTTTAGACAAACAATTTTATTTGACTTTTCATCATTTGAAGTATTGAAAATGAATAATACCTAAACATATAAGAAAATAAGTATTAAATAATTACCGAAAATTGTTATTATTCATTCGTTAAAATAATTTACAATAAAAATAATATACTTCATCGGTTTTTTTCTTTTATTTATGTTTTGACTTTTAGATAGATATTTTTTTGGTAACATGTATTGTGCACTATAAATTCAAATTAAAAAACAATGAATTGACAAAGTAAAGAATTAAATAATCATAAGCAATAATTAAAAATGATAGTAACATAACAATAAATTTTGATTTTTGCTTGAAATATTGATATTATATGCCCAATCAATTGTTATTTTTTATGATCCAGATAAAAAAATTGATTGTCAACTAACTTTTTTTTATAAGTAAATTTAGTGAACGGAAAATAAAATTAAGGTTGAATAACTCTGCTGAAACCGAATACAAAATATTTATCTTTATATAGTAACTCTTTATTCATTAGGTTCCGGAGTAATTAAAACATATATAAGTAGATTTGAAGTTGGTAATAAATAAATAAAATACTTAACCACAACCATTATACTTACAATACAAGTGGGAGGATAAAGATGACATATTGTGAAAGTATAAGCATATTTTTTAAAAGTTGATTATTTATGTAAAATCTCTCAAAATAATATAGGAGACTATTTAACTAAATCGGGGAAGTATATGATATAATATGCATATAATATAATACTAAAAATAATTGACACCCAAAATAAAAATAAAAACTACAAAAAAATATAATACTAATAATAATTGACACCCAAAATAAAAAAAACTACAAAAAAACAAGTGAAGGGGCTTGAACCTTGTACTTCCCCACTTCTTAACACTTACACAAATCCAATCCATTAAGCCAAAGGACATTTTGTTTATTAATATTACATTATTTATTATATATCTAAATAAAACTAGTTTACACATATATAAAATTGGGCCCTCTTACATTGGGGGCCCTGTTCGATCGATCACTCTGAACTCCTCCAAAACCGGGCCTGATGGGAAAGAATCTGAAAGTCTAAAACACCAACTCTACGACTAGACCCTTCTTATGAGTTAGTTTGTTTGCTTATGTGTAAGGTTGGGTAGAGGTTGTTTATAAACTTTAAAGGGTTAATGACACTATTGGTCCCTCGACTATGAGTCATTCTTAGTATTAGTCCTTTAACAATTTTTTGTTAAATTTGGGTCCTAAAAGTATTCAATTTTCACAGAGGCAGTCATTTTGATGGATAACGTTAAAACAATTCTGTTAAATTGTTCATGTGCCTCCCTCGTGAAATAAAAGGGCTAAACTGAAATTTTATCAAACTTAACATATATCACAGTTTACAAACAATTCCCTATGGTTTAAAAATAGACCATAAAGTCTTTTTCCCCAATTGTTATGGTCCTCCCTTCCTTAAAACCACCAATTTTTTCATCCTTTCTTCAAGCATTTCTATTAAATAAAAACATTTGATAATTTTGGATAATAGATAATCAACTTAAGTTTTTTGGAGATAGAGATTCAATTAAAAACATTTGTGTTTCTTCTCATATCTCTATCTTCAATCCGCCTTCTCCGTTTACAGATCCGACCGACCTCTTTTTTTCTTCATCGCCACACAGACACCCCAATTTCGTACCTCTGTTTTACGATATGCCATAAAATATCAAGACCTGTTAAAATGACTAACGTTTGTTAAGTTACAAGGTTTAAAGTGCAAAAGGATGGAAGAATTGACAAACAGTAAATTACAGGGGGCAAAGTGCTAAATTAGAAAGGAAAAAGGAATGGACGCAGCCTATACCACATTTGGGCGTCGCGCCCATAATGGGTGTAGGGTGCGCCCCACTTCCCTTAATTTACTGCTCCACTTTGCTTTTAGTGCAACCCTTTTAGGGCGCAGTACAAGCATTTTATGCACATAGATAAAATATCTGATAATCCTTCGCTGTTAAGGAAGCCCAGTCTCAGCCAATAAATACGAGGCTTCGGCTAGTGCTTCGACACACAAATTTTACGGAGGAAGAAAAGACGAGAGCTGTTACGCTAATAACTTCTCGATCAAACCTCGAAGCTCCGTTAGGCTACCAAATTTTCCCATAAACACTAAATCTCTCCGACCAAAGTGAACCCTAGCTACCCAACTAGGTTTCTGCCCTATTTCACCGGTTCAACAATCCCAAAAGGAGTAGTTGCCCTACCCGAATCCAAACGTCAAATCCAGCCGAAGCAAGTAGTTGCTCTGCCCGATTCCAGACGCAATATCAAGCAAAAGCAAGCAGTTGCGCTGCCCGATTTCCAGACGCAATATCAAGCCGAAGCAAGCAGTTGCTCTGCCCGATTTTAGACTCAACGACAACAATAATCAAGCAAAAGCAAGCAGTTGTGCCGCCCAGATCCCGAGGTAAAAAGAAACTAAAAGAAGCAGTCACGCTGCTCGACATCTAACAACAACAAAGAAAAAAAGATTTTCTTTCCCTGAAGCAAGGTTCTAAAAATCATTAGGCGGCCGCTAGGCGGCACACTAGCGCTAGGGGACTAGTTAGGGTGTAATCGGGGCCTAGAATTAAGGCATAATTACCATTTTTGTGATAATTTACATCAAAGATCAAACACATTGAATACAAATTTAATTTTTTTTATGTTTGTCATTTTATCAAACACTTGTCTATATTTGTAAAATGAACAAAAATATACAAACCTACCATTAATCTCAATTCTCAACAACCCCAAAGTAATAAACCAGTCAAGTTTAGAACAAAAAAAAAAAAAATTACTCCAGTTCGTCCCCCATTACCTCCCTCTTTGCCTCACCATTACCACTCCCCCTTCTCAATTTCGCCCCCCCTTCCTTCTCCGGTCACAGCATACCACAAAATCAAAGCTACAAAAATAAATTAAGATCAGCGAGGTTTGGCGTAGACGCCGACTTGGTCGATTAGGTGGCGACTAAGAAAGTCGCAAAGAGGCGAGCTAGTGGGAGTTTTAGAACACCGCCTGGCGACGTGGGAAGCACAAGTAGACCACCTAGTGGGCTTAAGCCCAGGTATACCAGGTTCAAACACTCATATTCCAAGAGGTAAGTTCTGTCCCCGTAGTTATTATAATCTATAACTTAAAAATAGATATCTAAGTAAGTTTCATTTCGATCTTTACTTTAATATATAAATAGTTAAAATATAGATATTAATTAGTTTATTTTATGTCTTTACTTTAAGATAGAAAATTGTTATATTTTCTTCCTGCTTAAATTAGTTTCTTTTCCGTTCTTACTTTAAATGTGATAATATTTACATTTTTTTCTGTTTAAATTAGTTCCTTCTTCCGTCTTTATTTTAAATGTAAAGTAGTTATAATTTCTAGCAGTTTATTTAGTTTCTTTCCTACATACACTTCAAAATAAGAAATAGTTATGTTTCTTATTATTTAATAAAAAAATTTCCTGCTTATACATGTAATGTAAATAAAGTTTTTTGTTAGTATAAATGTTTTATCCTTAAAAATAGCTTATAAAAATATTATAATTATTCTTTAAGTTGTATTACTTCAGTTATAATTTTGTTTTATTTTCTTTAATGAATATAAAGTAATTTCTCTTTATTTTCTTTATATATATATATATATATATATATATATAATGTTTTGTTTCGAACCAAAATGTATAAAATAAAACAAGCATATTGACAAACTCATTATGAGACCGAAAGGACGAGTTGGATGCCTAACCACTGCCTAACTCGTAACTTAGCCCCCGAACCCATACAATTTGGTATTTTTGGGTTTTCTCTGTTTACTCCTTAAAATAAAGATGACGACTATGTTATATATATTTTGGGTCCACAATTGAGACTGAGCGTATTCCACGCGCTTTAAAGTTATGAAACCACCCGCTTTTCAGTAGCGGGGGAAAGGTTAAAAACGGGGCACTCGCACCAGCATCGTTCTCTCGCATCATCTCCGGCCTCCTCTAATGCATCCCACCATCTCCGGCCAAAACCCTCCTCAACAGAGCCAGTAAAGCTTTACCCCCTCCATCACCGCCCCTACTCCAGCACTGCCATCTCCAACGTCTTTCTTCCAGTTTCGATTTCTTTTCCTCCGTGTCATCTCCAGTCCATTGCCGCCATCACCCTGCTCCAATACCGCCTTCTCAGCCTTTTCTCCGGCCGTGCCCCTTCATCTTCAGTCGGCGTCCATCAACATCGCCTTCTCCAGTCCCACGCAATAGACCGAAGTGGGCCCGGATACGAAGAAGGAGGTCTTAATCTCTCTCCATTGCCGATTCTACAGCCTTGAGTCACAGTCGTGCCATCTACACTGTTCTCCATTGATTCATCACACAACAAATCTGAACTGGGGGCTTGAAATTGGAGCCACTTTGTATCAAATTCAAGTAAGCTTGTTCTAATTTCAAATGATTAACGGCTAAAATTTGTGCAAGCATTCGCTGTAAAAAAAAAAAAAAAATAATATAATATATATATATATATATATATATATATATATATATATATATATATATATATATATATATATATATATATATATATATTGCCCTTGCTTTGGTTGAACTTTGTCCAGTTAAATTATTGATGAACTGAAAAAGTTGGGATTGGTAATTGAGTTATGCTTCAATTGCCGCTTCTTCTCCCAGTCCGACAAACACACCATTTTACCCCATCTCTGTTCAGCCTTGGATACGGCCATCTCTAGCCACCGTCGTCCCTAACAGATGAAATAGTAATGAAAGTGAATCTTTATAGAGAGAAATGATATTGTCACCGGAAGAGCTGCTATGGTGTAAGTGAAACAGTTTATTAGAGTTAGTTTAAGGAGGGGAGGACCATAACAATTGGGGAAGAAGGCTTTATGGTCTATTTTTAAACCTTAGGGACTTGTTTGTAAATTGTGATCTATGTTAAGTTTGATAAAATTTCAGTTTAGCCATTTTAAATGTACGTAGGAGACACATGAGCAATTTAACGAATTTTTTTTAACGGTATCTATCAAAAGGACCGCCTCTGTGAAAATTGAATACTTTTAGGACCCAAATTTGACAAAAAAAAATGTTAAGTGACTAATACCAAGAATGTCCCATAGTCAAGCGATCAATAGTGTCATTAACCCAACTTTAAATAGGTGATTAGCTATCATTTTTCTTTTTGATTGATAATATTCTTTGGAGAATTGCCTTGAGTGTATCAAAAGTCTAAATTGTGTTGTAAGATATACTCTCTCGACAAAGAGTTCATTATTCCATTTTTGAAAGTTTCAATTAAAGAGTTTATTTAAAAAATTAAGACATAAACGTTTTATTTTATTACTAATGAACTATTAAAAATATCATTTTTTTTTAAAAAGAATTTGACTTTCAAACATGAATTATTTGCTCGAAAATCGAACGGAAGGAGTACTACACTAGGCACAAGTGCACTAAGTGCCTTTAGTTATTTATATTTTCAATTCATTCTAGAGTTGATTTGATTTATCAAGCACGAGGAACAATACACTGTGGATCGACTATTTTCCATTACATGTAAGTCAAGTAGTGCATCAGAATCATTCCAATATGTTAAAAGGAAGAATATGAATATTATGAGGGACTCACTGTTACAAGTTACAAGGCCAGCGTTTCAAATCGTAAAATATAGAACCTGCTTCATTTCATGGCCATCGAATTTAGAATAATCATGGGCCGCACAAGGATCAGAAGCCCGGTTTCATCGAGCAGACTGGGCTTGATATGTAGTCATAGGAATAATTACGGGCCGATAGCTTTTTGTAGAAATTAGGTGATAATTGGATCGGTTCCCTAGAATGAAATTATAACCAAAAAATCCATCATTTTTGTTTTCAACCCATGAAGTACATTTTTGATGATAAAATAACGAAGATATCCTTAATGAATAACAAACACGCGTACAAAAGCATGCCGTCAAATTTCAACTTCACATAACTAAAGAAACGACACCTAATTAAGTAACAACGAGACATGATTTTGAAGGAACGATGTCTAATTAAGTAACACCGAGGCAGGATTGGAAACAACGTCTAATTAAATAACACCAAGACATGATTTGATGGAACGATACTTAATTAAGTACCACCAAGGCATGATTTGAAGGAATGATACCTAATCAAATAACACTGAGGAAGGATTGGAAAAATAAATTGAACTTTGCCATCATATTAAAGAAACGACGCCTAATTAAGTAACACCGAGGTAGGATTTTAAGAAACGATGACTAATTAACTAACAGCGAGTCATGTTTTTTAAAAAAGATGTTTAAATATTTATATACTGCGATACAAAAAATAAATTAAAGTTTGTTATCATATTAAAGAAACGACGTCTAATTAAGTAACAACGATACCATATTTGAAGGAACGATGCATATTTAAGTAACACTGAGACAATATTTGATTAAGTACGACCGAGGCAGGATTTGAAGGAACGATGCCTAATCAAGTAACACTGAAGCTAGATTGGAAAAATAAATTGAAGTCTGTCACCATATTAAAGAAACAACACCTAATTAGTAAGACCGAGACATTATTGTAAAGAACGATGCATAATTAAGAAACACTGAAGTACGATTGGAAGCATTGATGCCTAATTATGTATATATATACCGTGATACAAAAAATAAATTGAAATATATCATCATATTTGAAAACGAAATTGAGGCATGATTGTAAGGAACAATGCCTAATTAAGTAACACCGAGGCATGATTGGAGGAACCGATGCCTAATTTTTAAATCATTAAACACATGTAGTTTTAAACCGAGACAAAATAGAAAAATTTGTAGCCAAATTAAATTACACCGACGCTGAATTGCAAGATACGATGCCTAATTAAAAACAACGAGGCAAAATTGGACATATATATAAAAATGAGAAATTAACAAAACTAATGTGCAAATGATTGTATACTGCGTTGGATTTATGAACACAAATCTAACGTACATTTACGAAACAACCCTAACAACATGTATTTGTCAAGCCAACATGCACAATTGGTCAAAAGCTCGTTTGTTGGTGATTGAGTTTATGTTGTACATCGAGGTTGGAGGTTGCAAGGATTCCTTATGTTTTTAAAATAGTAATTAATTTTCCGATTGAAGTTGAATGAAGGAGAAAGAAAGAAACTGAGTTGAAAGGATGTTTCTTTCGAATTGGAGGTAAATGAGTTACGAAAACTTGGCAAATGGATTGTTGGAAAATGAATTATGATTGTTGTTGTTGTTGATGCTCCTTTTTAAAATTGATGCTAAACAGAGCATTCAATGACTAATTCGAAAGCTTCTCAATCTTCTTATCTCATTTAAGACAATGGAGCGGTTGAATTTCAGAAAAGAAAGTATTTTAGGAAAAATATTATTAAAATAGACGTTAGTGGTTGAATTAAAAAAAAATACTGAAACGGTTATAATTTCAAAAAAGTGTACTGGCTGGTCATTATTCCATAGAAATTCAACCGCAACAGTCTAACGTAATATTATTCAACCGATAAAGTACACTTTTAGGGGTAAAAAGACGAAAATACAACTTTATAACGCCACTCTTTCTCCGACTTCCTCTTTCTCTCACACACACTCTCAAACTCCTTCTCTGTAAATCTCAAACCAGATATAGATCTGGACGCACACAAAGGAGTAAAAGCGTCAGAATTATGGTTTGAATTTCTCACTTTATTTCAAATTATCAAAACCCATAATATGCATGCTATGTTCTTCCAGTAAAACTGTCACCCCTTTCCGGTGTACGTACATAAATTAGGGATGTTCTAGCTGTTCGAATACCATTCACTATCAACCCATTCTACGTATTGTGGTTAGTAATTAACAAGGGCCTAAGCATGCTGCGCATCCGGCCTATCTAAAACTCTTACAAGTTTTCCTTCCGCTGCAAATATAGAATAATTTGTAGCAAAGAGGATGATAGAAAAAGGTCTCGGTGAGAATGAAGTATCACGGATCGAAGAAGCAAGCCAAAGTAAGAAAGTGAATAAAGTGGAAAACAAAGCTACGGTCAACCAACTCTGCCTTCGTCACCTAGAGTCATCAACCTATGCTGTCTGAGTAAGCCTTAAAGAGTCTGATGTTGCACATCAAAGACTTCGTCGTAGACCGCATCGAAGACTCTGATGGCCCCCATCTGTAAAGCTGTCAAAATTGAGCCCGGTCCATCCCACCTGTTTTTCCTTGGGCCTGGGCCTCAATTTATAAGGCCCAAAACCCAGGTTTTTTTGCTCGATTTATAAGCCCCGATTTTCGACCTTTCCCCCGCTAATGAAAAAGCGGGTGGTTTCAAAAACCTTTAAGGCGTGTAGAATACGCCCGGCCTAAATTGTGGACTCAAAATGTGATAAAAAGAGTCGTCATCTTTATTTTATGAAAAACAAAGAAAAACAAAAAATAACCAGATTTGAAAAAGGGTTCGGATGTTAAGTTACGAGGTGGGAAGGGGTTAGGCACCCAACTCACCCTTTCGGTCTCAAAATAGTTTTTTTTTGCTTAAATATGATTTTTTTATATTTATTTAATAGTTGAAATAAAGCATTATATATATATATATATATATATATGGAAATTATTACAGAACTTAAAAACAACCTTCTTCCTGTAGTTACAAATACATTTATAAAAAAATTGACCATGATAATGACTCTTTTTAGTGCTATTTTCTATAGAATTTCGGGCAGCATAACTGCTTATTTTTATTTTATTTTAATATTTTACTAGTCTAAATAGCACTTTTATAAAATAAAACTTTAATAAGCCTACCTCTTGAAGCGTGGGGGTTTATCCCGTACCAACTAGTTTCTAGCAGGTCCTAGGGTGAACTCGCTCTGTCCTTCAGGGAGAGGGAGTCTTTTTGCTGCTGCTTTGCTGTTGTGGAGATTCGGGCAGAATGACTGCTCATCTTGGTTGCTTTTCGCCTCGGGATCCGGGCGGCACAACTGCTTGCTTTTGCTGCTTTTGTTTGCTTGCTGGCGTCGGAAGTTGGGTAGAGCAACTACTTGCTTTTTGCTGATTTGACGTCTGGATTCGGGCAGGGCAACTGCTTTTTTTTGGGATTTTTGGACCGATGGAATAGGGCGGAATCCTAGAAGGGTAACTAGGTTTCACTTTGGCCAGAGGATTTAGTGTTTGGGGGAGATTTGGCGGAGCTTTGGGGCTAGAGGGAGAAATTCTCTCGGCGTTCTCTCAACTGCGCGATGAACTCACTGCGTAACTGTGCTTTCTTAATGTGTGTCGAGTCTGTGTGAATTCTGAAAGCCGGGGCCTCTTATTTATACGATGGGAGTGAGGCTTCCTTCGCTGTTAAGTTTTACGTTCTGTGATTCGTCGGCTTGTACCGCACGCTGAGAAGATTGTACCGTAGGCAAACTGCTATAGTACTTTTGGCACTATTGGGCACCGCCCATAAGGGATGTGGGCGCTGCGCCCAAGGTGGCTGTGGGCGCCGCCCAGGACCTTTTTTCTCTTGATTTTTGGCACTTACCCCCTTCATTTTACTGTTCATGCATCCTAATTTTTCCTTTGCATTTTCAACCTTATAACTTGACATTTGTTAGCTTTTTAACAGGTCTTGATATTTCATGTCATGTTACATACCAGGGGTACGAAATTGGGGTGTCTACAGAGCCCCGCCCCTCAACGATGGAGTTTACGGGTAAACCGAAACTTACCAAGTAAACGAACATCGTTGATAAGAAATAGGCTCCCAAATTTCGTGGAAATTATATTGGGGAGGAATGCAATAAGTAGCAGTTATAATGCAACAATTTAAGATGCAGTTCAAATCTCACATACCCTAAACATATTTAGTTGGTTGTAGTTGGTTATCGTAGTTTTTAAGCAGATATGCAAATTAAATGCTCTGAAGGTCGCACCTACTAGGTAGGCTGCCTACGTATCCCTTTCTCAGGAATAAGATCAAACGTAGTTCGGCCTCATGCAAATAAACAACAACAGCTACTGGGTGTGATAGATGGTGCGTTTCACCCAGCATAGGCAAAACTGGTGGGACCTCTGGTGCGTTTCGTCGAGCATAGGCAAAACTGGTGGGACCTTTAAAAACGCGTTTTCCCCAGCATAGGGAAAACGAAGCAACTTTTAAAAACACGTCTTCCCCAGCATAGAGAAAACGATAACACTTTTAAAACGTGTTTCCCCCAGCATAGGGAAAACGATGCAACCTTTAAAACGCGTTTCCCCCAGCATAGGGAAAACGATGCCACTTTTAAAACACGTTTTCCCCCAACATAGGGAAAACGATGCAACTTTTAAAAAACTCGTTTCCCCTTGCATAGGGAAAACGATGCAACTTTTTTTTTAATGTGTTTATCCCATCATAGGAGCAGCGATGCAGCTAATGTTTCTAAAATGTAGGGACGACGATAAGGTCAGTAATATGTGGGAAAAATTTCGAGATTAGATATAGTGGTGCGAAACAATGTTGCTGAATTACTTACTCTATCACCTTGCAATTTAGTTTACATGCAAACATTAGTTAATAGTACCTGTTAGGGGTGAGCTTGGTCCGGTTCGGTCCATTTTTTTGGAAAAACTGAGAGAACCAGGACCAGACCAATAGTCCGGTTCTTAAAAAATATAGAACCAGGACCAACCCAATATGTCTGAGAACCAATACATTGGTCCGGTCCAGAACCAATTGAAGACGTACGAGAACCAGGACCGGACCAATACGATGCGTATCTTTGATCAAGAGGATAACTAGATTTTCTAAAACACAATGATCAATAATCAAATCATGTTCTTCCTTCATACAACATTTTGTTGGGTTCGTTGTTCTTGTGAAAATAAACTAAAGGTAAAAATCATTACTTCCAAATTAATAAAGAGAAACGAAAAAGAAAGTTGTAAGGAAATTTATTGCAAGTCATCTTCCTCTCCGATCCCGTTATGGTTAATTTAATTAATTTACACGTAACAATCCTTCAAACTAATAATATTTGGAATCACAAAAAGAGGCAGGAAATTAATTAATAGGGAAGAACAATGTTTTCCCTCCTATTTTCTCTTTAATCAAATAAGGAAATTTGGTTGAATATTGAATCAAATTATTATATATATTTTTAGGTCGTAAGTTGTATCCCTTTTATTATCTTCTTATCAATTTATATATATATATATATATGTACATATTAATTATACTATATTAGTATATTAAATATAATAAAATAATAATAAATACACATTGGTCCAGTTCAGTCTGGTTCTGCGTTTTTTGTTTCTGGAACCGGGGACCGACCCAATTGTCCGGTTCTGTAAAAATTCAGATCCAGGACCAATCCAAAGTATTGGTCCGGTCCATTTTTGACTGGTCTGGTCCGGTCCGGTTCCGAAAAACATCTGCTCACCCCTAGTACCTGTACGCAATTACCTTTTTTAAGCAAAACTAAATTCTCTTTTATGAACACATTGTAATTTTTGGCTGGTGAGTGAAATCGATGAGGTTGTTGTTTTTTTGGGGTTTACTCGAAGCTTTGGCCACAATCGTAGGAGGTGTGACATATATAAGTTTGTTTGGTTTTTGGTATCTGGTGGGGTTTCTCAGTGAAGAAATTTAATGGAGGGCTTCCATTTCTTTCTTTTTACTTGATAACAAAATATCATGGTTTTTTGGCAAAGAAAGTAAGGAGGGGTTTCAAAAAACGTGCACATAGGACGAGATAACACGGCAGTCAAGAAGCAAGATTTGATAGAACTTAGAGAACTTGACGCGACACCAAAACGAAACAAATAGTCTAACCTTGTAAGTTAGATTTCCAACCTTTGGTATTCTTGGACAAAAACTGGTAGATAACCAGTCTGGCATCAACAGGAAGGTAGGGGAAAAGTGTATCCGAAATAAATCCACCCGACTCGCAGAAATCATGAGAGACCCTATAGTAGTGTATCAATTTTGCAACATGTTATCTGTGACATTCTTGGCTTCAGATGAGAATTAGGCATAATAATTGATCCTATCATCTAAGAAGTCTTCGCCTAACAAGGCTGAGGCAGAACTTTCTCGGTTGATATGTGTTTTTTAACATGCCTTCTCTTTATACTAAGTCCAAGAATCTTTTCTTATCTTGCTCGTAGTGGGACTCATATTTTTTAAAGATTTCCTAACCGGAGCATCTTCCGTTATGACCAACAAATCATGGCTCATGGACCATGGGATAGGAGACTACATGGGCAAGAGTCATGAGTTTGGTAGAAAAAGCCCCAAGGTGACCCAATCAACAAATTCTTCTAGATTAGATAGAAAGCCCCTATTATACCCAAGTGATACATTTTATGGATATGAATGACCCCAGAAGGAAGTGGATGGAGGGAAAGCCCCTTGTTTTTCTCTCTTTTTTTAGGAGAAAATCAAAGGCACAAGATATGAGAATAACTCTACTGAACAAGAAAGAGAGCCGGAATTCAGAGTTCATTTTATTGCCGAGTATCACCAGGTTGATGGGTTATGGACCCTTTTTGGTAATTATCTTTTGATATTTTTATGTGTTTTAGCAAGGAGTTCCATCTTTGACTCAGATCACGTTATAACGGATTGAAGCAGAGTTGTTTGATCACGACTGGTTCAAGGTGCACTTTTTTAAATGTTTGGGGATGGATTGGTTTTGAGGTTAGAAGGTCTCTTCATGGAATTGGTTTTTTGGAAGAAAAAAAAGCGATCAATAATTTGATCGTTGGTTGGCTTTTCAGGCTGTGGGTTCTAGATGGATAATTGACTTTTGGTTTTGAGTATGGTAGGCTTTTTAGCTTTGATTTTGGGTATAGCTTGGGATTTGGGTATGGTGGGCCTTTTTTTTTCAATCTACATCTAAAAAGTGTATGTGTTGATTTTCCCCAAGAAGCCCCAAATTAGTTTATGTAAGGGAGAGATAGACAAATGATGGACTTTGCTCCAGAGAGATTTTTTTTTCTTTTCTTCTCCCTTTTTTTTTCTCTTTCATTATTTTTTTTTCTCGGAGTATCATCATAGCAGTTGAGGAATGTCCTATCTTTCTTTTGGGACAAAGGGATAATCATTCTTGGTGGATATAAAAAGGCGAAACATCCCCGATTTTGGAAAGCTAGATCATGTGGATAGTTGTTTGGCTGGGGATATTGGAAGGCCTTAGTTTCAATAGGGGTTTTGGCATATGGTGGACTTTAAAAGGGTTTCAAGTTTTTGGAGGGATTTTGGTGTTTATGGTAGGAAGCCCCAGTATGCTACTAACAGCTCAGCCGCAATGGGTCGAAGGTGATTCCGATCAAGATGACTTGCCTGCTTTGGATTTCATGTGTTCTTAATAATTTGCGGTCCATATCTTCTGGATGACTCATTATCAACTCGTGAAGATTTATGTGTTTTTTTAAGTGAGTCAATTTATCATCCTTGAGAAGAAAACCTCTCCAGGGATACTCGGAAATAGGTGACCTGAAAAAGATAGATATATATGGAAAATCTACGAAAACCGACCCTGAGTTGAAAAAAGTTGCTTCCTGAAGATTTTATTTGGAGGTTCAAGGGAAAAAAGGGTTTATGGAGGTGTACACAAAAAGGGAATTCCAGGGTTCTATGAGTCTCAAAGTCTTCCCTTATCCTTCCCTGAATGGCCAACTTCTTGTACTAACGATCTGTCTTATCCAAATTCTTTCTCAATGTTATTCCTTGGGCGATGTTTGATCACTTTTTATCAGAATCAGTCATGGGTTCAGCTTCTCAATAATTTTATCATCGATAAGGAATTGGATATCATTCCTGAATGATAAGCATTTGGCGGGTGATAAGCTTGTAATTTTCCTATTATTTTCATTAATTTTCCGGAATTTTATTGGTTATTTTGAGCTTTGGTTGATAATTAATTGCATTTGAGATATTATTTTTATGTATTTTGTGCTTCATGTAGGTATCTCAAAGATATTTGAGGTTGTATGGCTCAATACGTGCAAATCGAGGCAATCCCGTGCTTCAATGTTAAGTTTGGACACTTGCCGTTAAGTCTTGTTAAGGATTTCAAAGCACAGAAGGCAACAGCAGCCTAACAGAGTTAACTGAGGACTTATTTGCGAAGTCTGGGTGCAGAGGGACTTTGACAGCAACTTTGAAGGACCCAGGGGCACCAGAGAAATTTCTGGAAGTTGGAGGGCAACGCTGAACATCCGGCCATTCTTCCATTAATGCGCTGTCGGCTCTAGAAGGCACCACGTCGCCGGTCCCTTGTGATGACCCGCGTGTCTCTCTTCCGGATCCGGGTATAGCCCGCGTGCCACTCAACCCATCCAGCCCACTCCCTCTCTCATTTTCAGCCCATTTCACGCCCGTGTAACCCGCGATCCCTTCCCTTTTCGACCCTGACCCTAGCGCGACCCAGCTTCCTTTTCTTTTCCAATTTAGCCCCCAAATCTCCCTTGAACATCCTAATTTGCCCCCTTGAGTGCCCTAGCAGCTTTGGGGAGAAAATGAGAGCTTCAATTTTCGGCAGTGGGCTGAAACAAAAACTGAAGGCTAGAAACAAAGAAGAATCTGAACAGAAAAGTAAGGAGGAACTGGAAGCAGCCACCACTCCATCCATTTTCATTCTATTCATTGTTCTTCCATTAGTGTTCAAGTCAAGAAAGCCAAAGGAACTTCAATCATCTCCTTCATTGTAAAGTATTATCCACTTTAATTTATATTCTTATTTAATGATGATACTTTTGATTGAAGATTTGATTTATTTCCTTAGCATTATGAACTAAATTAATTGCCTAGGGTTTTGATATATATTGGCTTGATGTTGTGATTTAAATTTGGGGTTTTGTTATTAATTTCTATTCATTAATTTTTGGGTATTATGTTGTGCTCTTAATGCTTGTAATGATTTGATCACCTATTACATGATTTTAAAAATTGTTTAGTGCATGAAAGTGACTTGATAATTTTGGAAAATACAACATAGTTGTTTTGGGTTGAGTTAATCTAAGTTATTAATCCTCTTTAAAATAGTCAATTGGGGTTTTGTGTTTGGAAGTGATTAATTGGATAAATTCATACGTAACGAAAGCCCGTGAATTTATACCGTTAATTAGCACCGTTATACGAAGCGAAATCCCTTAACGGTGATTTTTGAATCCCCGACTTCCAAAAATAGAATAGTTTTAATAGCAACCCCTTATTAAATCACAACAGAAGAGTCAATTGAAAGTCAAAACCCTAGATCCCCTCTCATTGAAGTCGACCTCAATTTAATATTGCTTTATTTAATTTCTTGTCTTAGCTTAATTAATTAGTTAATTCACTCAAAATCGATCGTCTAAATATAGTTAAAATTGCAACGTGCTTGGTACTCATTAAAAACAACCAAATTGCTTCCTTGTGGGTTCGACACTCTACTTATCACTTTATTACTTATTTGACCGGGTAATCTTGCCCGTGCTGCGTTCGCGCAACCAACAAGTTTTTGACGCCGTTGTCGGGGAAGCACGGTGTTGTTTTAAGATATCATAATAGTTGCTTTTGAGATTGTAATTTAGACATTTTTATTTTCTTGTTTTATTTATTATTGTTGCTTGGGCTATTGCACTTGATCTTTTGGTATAGTTCTTTGAGCTTGTGTGTAGGTGTATGCGACACACCCGATCGGCAAAAGTTTCATTGTTGCCGATTGATTCGGAAATCGAAAGAACTATCCGACTTCGCCGTAGAGTGCAAAGAACTATGGCGGAAGCGGGTGCCGAATATATTCCCCGAGAAGAAGTCCAAGGGGATAATGAAAGGGTGAATAGAGAACAAGCCCAAGGGGCTAATGAAAGGAGAAATAGAGAGAATCCTATTGAGCAAGAGAGGCCACTCTATGACTTCACTATTCCCCTCATGAACGACTATCTACCGGGAATTGTGAGACCTCCCGTGGCCGCCAACAATTTTGAGATCAAGCCATCTCTCATCTCTCTAATCCAAGGGAACGTCCAATTTGGGGGATTGGTGATCGAGGATGCTCATGATCATATCATGAACTTCATGGAGATTTGTGACACGTTCAAGATGAATGGAGTGTCGAGTGAAGCCATACGCCTTCGCTTGTTTCCTTTCTCTCTTAGGGATAAACCGAAAGTGTGGTTGAACTCGTTGACTCCGGGATCTATCACAAATTGGGGTGAGCTTAGGCAAGCTTTCTTGGAGAAATACTATCCTTCCGCGAAGACAGTCCAATTAAGGAATGCCATCACTTCTTTTCTTCAACTTGATGGTGAGACGTTGTATGAAGCTTGGGAGAGATACAAGGATATGTTGAGGAAGTGCTCGCATCATGGATTGCCCCGGTGGTTGATAGTTGATCGATGTTTTATTTAATCTTTTTCCTTGCAAGTGAACAAGACTATTATAGAATAGTATTGGAAGCAAGGGTCGAACCCACAAAGACAAGTGATCACGAACAGTGCAATTATTGATAGCAGATTATTAACCTAAGGGGGGTTTTTATGTTTAATTCTACTCTAAACTACTAGTTATAGATGTTTAACTAATTAGACAGTAATAATAGATATGAAGATCTTATGGGTGGTGGAAATCTAGGATTCTGGGTTTCACTTATATCTCCTTTATGTTCAATTCATAATAGTGTCATTCAATGTCTTGGGTTCGTTCACTAAAAATAGATATAGTCTGTTGAACAATTGGTTCAGCCTCCATCCCCGCAAAATTCATCCATTCTATATCCTAAGCACAAGAACTGTCAATCTAGCTGTCACCTAGATTTATGATCTATCTGTCACCTAGATCATGTAAGAACACTGGTCCTAACTTATCACTCTCGTGCATCGATAGGTCCAATTTATTGTGTTGGTGAGCCGATTACGACATATGCACTTGGTCATGCAGTTATCCGCACCTCTAAGCCTTTATTATTTGCGATTACATTCATTTGTTCAAAGCAAAATAATATAGGGGTTGATAAACAACACAATCAACAAGCATTGAATAGACATATATATAAGAATCAAAACATAAATTCGATACAAGTTACCTCCCACCTCCTAGATTATGGATGATTTAGTTCATCATAGACAATGAACAGCACATGGAGATGATCGGATACATGATTTGATCTTCGATACTTGAAATTACAGGATCTAACTATGTTATACAATCTAAAACTACCTAAAAACTATGAAAAGAGAGCTTCCAGCCGTCCTCTCCTTATTTGGCTCGGCCTCTGGCTTCTATATATACTTGGGAGTTGTAATCGGATTGAATGACTGTGTGAAAATCCGACTTTGACGCATTCTGACCACCTTGCGGTCGCAAGGTGCTGGGTACCTTGCGTCCGCAAGGTCTCCAGTGTGTTCGGCCTTGGAAATCTTGACTTGAGCCCTTTTCTACCCGTACTGCCTACCTTGCGGTCGCAAGTGCGAGGCACCTGCGTCGCAAGGTGTCCAGATGTGACTTTCATTGTTTCTTCAATTTTCCTTTTTGGCCCTTCTTGAAATTTGCACTTAAAACCTTGGAGTTTCGCGTACTTTCACAATTAATCATGAAACTTATAAAACTCACCGAAAACATATATTAGTAACCAAAAGCCTCGTGAAATAGTATAATTTAAGTCATAGAAGTATATAAAATCGACGTATAAAATACATCGATCAAATACCCCCAAACTTGAACTTTGCTCGTCCACGAGTAAACAAATAAACTTATAAATACAAAAGCATATAAATAACAAAAATTAAAATCTTTTTGGAGGGTGACACTATTTACACTCCTCTATAAACCCACAAACTCAAGGAGACTCTTTCGAGTGACTCGACTATGCAGATAAATACAAAAACAGATAACTACAAAACTAAATAGAATAAAATTTAAACTAAAAATAAAACATAAAATCTTTTTGGCTTCATCTCAAGTTATAGGTGTATGGCATGCATGTAATCTCAGTTTGGTGCTCACCACATATATGCAGGCTTAGTCATATAAAACCAACTAGTCTTTTCTTAAAACTGCTACTACTTCTAATTTCTCCGTGTGTGTGTGATCACCAGTCTTAAAGAATATCTTAACTAAAACAGTTTTATTAAGCTAAACACCACATTCATATGAAAATCAAAGTTCAATAGAAAATTATGCATTGAGAAATATGAGATCTACCATCCAAACCCGGTCACTTACAGACAAAGAGGTCTCAAGGATTCAAAAGACTTATACATCCATCCCATGCACTTCTATGTATGACATACAATGCTCTCCTATCCCAATGACTTGTAATAGCTAAGATTATGCTAACACAGTGAGCTTTAATGGTGAATAACAGTGATTATGAAGTGTGTGATCAATTTCATGTTACTCACTTGACAGTTAAAACAACATAAGCATTGGCAAGAAGATCATTAGGTCTTTATTAGCTTGTAATGTAAGGCCAAGGTGTTGGGGGATATGAAGGAAAGGAATTAATTCAAAGAATTCAAAGTGAGAGAGTAAGACTACCCTTTATCCCTCATACTTCCAAGCAAAAGGAAGTTTTCCTATTTATTTAGGCTAGGACCTGCAAAGACCACAAGTGGAGGGGTGCTTTCTGTAACTTTTAAGTTTTCTTCTTTCCCCCCCCAAACTTGTTTTGGGCAGTATATTCTTCTAAAAATATCACATCATTCCAATCAGCAGAATTTTTCTAACATATTTTTCTCTTGAAAGCTATGCTTCCATTTGAATCTTTGTTTACACTCTTCTTCTTCCGTTTCATTTTTCGTCGACACATGATATTTTTTTTTTTCGACGACGGAAGGAAGAAGTCTTCTGAAAAATGGCCTAACTGAAAAGAAGTGGTCCTCTTAGAATCAATTTCCCACCCACATCCTACTCTCTCAAAGGGTAGGCTAAAAGTGTATAGGCTTTTAGGGTTAAGTTAATGTGGGTAATAGAAATGATGGCGAATGGGGGTTTCAATAGTGTGCTTAGCACACTCCATTCTTTATAATAAAGCTCAATGGGGACACTAGGGATATATTTAGTATAGGTCAGGGAATATTTAGGCTCTAACGATCCAAAGATGGCCTAAGTCATTTCTTAATGCCAAATGCTCACATAGTATTTAAAGCAAGTAAGACAACACAAAATATCATATCAACTATGGGAATTGGGGTTGAGTGTTTAGCATCACTGGATTTCACATAAGCATTCGCTAAGGCAGGATGGTAGGGACAATTGAGACTAACATGCAGACACGGTTCGAAAGTGTGCTTGAGATATATAAATGAGAAAAATCCAAGGGATCTAACTATCATGCAATTGACCCTAAGTTACAATTTAATGCAACAATTATGTTCGAATGGCTATGCATCATATTCTTGTGCATATCTTGTTGAAGTGAAATAGGTGTTATAAACTTTATAAAACTATTCTAATCAATCCATAATTATGGTGGTGTGAGTGCATGAAGAATTTGGAGAAAAGTAAAAGTTTCGCAAAATTAAGTAAATTCGAGGGATCTACAGACTAACTATGCGGTTCATTGCACTAATCTCCTCATTGACCACGACTAGCACTACCACACCTAGACTCGAGGATGAATATTTTGAATTTTTTTTTTAATATATATATTTTTTAAGAAATTTGGAGATGATGACGATGACACAATTGTTGGACCCCATAAAGGTCCTTCCTATTATAGTATTACGGTCATGCCAACAACCTCAGAAAATAAGAAAAAAATAAAAACAGGAAAAATAGGGTGAAGAGTTAAATGGTCATCAAGAAAAGAAATTTTCTTCACCCTAACGACATAGCCCAACTCCATTCCTCGTTAGGCTAGGACTGCTAAGACTAAAAGTTTTAAATCCCCCAAACTTAATTTCTATTTTGTCCTCAAAATAGAGGAACATATGAGAGGATTGATGGGGTAGGACAAATATCAAAAGGAGATAGCGGGTCCACCTAACGAAGAGGATGGAACTTGGGCCTCGACTCACGGTGAGTCGGGCGGAAATAACGAATGAGGGCGAAACTTCGGGGATCGTGCCGGGAGGGAATCCATACAGATTGACGTCCCACGGTGTAGCCCAACCAAAAAATTCGATGCAGTCGGCGCATTTGTGCCAGCTGCGACCCATCATGTCATTTTGGAGGACTTCCTCCAACCTGTTGGAGATCTCCACGAGTGGGTCCTCCTCCTCCTCTTCGGGTTCCTCCTCTTGAGGAACCCTCACTCTCAGCTGCTAGTGATGTTCAAACAAAATGGCCCTTGTAATGACCGGACCAGCCTTGGCCTCTCCGCGTGTTTGGGCATTCTCACGCTGCCCCCTACACAAATCGGTAATCAAATGCGGGAGCGAACCCGCGTTCGTCCTACCTCTAATAAGGGTCTTGATTTGGCCGTTGATCAAGCGGCCAACATCAATGGACCCACCGATCATAATGGTGTAGGTCAAGGCGACCCTCTCCCAATTCACCGTGTTTTGGTGACTTGAGGGCATGAGGCGTCATAAACAAATTTATACACGGGCTTGGCCGTGTCTTGGAGGAAGGACTCTCTCATGGTGCGTGGTCCAAATGGTGGGTTACGGTTATAGGACCACTCCACACCAGGGAGAGCGATGGCAGCATTGACCACCTCGACAGGGATACGGGGGTTGAGGTGTGTGCTATAGTCATCGGCACCAACCGCAAAGTTGGAGGTGCCGAAATAAGTGTTAATGCTTTGGGGCGAAAAATTAACTACGATGCCCCTAACACTAACAGTGTCTTGCACACCCCCATCTATGCTAATGTCACCATTAGCATAGAATTCTCGGACAATAGGGACTACGGCATCCCTTGGCGGAGAATCTAACAAAAGCCCCCACCTACGAGCTATCAGATTGGGACGGAGACCAAAGTCTTCAGCCTTGAATCCCCTTTCGGGCACCAAGGACTTGGAGAGCTTAGTCGTGTACCTTTCTGATGCCTCGTAGGACACGAATCGAGTTATGTCAAAATTATGCTCTTCCTCCTGAGCGGGGCCGGAGGATGAAGCACCGGTATTTCTACGTTTACGAAACATTTTTGTTTGAAATAAAAATTTTAAAAACTAAAAAGTTTAACAAATTAAAATGTGTTTTAAAATTTTAAAATTAAAATTTATTCTAAGCATGCAAAATTTTATCTACGTTAAAAACTATCTAGCACCCTAGCATGCAAATATTTTACGTATGAAATTAAAAAGGGTGTTAGTGTTACTTGATTGCAGCCTGAATAGAGTGAGTGCAGCCGGAGTGGAGCTTGATCTTCGTCGGCAACAATGGAGGTTTCCTCTTCTTTTTCCTTCAAAATCTTCAACTTTATGGAGTGTAATGGCGGATGGGAGAGATGGAAGATGAAGAGTTTTGAGGGAGAGAGAGAGAGATCTTGGAATATGTGCCGAAACTTTAGCTGATCTACCGGAATTTGAAGAGGTTGGGCGGAGCTGCTGCTGCTGCTTGCTGGGAAGGAGGAAGATTTCTGTGTGATTTTCAGAAGAAAACCCGGCAGCCTTTAAATACAGGGACCTTGCGGTCGCAAGTGCGCCACACCTGCGTCCGCAAGGTGGTCGATCAAAAGCGGTTGAGATTCTGGCGATTCCCCATGTGATGCGGACGCGAAATTCGCATTCTTGGGGACCTTGCGGTCGCAAGGTCCTTCACACTGCGTCGTCAAGGTGGGCGAATCTTCCTTCTTGTTTTCCTTTCAATACTTTTCAACAGTTTGCAGTTTAGCCCTTCCGTTAACTTCCGTTATGTCTTGGATATTTCCTGAATATAAAAACTAAACAACAATTCTAAACTAAAAATTATTAGTAACATATAAATACAACACTAAGATGTTTTTCTCCCCCAAACTTGAATTTTGACATATTTAATTTAAGATTAAATGTCCAAAAATTAAATTTAACGGAGAAAAGCATATTTAAACTAACTATAAAAACTAAATAACATTCAACATAGTGGGTTGCCTCCCACTTAGCGCCTTTGTTTAACGTCTTTGGCTCGACCAAACTGCAAGCCTAATCTCGTGGTGGTTCATTGTCAGCCAAACGGATTAACTCAATTGTTCGTTCAACTGACATTGGCTCAAAATATGGCTTGAGTCGGTGTCCATTAACTTTAAAGACTTCATTATTTTTGGGGTTTTGAATATCAACGGCCCATGAGGATAAATTCGTACAATTCTAAAGGACCGGACCATTTAGATTTTAACTTTCACAGGAATAACCTTAACCTAGAGTTAAAAAGTAATACTTTCATACCTGGATGAAGCATTTTGTTGGCTAATCCCATGTCATGATACTTTTTGGTCTTTTCTTTATACGTCTTCGCATTCTCATACGAATTTAGCCTATGCTCTTCTAACTCATTTAACTGAAACAATCTTTCTTCTCCGGCCAATGTTAAATCTAAATTCAATTCTTTAATAGCCCAATAGGCTTTATGCTCAATCTCAACTGGTAAATGGCAAGCTTTGCCATATACCATTCTATATGGACTCATTCCTATGGGTGTCTTAAAAGCGATTCGGTATGCCCATAAAGCATCCTTGAGTTTAGATTCCCAATCTTTACGATTAGGCCTAACGGTCTTTTCTAACACTGCCTTTTATTGCCTATTGCTTACTTCTACTTGTCAGGATGTTTGTGGATGATAAGGTGTAGCTAACTTGTGAGTTACACCATGCTTCCTAAGAACATTATTTAACAACTTATTGGTAAAATGAGTTCCTTGGTCACTTATTATGGCCTTAGGGACTCCATATCTAGCAAATAAATCTTCTACAAACTTGACTCTTGTTTTTCCATCATTAGTCTTGGTTGCTCTGCTTCTATCCATTTAGAAACATAATCAACTGCTACTAGAATATACTCACAATTATTGGACACAGGGAAGGGACCCATAAAATCAATACCCCAAACGTCAAAAATTTCAACTACTAAATTAACATGTAAGGGCATCTCGTTTCTCTTTCCTATACCACTGTTCTTTGGCATTTGTCACATGTTCTATAAAAGCAGTTCACAATCTCTAAAAGCAGTAGGCCAATCTGAGACTGATTGCAAAATTTTCGGCGGTTTTGTTACCACTGAAATGACCTCCACAAGAATATCCATGGCAAAATTCCATGATACCTTGTTGGTCTTTTTCTGGAATACATCTTCTTATTAAAGAATCAGAACAAATTTTGTATAAATGAGGAGCTTCCCAAAAATAATTTTTAGTTTCCGCCAAAAACTTCTTCTTTTCGTAATGATCAAAATCGGATTAATGATATCGGACACATAGTAGTTGACAAAATCGGCATACCAAGGGTCGAGAATCTTTAATGGCTAAGAGTTGTTCATCGGGAAAATTGTCATTTATGGGGATAGGATCATCAAGAAATTGGCGTTCAAGCAAGGGTGAAAATTCTAACCTAGACAAATGGTCGGCTACGACATTCTCAGTTCCCTTTTTATCCTTGATAGTAATGTCAAATTCTTGTAACAATAACATCCATCTAATTAATCTTGGTTTAGCATCCTTCTTACTTAAGATATTTCAATGCGAGAATGATCGAGAAAAGATTATCACCTTTGATCTAGCAGATATGATCTAAATTTTTCTAAAGCATATACTCTTGCTAAAAATTCCTTTTCGGTAGTGGTATAATTCAATTGAGCATCATTTAGAGTTCTACTAGCATAATGGATCACATGAGGCTTTCTATCTACCCTTTGTCCTAACACGGCTCCAATCGCAAAATCGATGCATCACACATGATTTCAAAAGGAAGTGACCAATCGGGGCGGATAAAATTGGGGCGATAGTTAACTTTTCTTTTAATAAATTAAAAGCTTCTAAACATTCTTTATCAAAAATAAATTATGTATCTTTTGCTAGCAAATTACATAGAGGTTTCTGATTTTGGAAAAATCTTTTATAAATCTTCGATAAAAACCGGCATGGCCAAGAAAACTTGAACTCCTTTAAGCGAAGTGGGAGGGGTAGTTGTGAAATAACTTCGATTTTAGCTTTGTCAACTTCAATGCCTTTATTTGAAACAACATGCCCTAAGACAATTCCATGTTTTACCATGAAGTGACTTTTCTCCCAACTTAAAGTTAAATTAGTTTCGCGACATCTTTTAGGGCAGATGTAAGGTTTTCTAAACAATGATCAAAAGAATTTCCAAAAGCGAAAAATCGTCCATGAAAACTTCTACGCATCTTTCAACTAAATCGAGAATATAGAAATCATGCATCTTTGAAAAGTAGCAGGTGCATTACACAATCCAAAAGGCATTCTCCTAAAAGCAAAAGTACCAAAGGGACATGTAAAAGTTGTTTTCTCTTGGTCTTCGGGTGCAACAGGGATCTGATTATATCCAGAAAAACCATCAAGAAAGCAATAATATTCATGACCGGCTAGTCTTTCAAGAATTTGGTCAATAAATGGCAAAGGAAAGTGATCTTTCCTAGTTGCCGCATTTAATTTCCGCAAATCGATACACATTCTATAACCAGTTATAGTCCTTGTAGGGACTAATTCATCTTTCTCATTTTTAACCACTGTAATTCCTGACTTCTTAGGAACTACTTGGACAGGACTAACCCATTTACTATCTGATATAGGGTAAATTATACCCGCATCTAAGAGCTTAAGAACTTCTTTCCTAACAGCTTCTTCCATGTGTGGGTTAAGTCTTCTTTGTCTTTCTCTTGAAGGTTTACTACCTTCTTCTAAATGTATTTTATGCATGCACATAGAGGGACTAATTCCTTTTAAGTCAGCTAAAGACCATCCTAAAGCTTCTCTATGTGTCCATAAAACTTTTAACAAACTTGCTTCTTGTTTTTCGTTAAGTTAAATTTGCTATAATAACAGGCAAAGTGTTACCTTCCCCTAAAAATGCATATTTTAAATGGGATGGTAATGGCTTTAATTCTTCGACTTTGGGAGAATTAATGGAAGGCATAAATTCAGAATTTTCTACTTTAATAGTTTCTTTTATTTTAGCCTCATTATTCTCTTCTTGCTTTTCTTCTTTATTTTCTTCCTCAAGATTTTCTATCTCAATTTCTTCAAAGAGAGATTTTAGAATCTCTACTTCATCATCTTTGATTTCATAACTTTCTTCTACTACTTTTTCGAGACTCATCGAAATTTTCTTTCTCTATTTTCCTCTTCTTCTATTTCTCTTTCAATTTCCTCAATGAATTTTATGGGAGGGATAGGGCTATCATTAGACAATATTTCTCTTATAATCCTCTTCTTCATCTTTCTATTTTATGTCACTAGGTCTTCTATTCATAGCATTTCTTTCTCTACATTGTGAGTTTACCATTTCACATTAATCTTCTATTTCTCTTTCATTTCGGTTGCATAAATGGTGCCTAACAATATTGGGACATTCATGAGTTCATTATTGGTGCATATCTTCCTTTCCATCTCTAGAACCACAAAGTCAACAATATTGCGGTATGATTAATTTATCAACTTTGAACTAGGATATCTTCCACTATACCCAAAGGATATTTAAGCGGCGATCGAACTAGCTAATTGTAATTGCATAGTTTAAGTGGGTTTTAGTTCTCTAAACCTAGCTTTATAGAGCATAGCATCAAATTAATACTTGCTCCTAAATCTAGCATTGCTTTCATCTTTTAGAGCTTCCCAAATCTAGACTTGGATATTAAAGCTTCTTTCAACTTAGGTGGTAATTCGGGTTGTAAAAAGCAGGCGGCGTTTTCTGGAATATTTTTAATAACATTAAGCTTTCAATCTTTTCATTGTTTTCAAACTTGTGTTTCTTAGAGTGAAGATCTTTGAAAAACTTTGCATAAGTTGGAATATTTTTAATAACATTAAGCAAAGGTAAATTAACATTTACTTTGGATAACATATTATAAATTTCAAAATTGTTTGTCCATTCGGTTTTCATAAGTCTTCTTGAAAGCGAATAACATGGAGGAACATTTGGAGCCACATAAGGTTCCTCTTCCTTGATTCGGTTTTCAACTTCAATTGTATTATCTTTAACTTCAATTGTATTATCTTTATTTTGTTCCTTATTTGGAACATAAGGTTCGGGATCACTCTTTTTCTACTTCTACTTCTTTTTCTACCTCTTGATTACTTAAGTCATTAATCTCTTTATTACTATCACTATCTTTTTCGATTTCTTTTGGAACATCTATCGGGCAACTTTCAACTTAGAAGAAGGATCTTTACCTCATTACTTAAGCAAGGCGGTGATACTTCATCAAAGGCTTGCTCGGTTTGACTTTTTAGGGAACTTCCCTTCTTCTCTTTTATCTGCTCCGAACTTTCAATGAATTTTCAATTTCTTCAAGCATTTCACTTCATCAAAGCAAAGGCTTTACTAGACTTCTTGCTTGGGAACTTCTTCAGGGATTCTCAACTGATTTTGATTTGTGTTTCTTTAAATTTTCAATTTCTTCAAGGTTGTGGTGGTTGAGGTTGGCATGTACTTCATCAAAGCTTGACCTTTACTTAGCTACTTCTTGCAACCAGGATTATATGTATTTGAATAGGGATCTTCCTTGGCCTTTGAATTCATATTCATAGCATTAGCAATACATAGCACTTGACGGACAAAAATTCCTTGGAGCATGAGAATTAATCCACATAAAGCATTAGCATGCTTCTTGAATTTGCCAATTTTCAAATTGAGCTTGTGTATTTGAATTATCTTGCAATTGATATAGGCTCCTATTTTTACCTCTAGCACTTTTACATTTGGGAATTAATACTTAGCATCTCAAATAATTCTTCTAGTGCTTACGGTGTCATTCTATTAATAGAACCACCACTGCACTATCAACCATAGTTTGTAAGCTTTGGCGAAAGACCATGATAAAATTGAAGCACTAACACATGTTGAGCCAAATTATGATGAGGACACATAATAAGCGATTTTTAAATCTATCCCATGACTCATGGAATGTTTCACAGTTCATTTTGGAATGACATGATTTGTTTTCTATACTCCGTAAGGGATGCATGTTTGTAAAATTTACTCATAAACAAATCATATAATTGTGCCCAAGTATAAACATTATTTGGTGTTAGGTTCATAAACCATCTCTTTGCCAATTCTTTTAATGCCTTTGGGAAAATATTTCATTTTGATTTGATCTTGATCAACCCTCCTAAAGGAAAAGTACTCATCATGTATTCATATTCTCTTAAGAAGCGGCAGGATCTTCATGGGGCATCCCATGAAAAGATGGTATGGCATGAAAATAATGTCCTTTTAACTCAAAATTCCTAACAACATCTGGCAAGACTAGACATGATGTCACAACATTTAATGAAGGTCTACTAAAGTCATTAATAGTTCTTTGATTTACCACTACTTCCATATTTCTTCTTGCAGGCTCTTCTTCTCTTTGATTCCTATTGGTTGGGTCAACTAGGTTTCGAGGATTACGATTATTGTTATTTTCTTCCATTGTAGGATCAACGGAGGATCCTCTTGATTCAATTGGTCTTGATTATCGGGCTCGAAAAGCTAGATTTTCAAAAACTTCTTGATATCTTCTAACAATATTTATCTTGATCTAAGTCTACCAATTTAGGATTTAAAGATCTACGACCGTGCATAAAAAATAAATTAAAGCAATTTAAAAACAACTAACTATTAAAATAAAATAAAATCTTTTTGTATTTTTATTTTTATGAAAACTGAAAATTAAACTAAAAACTAAATTAAATTAAAAACTACGCTACCAACAAACTAACTACGTGAACTAGCTTGTCCCCGGCAGCGGCGCCAAAAACTTGATCGATGTTTTATTTAATCTTTTTCCTTGCAAGTGAACAAGACTATTATAGAATAGTATTGGAAGCAAGGGTCGAACCCGAGAGACAAGTGATCACGAGCAGTGCAATTATTGATAGCAAATTATTAACCTAAGGGGGTTTTTATGTTTAATTCTACTCTAAACTACTAGTTATAGATGTTTAACTAATTAGAGCGGTAATAACGAGATATGAAGATCTTATGGTGGGTGGAAATCTAGGATTACGGGTTTCACTTATATCTCCTTTATGTTCAATTCATAATAATGTCATTCAATGTCTTGGGTTCGTTCACTAAAAATAGATATAGTCGTTGAACAATTGGTTCAGCCTCCATCCCATAAAATTCATCCATTCTATATCCTAAGCACGAGGCTGTCAATCTAGCTGTCACCTAGATTTATGATCTATCTGTCACCTAGATCATGTAAGAACACAGTCCTAACTTATCACTCTCGTGCATCGATAGGTCCAATTTATTGTGTTGGTGAGCGATTATGCGACATATGCACTTGGTCATGCGGTTATCCGCACCTCTAAGCCTTTATTATTTGCGATTACATTCATTTGTTCAAAGCAAAATAATATAGGGGTTGATAAACAACACAATCAACAAGCATTGAATGAACATATATATAAGAATCAAAACATAAATTCGATACAAGTTACCTCCCACCTCTAGATTATGGATGATTTAGTTCATCATAGACAATGAACGACACATGGAGATGATCGGATACATGATTTGATCTTCAATACTTGAAATTACAAAATCTAACTATGTTATACAATCTAAAACTACCTAAAATCTATGAAAGAGAGCTTCCTCCTCCTCTTTTTGGCTCGGCATCGGCTTCTATATATACTCGGGAGTTGTAATCGGATTGAATGAGCGTGTGAAAATCCGAATTCGCATTCGACCACCTTGCGGTCGCAAGGTCTTTGGGTACTGCGTCATGAGGTCTCCGATGTGTGGCTCTTGATTTCTTGGTTCTTGGCTCGAGGACCGTCTTGCCTACCTTGCGGTCGCAGGTGCGAGGCACCTGCGTCCAAGGTGTCGAGTGTGCGACTTTCATTGTTTCTTCAATTTTCCTTTTGGCCCTTCTTGAAATTTGCACTTAAAACCACGGAGTTTCGCGTATTTTCACAATAATCTGAAACTTACAAAACTCACCGAAAACATATATTAGTAACCAAAAGCCTCGTGAAATAGCATAATTTAAGTCATAGAAGTATATAAAATCGGCGTATAAAATACATCGATCAAATACCCCCAAACTTGAACTTTGCTCGTCACGAGTAAACAAATAAACTTATAAATACAAAAGCATATAAATAACAAAAATTAAAATCTTTTTGTGAGGGTGACACTATTTACACTCCTCTATAAACCCACAAACTCAAGGAGACTCTTTCGAGTGACTCGACTATGCAGATAAATACAAAACAGATAAATACAAAACTAAATAGAATAAAATTAAACTAAAAATAAAACATAAAATCTTTTTGGCTTCATCTCAAGTTATAGGTGTATGGCATGCATGTAATCTCGGTTTGGTGCTCACCACATATATGGGGCTTAGTCATATAAAACCAACTAGTCTTTTCTTAAAGGCTGCTACTACTTCTAATTTCTCCGTGTGTGTGATCACCGGTCTTAAAGAATATCTTAACTAAAACAGTTTTATTAAGCTAAACACCACATTCATATGAAAATCAAAGTTTAATAGAAAATCATGCATTAAAATTATGAGATCTACCATCCAAACCGGTCGATTCTGAGACAGAGGTCCCAAGGATTTAAAGACTTATACATCCATCCATGCACTTCTATGTATGACATACAATGCTCTCTATCCCAATGACTTGTAATAGCTAAGATTATGCTAACACGGTGAGCTTTAGGGTGAATAATAATGAATAAGTGTGTGATCAATTTCATGTTACTCACTTGACGGTTAAAACAACATAAGCATTGGCAAGAAGATCATTAGGTCTTTATTAGCTTGTAATGTAAGGCCAAGGTGTTGGGGATATGAAGGAAAGGAATTAGAATTCAAAGTGAGAGAGTAAGACTACCCTTTATCCCTCATACTTCCAAGCAAAAGGAAGTTTTCCCTATTTAGGCTAGGACACTAAAAGACCACAAGTGGAGGGTGCTTTTGTAACTTTTAAGTTTTCTTCTTTCCCCCAAACTTGTTTTGGGCAATATATTCTTCTAAAAATATCACATCATTCAATCGGCAGAATTTTTCTAACATATTTTTCTTGAAAGCTATGCTTCCATTTGAATCTTTGTTTACACTCTTCTTCTTCCGTTTCATTTTTTGTCGACACATGATATTTTTTTTTTTTTTTGACGGCGGAAGGAAGAAGTCTTCGAAAAATAGCCTAAGCGAAAGAAGTGGTCCTCCTAGAATCAATTTCCCACCCACATCCTACTCTCTCAAAGGGTAGGCTAAAAGTGTATAGGCTTTTAGGGTTAAGTTAATGTGGGTAATAGAAGCGATGGCGAATGGGGGTTTCAATAGTGTGCTTAGCACACTCCATTCTTTCATTAGGCTCAAAGGGGACACTAGGGATATATTTAGTATAGGTCGGGGAATATTTAGGCTCTAACGATCCAAAGATGGCCTAAGTCATTTCTTAATGCCAAATGCTCACATAGTATTTAAAGCAAGTAAGACAACACAAAATATCATATCAACTATGGGAATTGGGGTTGAGTGTTTAGCATCCTTTGGATTTCACATAAGCATTCGCTAAGGCAGATGGTAGGGACAATTGAGACTAACATGCGAACACGGTTCGAAAGTGTGCTTGAGATATATAAATGAGAAAAATCCAAGGGATCTAACTATCATGCAATTGACCCTAAGTTACAATTTAATGCAACAATTATGTTCGAATGGCTATGCATCATATTCTTGTGCATATCTTGTTGAAGTGAAATAGGTGTTATAAACTTTATAAAACTATTCTAATCAATCCATAATTATATTGGTGTGAGTGCATGAAGAATTTGGAGAAAAGTAAAAGTTTCGCAAAATTAAGTAAATTCGGGGATCTGAGACTAACTATGCGGTTCATTGCACTAATCTCCTCATTGACTACGACTAGCATTACCACACCTAAACTCGAGGATGAATATTTTGAATTAAATTTTTTTATATAAATATATTTTTTAAGAAATTTGGGAGATGATGCGATGACACAATTGATAGGACCTAAAGGTCCTTCCTATTATAGTATTAAGGTCATGCCAACTCCGAAAATAAGAAAAATAAAAACGAGGAAAAATAGGGTGAAGAGTTAAATGGTCATCGTGAAAGAAATTTTCTTTCACCCTAAAACATAGCCCAACTCCATTCCTCGTTAGGCTAGGACACGCTAAGACTAAAAGTTTTAAATCCCCCCAAACTTAATTTCTATTTTGTCCTCAAAATAGAGGAACATATAGAGGATTGATGGGGTAGGACAAATATCAAAAGGAGATAGCGGGTCCACCTAACGAAAGAGGGGGAACTTGGGCCTCGACTCATGGTGAGTCGGGCGGAAATAACGAGCGAGCAACTTGGGGATCGTGCCGGGGAGAATCCATAATGATTGGGACAGTTACGTCCCACAGTGTTAGCAGAAGAAATCGGTGCAGTCGGCCGCATTGTGCCAAGCTGCGACCCATCATGTCATTTTGGAGGCGCTTCCTCCAACTTTGGAGATCTCCACGAGTGGGTCCTCTCTCCTCTTCGGGTTCCTCCTCTTGAGGAACCCTCACTCTCATTCTTTGGTGATGTTCAAACAAAATGGCCCTCGTAATGGCCGGACCAGCCTTCGGCCTCTCTGCGTGTTTGGGCATTCTCGCTTTGCCCTCCTACACAAATCGGTAATCAAATGCGGGAGCAGCGAACCCCGCATTCGTCCTACCTCTAATAAGGGTCTTGATTTGGCCGTTGATCAAGCGGCCAACATCAATGGACCCACCGGATCATAATGGTGTAGGTCAAGGCAGCCCTCTCCCAATTCACGTGTTTTGGTGACTTGAGGGCATGAGGCGTCATAAACAAATTTATACACGGGCTTGGCCGTGTCTTGGAAGAAGGACTCTCTCATGATGCGTGGTCCAAATGGTGGAGTTACGGTTATAGGACCACTCCACACCGGGGGGAGCGATGGCGGCATTGACCACCTCGGCGAGGGATCACGGGGTTGAGGTGTGTGCTATAGTTATCGGCACCAGCCGCAAAGTTGGTGCCGAAATAAGTGTTAATGCTTTGGGGCGAAAAATCAACTACTATATTCCTAACATTACGGTGTCTAGCACACCACCATCATGCTAATGTTGCCATTAGCAAGAATTCTCGGACAATAGGGACTACGACATCCTAGGCGGAGAATCTAACAAAAGCCCCACCTACGAGCCATCGATTGGGACGGAGGACCAAAGTCTTCGACCTTGAATCCTTTCGGGCACCGAGGACTTGGAGAGCTTGGTCGTGTACCTCTCGTGCCTGGTAATGTAAAATTATGCTCTTCCTCTTGGCGGGGCCGGAGGATGGCAGGTATTTCTACGCTTCTGAACATTTTGTTTGAAATAAAATTTTGAAAACTAAAAAGTTTAACAATTAAATTGTGTTTAAAATTTTTTAAAAATTAAACATTTATTCTAAGCAA
>CM028380.1:12868324-12908680 GCA_013146195.2 Codonopsis lanceolata
TGACAATGTATTGTTTGGTGTGTGGGGGATGCATGCCAGTATTTTTGTTCGATCTCGATCAATGATGTTGTTGGGGTGTTTGTGTTTTTATGTGCATTCTCATTGTGAAACAAGAAATTTTTGATACATGATGGGCATGTTGAAATTTTTCTGCTCTAGTTTAACAACATGTTTTCAAAAAAACATATTTCTTTAATTGTTATGTATGCATGTGTTGACTCTTAGCCTTTTAAGTGAGTTTTTGGGCCAAATATGGAGCATTTCATACACTTTGCTCTCGGTTGTTCTTTGAGTGTTTCTCACACGCACGTGTGTTAATTCTAGAACTTGCATTTTTGTATACATTTCGAGGTCACGTCAATCAGTTCATGCCAATCACCATGATTAAGGCATTTAGAATCACCCACTTTTAGCTATTTTTTCTATCCTACCCATTAATATTACCCTTTAGTTAACCCTTTGAGCCTTACTCCATTTCTTTTCCTTCAACCAAATTTCAATGAACCTTTGCCTGTTTGACTCGCTTTGATTAACCCGATGTCAAGAATTGTAAGAGTATCATGTGAATCATAGTCTCAACCGTATGTGAATTGAAGATTTAAATGGAGTGAATCCTATCTCGGTACAAGAAAAGGAGAATTATGTTTGGTGCCTCACTGAAGTTATGCATTAAGTTTGGTTCTAGTTAAATAAAAGTTTCAATTCATCCGTAGTTTAAAAAAAAAAGAAAAAAAAAAGAAAGAAAGAAAGAAAGAAAGGAAATAAAAGTATGTAGCAATGACCAAAGTAGTTCGTAAAAAGTTCAGGATCAAGTTGAATGAATATGCATTTTCAATGTGCTATGATTTAGGTTGTAATGTTAATGGTAGTTTTTAGTGATAGAAAACTACTAAGAAGTGGCCTTAGTGGGAAGAAAAGGAGGTCATTTATAGAGGTTGTCACTGAAGAGGGCGAACTGGAGAGAAAGTAACACATATTTTGGGAGAGAAAGTGAAAAAGTGGTAATCTTTCTTTAGTTCAACATCACTTGTTGGAACATTTTATTCTTAGTATTTTGTAAGTTAATTTAATTATGTTTAGTAGCTAATTATTTTCTCCAGCCTGCTAATGAACAATTAAATCTCCAACATTTTTACTTCTATGAGATCTAAAGGAATTAATCCTTGTTTGCACAAATATTTGTTCGCTTTCCATTTAGCACGTTGTATGATTATTATGTTTAATTGATGTTTGGGCCGCAATATTAATTAACATAATAGTTTATGGCTAGTTAACACCGTTGATCCGTAATTGTTCTTAGTTTTAACAGTAAGTAACTTAAAGGCATCACAAGCATAATCGACCGTGTTACGGAACTGATAATCTTAGTTACATGATATTGCTTCAATATGCATGGCTTTAATCTGCTCTCTTCTTAATGCAATCAAGATTATTAAATCTTACGAGCTGCCTCGAGGGTTGTAATTCGTTAGATGATAGTTAACAGCTTCTCTTGATTATCAACACCTGTAAGGAGAGATTTGGTGTTAGGCGCTTGTCGATACTTATAACCGGTTTATTTGTGATTAAATGAGACATTTTTGCATCTATGATCGAAATAAAATGCAAGATGGAAATTGGTTCATTGACTGACTTTTATTTATTGAATTTAATCAAGTATTTAATATGTTAGTTAAATTAAAATCTTTAATTTTTAGTTAATTAGTCAGTCAATCAATTCTTAGTTAATTAAAAATCTCAATTTAATTTTTTATTACTTAGTAAAATTCTAAAAGAATAAGTACAACGCTCCTCGTGGATACGATCCCGACTTACTTTATACTCATTATTAGTGAAGTAAGAGAATTAACTTTGACGATTTGACACATGTCACCTACACCCAAAAATAGGTTTGACCTTTGCAAAATCGAACATGGTGTTCATGAGTCCTACAAGATACCTCAAGTGGTTCGAGGAAATGCTCGAGTGTGATCGCGACGACGAGTGACCCAAAATCACTCTCTCGCTATTTGAACAACATGAGGTCGAGACCGTTAAAACTATATTAACAACCGCGCTCAAAAAACAGTTATTGGCCAACTTACATTTGTTCTCGCTCGACGGAAAATACTAAGGGCGATAAGCCCAAGGGAAAATACAAGACTCGTGACAACTCGCCATGCCAGCTTAACCAAAGCCGAGGGCAACAACCGTCGCAGAGACGTAAAAAGAACCTCCACTCTTGGGCAAAGATTCGTAGAATCACGCTTACCCCCTCTAAATACTACTCGGAAGAAATCATGTTCTAAGTCGGCGATGCCCCGCCTGTCCCTTACCCGCCGATCCCGAAGTTCACTAACACCATGGATAACTCCAAATGTGATTATCACCACGGCCACAGTCATGACACAGAGAGATGCAACTTTTTGAAGCGAGAAATTCAAAAGCTGATTAACGCGGGCAAGCTAGACCGCTTTAAGAAGAACCAGGGAGTAGGCAATGATGCTGGGAATGATCGCCGGGCAATACCCAATCGAGGAAGAGGAGGCCAGGCCCTTCAGATTGAAGGGGTCGTGAATGTCATCCAGAAGAGATCTCATCCAACGCTTAGTTCTAAGACACATCTACTCCATGTCAAAGGTGATCAACGCCCAAAGAAGATAATGAAAGCGAGAGAGCGAACACATTCTTCACTCGAGCGAATTGGCGAGCACCGCACTTGCCTCCGAAAGCAACCACTAGTAATCTTTGCCTCGTAAACAACCGGGCAGTACATTAGGTGCCGATATACACTGTGCAGAGACATCACGCACTACTCTCGCTTCAAAGGCTTGGAGTCCGGATACCGCCGAAGCCATACTCTGGGAAGCTTGAAGGTTTCACTAACCATCAGTAAGTGTCAAGGGACTGCCGAGCTGGAAGTCTTTATGGGAGATTGCACTTAAACACAGACATAAATGATCACGTTCCTGGTAATCAATCTTAAGTCCGCCTACAATTGCATCATAGGCGCCCTGGCCATGGCAAAGTTCCAAATGGTAGCCTAAATTCCCCACTAGAAAGTCAAGTTCTACAAGGACATCGGGGTTGGAATTCTCAACAGCAAGACGCAGGTTATGTGGGAATATGTCCGGATTCCCAAAAAAAGAAGCAAAAACTTATTGTTTCCACTTCCGAGTAGGCGGTCACAGTCTCTAAAAAAAAAGACATTGTACAACACTACCACATGCCCAGTTGCCATCGGGTCATTGAGCTCGGAGAGTCATCAGAACAATGTATCTCATGGAGATCGATGAGGCCGAGTAGGTTCCACCAATAACGATCCTCGGCAGTAAGGTCGCCTTCGCGCAGCCATTAAACTGGATACTTTGTAAGTTCGAGACAAGCCCGAGTTGTAGCCTACAAGATGAGCCGGAAGAGATCATTATCAATCCTGCCTACCTAGAGTAGAAAATCAAAATCGAGAAAGCTATGACCGCGGAAGCTAGAGCAAGGCTAATCGATCAACTCAAAAGCAGCCTCGATGTATTCGCATGGACTGTCGAAGACATGTAGGGGGCCAGTGAGAGCGTTGCCCGCCATGACCTGAATGTGGACCCAACCTTTCGTCCACCCATTCGGCGGGCCCAAGGCAATTTCACTCCCGGAAAAATATACAATGATCAAAGAGAAAACTCCTAAAAGCATACATTATCGAGGAGATCTAGTATCCATCTTGGCTCGCCAATGTGGTTTTGGTCAAGAAGGCAAACGACAAGTGGCGTATGTGTGTCGATTTCACAGGCCTTAACAAAGCTTGACCAAAGGACTGCTACCTGCTGCCACACAAGGATGTGCTCGTAGACGCCATAACCGGGTTCAAGATGCTCAGCTTCTTGGATGCATACTCAGGGTATCACCAGGTTAAGATGAATGAGCAAGACAAGGCCATGACAACTTTCGGGCCAAAAGTGTAGGATTGTAGTGATGCCTTCCGGTGAAGAATGTAGGGCCACCTACCGGCGCATGGTCAACAAAGTACTTGGCTCCCAGCTTGGTTGGAATATGAAAGCCTACATCGATGACATGGTCATCAAGACCAAAGGTCGCGACCACAGCCTTGACTTGGAAGAAACGTTTTCCAATCTGCGCAAATACAACATGAAACTAAACCGAAGCAAGTGTGTGTTCGCCCAAATGGAAAATTCCTTGGCTTCATGGTCAACCAAGGCATGGAATAGAGGCTAATCCGAGAAAAGATCCAAGCTCTGATCAAGATGTAACAACCAAATGCATCAAAGATATCTAGCGACTAAATGGCATAATCATCACCCTTGGTCGCTTCATCTCCCAATCAACGAAAAAATGCTTGTTGTTCTTCAATATACTGCGTGGCAATAAAGGATTTGAATGGAATGATGAATACGCCGAAGCCCTCGAGCAGCTCAGGGACTATCTCAGTAAACCACCCCTCCTTAGCAGCCCCGTACTCGGGGAACCATTGTACGTGTATCTAGTGGCCACAGACTAGGCTGTAGCCGCTGTTCTTGTTAGGGAGGAACTTAGTTTACAAAAGCCTGTATATTATGTATCCAAGGCCCTCAATCTGTTGAGGGTCGTTATTTTAATGCAAAAAGTTAGCTTACTCGCTTATCATAGGCGTCGCAAATTAAGGGCTTACTTTTCCGTACATGTAATCATAGTATACACGGATGCACCACTACGAAAAATCTTGCACAAGCCAGAGTCATCAAGCAGACTACTCAATTGGTCAATCAAGTTCACTGAATTCCACATCAACTATCAGCCCAAACGAGCAATCAAAGCTCAGCCCTTGGCCGATTTCTTAGTCGAAACGAGCTTCACCGAACTAGAAGAATCTGAAGCCCCAGAGCCAAAGGAACCCGTGTACGAGTTGCTTCCAATGTGTCGATCGACCTACTGTTGGGAACTTTATGTAGATGGAATAGCGAGCAAAGTCGGGAGTGGAGCGGGCATCCTTCTCATAGCTCCCGACCAAGTTACTAAATTTAAGTTAGCTCTAAGATTTAAATTCCTAGCCTCCAACAACGTGGCGAGTATGAAGCAATGATCGATGGTCTCGAGCTCTAGCAGATATGAGCGTAGAAGCGGTGGCGGTGTACTCGAACTCACAGCTAGTAGCGAACCAAGTCTAGGAGGAATATATGGTGCATCACCCCTCCCTAGTAAAATATTACGAGCTTGTCAAAGAACTTTAGAAAAATTTCAAGTTCTGGGAAATCATCAGGATTGATCGAGTAGACAACATGTGAGCAGACTACTTGTCAAAGATTATCGAAGCAAGCCTTACAGTCTTAAATCCCTCCGTCATTATTGAGTGCATTGAAACTTCATCCATTGACAGACCAATTATCATGGATATCAAGCTAGCGAGTAGAAGCCGGATCGATGACAACAAAGATTATATCGAGTAAGCACCCTACTTGTGACAAGGTCAAACCCACAACGGCGGTCAAATCAAGCTTGCCGATACTGATAAGTTGGGGGAATCCTATACAAGCGATTTAAGGTCGGGCCTATGCTTCGATGTGTTCCCCATAGTTAATCGAAGGAAGGCCTGTATGAAGTCCACGAAGGAGAATACAAGATTGGTCACCTGTGCAATGAGCCCTTGCGTAAAATCCTCGTAGCAAGGATACTATCATTGGGTCATCCTTAGGAGAGATGCGAGAAAATATGTCCAAAATGTGACAAATGCCGAGATATGCGATATACCAATATTGCCTTCAAAGATGAAAACTCCGGGCGCCGTCGACCCTTTCGACATGTGGGAAATCGATTTGATCGGTCCATTCTTCCTATTATAATACAAGTACAAGTATAGTAGTCACCATCGATTACTTCACCAAGTGGATCGGAAGCAAAACCATTGACTACAAATTCGAGAGGCAAATATCATCAAAATTTCCCATGATCAAGTATTGTGCCGATTTGGGCTCCCCGAGCAATCATCTCCGACCACCTGCATCCAATTCTCTGATAAGTTTACAACCAAATGTGCGCAATTTGGTGTTAAGCACCGGTAATCATCAAGGTAGCCTACCCATAGGGCAACAACCAAGCACAGATCAGGAACAAGTAAGTCATGCACGCGCTTAAGAGAAACTTAGAAAGACGAATAGGAAAGTGGATAGCAGAGCTGTTGACAGCCTAATGGGCGGTTAGAACAACTGTCCGGGGTCCTACTTGGGAAACTCCTTCCGCGCTCACATATGGCTCTGAAGCCATGATCCCAGTCGAGTTGGCCTTGCCAAGTTACATAGTTTTTCTTTACAGCGAACAAAACAATGAGCTCACCCGAGCAATAGATTTAGACCTACTCGAAGAGATGAGATTGGATACATGCCTAAGGATGGTCAACTACAAGGCAGCAAAGGCTCACCACAAAAAAGGGTTCGAGGAAGTGCATTCATGGTCGGTGACGGGTACTCAGAAAAATCAAGGTTACTGGTCATCGAGCAGAAAGAGGAAAGCTTTCGCCTAACTGGGAAGGACCTTTTCAAGTTACGTGAATAATAAGAGAGGGTACAAACACACTGCAGACATATGAGGACAATGACTTAAAGCATCCCTATAACGCAGACCATTTAAAAAGTATTATCATTGAGCAAGCTCTTAATGCACAAACGGGCAAGACCCTCAGCCCTGTTGAGGGTCATTATCATTATATCAATAAAAGGTAAGTTTCTTTCATTACAATTGTTAACATATTTATTTCCTCATCTTTACATTTACAAATCACATTAGGATTGTTTGGCAAGTTCTGCTCACAAGTCGAGTAGACATGGTCATGCCCGACCAACTGTCCACTATACCTAAGCATTAGTGTACACATCTTGTCCTCCAAGTGAGCAAGATAGGGCCTTGCATGATCCACTTACTTAAGCCCAAGTCGGTAGGGGTCATGCCCACAAGATAGCGGCTAACTACTTCGTTCCTACGGTGACCAAGCAACACCGTTAGTTGATTATCTATAGACCTAGGTGATATACTAGCAACAACTTCGACGTACGAATGTCGGACAAGGCCAAGCCCGGTTAGCGGGTCACCTCTAACACCCTAGATGGTCACCTATAACACCCTAGACCTTTCCATGCTCATCATGTGCATGATCGACTTCATTTATGTTCATTATATTCATGTTTGTAAACCTTGCATGTGTTTATAACATTCGAAACCTAACTTTGGCTTTCATTACGTTTCATAAAAATGAGTTTCGTAATTCATTCGAATTTCGTAATTCGATTCCCTTAGTTGTCGTTTAAATCTCATGCACAAGTTCAGATACGTTTATTACGAACCTTAGAATGAAATCCTATGATATTTGGAGATCGTTGAATCTAAATGGTGGAATCCCGAGATTATGACTTTTGGGGAGATTTTGGGTTGTTGTGATATTTGATGATTTAGGACTTGATTATAAGTCCACATGAATGTGTTAGTAAAGTCTAATTACCTTATACGAAACCCTATGATGGTTAAAATGTAAACTAATGAGAGCGTTGGATTTTGGAAAGTCTTTTTTAGCGCACGATAATGCACCAACTTATTGTAGAATCTAAGATGTGATTCTTGTGTGATTAATAGTAAGTTGGGGATGATGCTTAGATGGCCAATTCGTGTGTGATGGTTATGAGTGTACTCTTGGACACTCTGTGGTTAGAGACTAATGAGATACTTAAGTTTTGCGATAATTGATATGAGAATATCTATTAGGCTATGATGGGATTGATTTTATGGTTTAAGTCAATAATGGCCTAAAAGATGAAATATAGGGTGACTCGACGGAGTCTGTCGAATAGAGATCGATAATACTCTAAATAAAGTAGTGTTGGAATCCTACGATGTTAGAGACGCATATGGTCTTGTTTGTGAAGACCTGGATGATTTCTTTGTGAGTGTCCAATGTGACACCTAAACCTCAAGGGTTATTAGTATGGTGATAGGTTGTCGCTTAACTAACTTAGTAAGTTGTACGACCAAGATACTTGGAGTTTGGAGAATGGTGGAGTTGGTTTAGTAACTCAAGAGAGTTGACTATGAGCGTGTACTTTAGAGCACGAGTAGATTGGAGACTATTAAATTCTAATAAGGATGATATGAGTTTGGAATGATGGGTGGGCTATCGCTTCCATAAGAGTTAAGAGTGCACTTATGGGTACTCATGTGCGAGATTATGAGATAGTCTTGATTTTTGAGATTTGAGTGTATTGATTAATACACTATGGTTTTATGACCTAGATGTGTAGTTATGTTAATGGCTAAGTATGTAGCCTCATGATATGGGTGTTTGTTGACTAACGTAGTAGTCTTCACTTGGTTGCGAGTTGGGTATCTTGGAGGTCCTCAATACATGATTGTTGGACTATATAGAGAGTCCAGGCATGGTTTTGTTTGAGGGCTAAGTGTATGGCCTAATGTTATAAATGTATTTAGACTAACCTAGTAGTCTTTATTTATCTACGAGTTGAGGATCTTAGAGGACCTCAATGGGTTATTATTAATAGACTAAATATGTAGTCTCATTATGGGAATGTGAACCAGACTAATTAATAGTCTAGATATGTTTGTGATTTGGGGATCATTATGTACCCTAATGATTAGATACTTAGACTAGATGTGTCGTCAAGTTGTATTTAGGAATACTTGCATTTGTGCATGTATGATTATGTGATTCAAAACTAAAATTGTAGTTTTGGGATGTGTTGTTTATTACCTTCCGATATGTGTTTGGTAAAATGTTAAGGTAGAATCATATATCTACTTGTGTATTGCATTGGAAGTCCAGTTGGCATGTTTCTTATTTGGTTTTGTTGATGATGGGACGACACATCGCCTTCACGAATGTTAAAGTTCGTGATCGCTATGGGTTGTCGTATCGGAGACAGGTTGTTGCACACACCCTTCCTTTGTTGGCGCGGTGGGGATGTAGCCCCACATTGTTGTAATAATACATACGACTCTAGTAAACTATGGAACTCGAGTGGAACTCAGGGACGTCAATACCACAAGATGGCTATCGAGGGCACAATTTTGTTTGCATGTGTATTGCAGGAGCAACACGACGAATGCGGATTAGAGAAGCATACCCTAGTTCATATGTTTGGTTTATGAGAACTTACGTGATCATTACCATGCTACATGGTTTATGGTATTTTGGTTTATGTACCTACTATTATGTGGTACTTATTATGAGATTTATCATGTTGACAGATTGTCTGGTTTTAATGACTGAGTATATTACCATGTCATATTTTTATTTGTAGTAACTTGATGAGTCATTATGACTCATTTCAGATTTTAGTTTCTCTTATGCAGTTTGATTATAGCTCGTGTAGCAGTCAAGTAGATTGTAGCTGTAGCCGTGCGCAGTACGATCAGTAGATCGTTTCAAGGTCGAGTAGAGCTTTGGTAGCAATCGACTTCACGAATAGCAACTCGCGGAGTCCTATCTCTGTTATTTATTTATCATTCTATTCTTGTGAGGACGATTGTATATGTAAAGTTAGCTCAGTTTTACCTTGGGTAGAATTATGTTTGAGTATTTGTAGTTATATTATCTTGGAGCCGACAAGTTATGTCGTGTTGTGGTTTTTACATTGGTAGTTTTATTCAGTTTATTTCCCGAGCATGTTTTAGCTTGTAGTGTTTAGTTGTGGTTTGTCCGTCATGTTGTGGCCGTTGACGTTGTGTTTGTTGGGTTCTGGCATGTAATGTCGTTGATGACTTGGTTTATATTCCTCTTTGTTCCACTGGTTGTTTGTTATGCGTGTGCAATGTTGAGCCACGTGATTAGAATATTTAAGCCGAGAGATTTACTATCTCTTTGGTGTGTTTGCGTAGAGCTTGATATCTCGGGCCTCTTCTTATTCTTCTTACATTTCGCTTTCGTAATTTGTTGTTGTTGTTGTTTTGTATCGCCGTTAGGGCTTTACTCTCTTGTTGGAGATTGTTTAGCTCGGTTATTCGATGTGCGCCATTGTGCTTAGCAGACGCCTGTCCATTGTTTAGTTGGTTTAGCGGCACAACCTCGGGATTCTATGTTGGAATCCAGGTCGGGTCGTTACATCACCGCTCAAAGTTGGGCTCTGCCCTCTAGGCAATCATCCAGATGCTCGCCAAAGGTGATAAAGGCCATGCTCGCTTAAAGCCTTGGCCAGATTCAAGCACCTAGCCTGGGGAAGAGCGTTTCCTCGAGCACTTAATTCAAATAATATGTCTGCTGAATTAGCCTTATTATTATTTCTGAATTATTATTCGCATAAGTGTGCATGATATGGGTCATGCCCGCTAAAGCCTTGGCCAGATCCAAGCATCCTGTTCGGGAACTACTCATTCCCAGGAAACAAACTTTTTATATGGTTTGATCGTTGAATTAGCCTTACTGTTTTTAAAGTTTTTGTATTTTGCACAAGTATGCATGCTCAATTCGTTGTGTTCGTTTTCCCTTTGTTATGCTCGTCGAAATAGCACATATATGTATGCAGTTACTGATCAATTACAAGAAAATGCAAGTAAATCAACAACACATTGATCAGAGAAAAATTTCCATTAAGGATGGGAAGAATTACATCAAGGAAACAAGAATATAAGCGCATAGACCGGACATGAAAAGTTCTTAATCTAAGCTTTGTTCGGGGGAGGCGAAAGACTTGCGGAGGTTGCCTTGTACTACTCCTCATATTGAGCGTTCATCTCTTTGTGGGCTGCCTCATCCGCAGCAGTCTTGGCCTCAACCTCTTTGAATAGCTGCTCGCAGGTCTGATCGATTGTCTTTTGGGGTTTCAAAGCTTCGACCAGCGAGCACACATTAACGTCTATAGGCGTCGAGGGAACCCAAGGTTTCCGCTTAGCAGCCAAGTCATCACGGGTAAGGGAAGCCAGCTCTTCTTCAGTATAGGGGACCAACTGATGGAACAAATAGGCAGTCTTGTCAAACGGGTTAAGCATGACCCACTCAACCATGGTCTCCATGCTCACCCTGCCGTGACCATGATGAGCATCCAAAGAATATGATTTGTGTCGTGAGCATGGTATGGAAGAATCGCTTCATCCACCATAGCTTTACATTCCTCGGAGCCCTTGAAATCTTTCACCGCCGTCTCCTTGGCCACCGCGAGCTTCTCGGAGAGCTTAATTATAGTCATAACATCCTTGACAGCCTGCATTTTAAGAGCATCCCGCTCTTTCAGCAACTGTAACCGCTGCAGGGTTAGCGCCTCCACTGAAGTTTGCTCCTTTTTCAGCTGCTCCACGAGCACAGTTTTCTCGAAAGCCAATTCCCTGTTCTTAGCGACCAACAAAATGTTCCGTGTGAGCAACCTCGCCTCTTTCTTCTTAGCTGCAGCTTCCTGCTCTTTCAGCTGATCAGCCAAGGTAGAAACCTGCTCGAGCTTCTTATTTAGTAAACCCTCCCAGGTGGCACTATCAGACTCCATCTTTTTGCGGGCCTCCTTATCCTCGTTGTATATGTTGTAGAGGTTGGTGCAAATGGATGTGATCTACAACAAACACAAAATAATCTGCATAAAGCCGAACAAGAATAACAGTTACGATGAAGATAAGATGACATAGCAAGTTTTACCTCGCTTAGACAGACTCTAATGTGTTTGACCATCACATGGTCAGTGGTCTTCCGGTCAAGCATGACGTCGTCACTAAGAGCCCGTTTAACGATGCCATTGCCCACCAAGCCTGCAGGACTCCCTCGGGCATTTAGATTGATACCCTCGAGCATGGGGGCACCACCTTCAATCTCGTTCACAAGGGCCCGTGCGATGCTAATAGTGGCGGGCATCTCAAAGCCAGGTCGCTTCCACGACGCGATGCTATCTTTGGTGGGTGGAGCAGTGGCAGAAGTGGGCTCAGAACCCGTGTCGCGGCGGCACACGGGACAGTCAGAGCGGGGAGGTGAATCCCTCTTACTTTTACTCACTGCCTTGGCAGCGGTGACCTCAGCGGCCTTAGCAATAGCCTTAGTGGCCTTGGCAGTGACAACCTCAGTAGCCTCCACGGGAGCACGAGCATGAGAGGCATGAACATCATCCTTCTCAGTTGAGCTAATAGTTTTGCCCGCTGTAGTGTTTTTCTTGGCCTGAAGTCCACAAAGGACCTTGGGTAAGTCCTTAGGCTCCTTGGCCTTTAGATCAGCGGCCCGTTGGTCGACCTGGGCCCTCCTCTTGGTGATCAGTGCGAGGGACTTCATTCCTGGAAGAAAGACAAGTGAAGATCAATGTAATTATTGAACGCATGTATGAACGAGACAAAGAAACATTATAAAAGTGAGCAAGTAACCATCTCTATCCTCGAAGACAGGGCGACAGCTCGCCCCAGCAGCGAGCATAGCAGTTAGCCTTAAACTTCTGCCCATGGCAGTCACCCCAGTGTGGATGAACATCTTCGTTTTCATGAATCAGAAGGGGCTCAACCCAGGCAGGCAGCTTTGTTCGGAGCACACCGGCCAGACATAGGTTCCGCGGGTTGCAGACTAGCTCTTTCCAATCGAGTAGGAACTCTTGGCCTACCCTTTTTTTTTTTTTTCATTTTCTTGGCGAACTCCAAGGGCGATCTTTAGCGCCAGAAGCTGAGCACCCTCCCCGGAGCTGAAGTCCAACTTGGAAACCTTGGGGACATTCATGCCGCTACGCACTGTGGGCTTGCTTGGCCACCCTACACGGGAATCAACTATTAAAATTCTCTTGTCCTATGCTTCAACTTTGTTGGAATATGCTTCTTGATAATTGACTTATCACCTTGCATATTCTATATATGTTGATTTGTTTGTTCCCATTACAGTGAGTCATCACTAGTGGCTAAAAGGTCTGCGTACCGGTTAGCATGACAATTCGTGTGACATCACATAGGTCTTAGATTAGGAGCAACCTGATCGAGTCCTACCTTATTACATGATGATAAAACAGACCAGCACTTCATATGCACTAAGCACTGGCAAACTTGCAGTAATGTCAAAAGTCTTCAGTAGACTCGTCACCAGCAGACTTGTCATAAGAAGATCAAAACATCTTGAAGACTCACCACTGGCAGACATGCTATAAGTTGATTGTTCGCACCAGCAGAATCAGTTATCCTGAAATAGAAGACTTGCTCCACTGGCCCGAACATCCTACCGGCAGACCTGATTCGGCACGTGCTACAGAGAAAAGACTAAAGTAGTTCAAATCAAGACAAATATGTTCAAGCCTCATAAAGCCTGACATAGTTAAAGCTACAAGACTTTCTCTCACTCACGTGTTCTGATAAAGTCAAAAGAAACTACTTTTTTGAACAGACCACCTGATAGTGCATCAGACCTACTTTTCAAAGACTTATCAATACAGTCTGACAGACAACAAGTTCCAAGATCTACAGGACTAAATCTTTACCCAAACAGTCAAAGATCTTGTGGACAAAAATCTCTATCCGATAGACTTCAACAACTATATCTCTAAACGGATAGAAACATCAATCTTCATCTCTCAACGATCACATTGACTCCAGTCTATATAAGAAACCTTTCTCTTCCCCAAAAAACAGAGATATACATAGAGATTCACAGAGACACACAAGAGCTTCAAAGAAACAGAGAGATCTACAACGAGATCGTCCTCACCAACGCATCTCAGATCTCGACAGAAGATCGCAGTGAATCTATCCAGATCTTAGCAAGACACTCTTAGTGGATTGCTAGGAAGAAAAGCTTGGAGAAGAAAAGAGATAGATCAGAAACTTCATAAGACAAAGATCAAGATCTTGGATTGATCTGAAGATTGATTTTAGATTATGTCCAAAGAAGATGAAGAGTTGTCTATAGATATTGCATTTATATCTTCATATTTGTATTCCTATATCAATGTTGTTGATTGTGCAATAATCATTCATCGTGGAAGGCCGAGTGCTCTGTACTCAATCGTTCATATATTTCTTATCTGAACGACCTTAAAAATTCTCTTCTCATATTATTTTCTCGTTTTGGTCTCTTATTGCCCTCTTTGCTTAAGGATTCATCTATGAATAATTAAGTAAAGATTAAGGCTTGGAAGGACGAGGACATAAACTTTACATAGAATATTTAGGCTGATGTAATATGTAATTTATCTTTGAATAAATTCAGATGTTCTTACAAATAATTTATCCCTTAGTCTTTATATATCTATGAGCTTTTATAAATTGATTTATCTTTAGAAAAGTTATTCTTTAATTGATCTCCTTGAATCTGCATTTGAAAGAAGTATTAAGTGTGTTGTTGTTCTGATCATATATTTGTGTACATCCACTTAAGACTTCTTCAAATCTAAAGTCTATCTATTTTTGCTGCTTAAACTCTTTATAACTGGCTTTCGATTTAACTGACAGTTTACCGGCAGAGTTGATACTTCTGCTTAGAGCAAGTCTGCCGTTAGCCTCTATCAGCAGACATGCTCAATACGCTAAACTGCAGATGCCATTAAAACTACGTTTTAAATGTATCAAAAAGAAAAGTTTTTAAATGGTATCATAGGCTATTCACCCCCCCTCTAGCCTATTTGAGCATAATTGTGGACCAACAAACTTTACTTGGGACATTGCTCAAGATCCTAAAAAAACTTAAGTTAGACCTGATCCCAATCCGCCTACCAGTGCTCGGGCTGAAAATGAAGAATTTTTGGAAAAAAATACATGTCCTATTTGAAGCACAGCAAACAGCAGGCCACAGTGTAGGCCATTATTGTTCGGACAATGTTCAACATCAGATCATAAGGCACGACCTTGGTCTTGAGAAAAAATTCAACAAAGAAGGGCTCCAAAGGAAGGCGCAATTGTTGGTCCACAATAATGCTCAAATAGGATAGAGGGGGGGGGGGTGAATAGCCTATGATGCCAATTTAAAAACTTTTCTTTGGATATATATAAAGCATAGTTTTAAGTGGCAATTGCGCTTATCGAGTCGAGCATGTCTGGCTGAGACTATCGGTAGACTTGCTCTAAAGTATCAATTCCGGCCTAACCGCTAGTTAAATCAAATCAAAAGCCTGTTAAAATGAATTTGGACCACGGAAAGTAAAGAGGCTATGATTTGGAGAAATCTCAAGTGGCTGTACACGAATATATGTTCAGAACAACAACACACTTAATACTTCTTTCAAATGCAGATTAAGTAAATCAATTAGAGAATAGTTTTTCTAAAGATAAATTCATTTGTAAAAAACTCATAGATATATAAGGACTGAGAGATAAAGTATTTATAAGAACATATGAATTTATTCAAAGATAAATTACATATTACATCGCCTAAATATCTATGTACGCTTCGTTTGTTCACCCAAGCCTCAATCCTTACTTAATTATTCATTCAAGAATCTTTAAGCAAAGAAAGGGCAATAGGAGACCAGAACGAGAAACTGTTATGAGAAGGAAGGGATTTTCAAGGTCGTTCAGATATGAATGCAATCAACAACATTTGTATTGGAATACAAATCTGAAGATATGAATGCAATATCTACAGACATCTCTTCATTTTCGTCAGACATTATCTAACATCAATCTTCAGATCTTGATCTCTGTCTATTGAAGTTTCTGATCAATCTCTTCTCTTCTCCAAGCTTTTCTTCCTAGCAATCCACTAAAAGTGTTTTGATAAGATCTGGATGAGTTCGCTGCAATCTGTGTAGAGATCTGAGATACGTTGGTGAAGACGATCTTGTTGTAGATCTCTTTTATTTGAGGCTCTTGAGTAAGTTGAGTTACTCGTTGCTCATCATCTGTTATCTCATCGATGTGAGTTGTTTTCGATGATCTATATGTGTCTTGGGTACGAGAGAGGATTTATATAGGCGGGAGTCAATATGATAGTTGAGAGATGAAGATTTGAAGTTTCTATCTGTTTAGAGATGTAGTGGTTGAAGTCTATCAGATAGAGATCTTTGTCCATAAGATCTTTGACTATTTGGAGCATAGATTTAGTCCTGTAGATCTTGGAACTTGTTGTCTGTCAGACTGTGTTGATAAGTCTCTGAAGAGTAGGTCGATTACGATTTGCTCAAGTAATCGTCAAGTGGTCCGTTCAATAAAGTAATTACTTTTTGACTTTATCAGACTACTTGAGTGAGAGAAAGTCTTGTAGCCTTAAGTATGTCAGGCTTTTTGAGGCTTGAACATATTTGTCTTGATTTGATTTGTTTCTAGACTTTCTCAGAAGACGTGCGATTTTAGATCCGCTGGAATGCTTCGAGCCGTGGAAACAAGTCTTCCGATTCAGAGAACTGATGTCTGGCTGCTTTAACTTCAGTAAAGATGTCCGTGGTGGTAGTCTTTAAGATGTTCTCGATCTTTATCATCGAAGGCTTTAGACATAGCCGTAAGTCTTCCTGCAAGTGCTTCGCCGGGTCTGTTTCAATCATCATGTAGGAAGGTAGGACTTGATCAGGTTGCACCTAATCTATGACCTATGTGATGTCACACGAGTTGTCACGCTAACTGGTACGCAGACCTTTTAGCCACTTGTGTTGACTGTCTTGTAATGGGGGCAATCAAATCAACATATATAGAATATGCAAGGTGATAACTAAATTATCAAGAAGCACATTCCAACAACAATCCTACTTTGAAGAAATCAACAAAAAATAAGAGTATGTCGTCCCCTTGTTCGGGGGATAGCCTGACGTTAGTAGGGAGGTCCATTTTGTTTGCCCTGTAATCATTGGAGTCCATGCCGAGAGAGGTGAGTCAATCAGTCACCTTGGCTGTTGTGTCTAGAGAGGCCCAATGTGCAACATATTGGCTCTCATCGGTATTTATCAACCAATCAGACTCGCTGGCCAAGGAAGTGGCCTCATCTCTTGATCGACCAGAATACTTCCTTCATCGGGTTAACATGATATCAGAACTCGCTTCACCCGATGAATCTTTTTAGCGCCTCCCTCGCTCAAAGCTTTACTCTTTAGCCACGGGCTCCTATGGGCCATATCCGCTAGCGGCCTCCCTGTCTCCTACACTTTTTTCCCTAGAAGGATTGTGCTCGCTGGAGGAATCTGCAATCTCAACCACGAGGATAGGAGCACGCCCACTGGTGGCCTCACCAGCCACAGACTCATCACCATCCTTAATTTTAACATCCATAGAAGAAGTCTTCTCGCTACTCAACGGATAATTCTGTCCACCGTAGTTATAAGCTTCCCTCTCGTTGTTCGAGTCGTCATCATGAGACATTTCTACAAGGAGACCGAGGAAGAAAAGTCAAAATTCTACCCGGATGACCGGCAGGGCACAAAGGAAAAATCCTAAGTCTAGGTATACCAAGGGGCCATGCCTGCCTAGCGAGCAAGATCACTTGGTCTTTTCCTCGATTCCTACCTAAAGTCTGAGTCTAACCTAAGAATCCTACCCATAAATACAAAGGACGAAGAACAAGAAACCCATAAATGAAGAGCAAAGCAAGAAAAAGGAAAAAAAGAGAAAAACTTACTATCAAAAGTAGGCGGAAGGGTTTTCTCCACAAACATAGACGGTAAGAAATTCTAGAAACTGGAACCGGAAGCAAAATGCCAATCAGAATCGGGAAACACAGTTACCGAATTCTGGAAAACCTTCAACAACAACGAAGCTTGGGTGAACTCTCTTTCTCTCTCTAGAAATCTTAGAATCGTAAAAAAGTGGAGAAGGGAGGGGGCTGGCTTTTTTATAGGAGGGATGTTTGAGTTTTTTTTTAGGGGGGGTGGGGGGAAGGACGGAGCCAAATAGCTCGGACGTCATCACAACACGCGCGTATTTAATGTGCCACTTCGTAAAGCACAACCCAGTACGACGGTAACGACAACGACGGCTCACGCGCTCATACGCCTACTCTCCCTGATACTCTCCAAACGGTAAGCTTCTCCAACACGTTTCAGTTGTCTTATCTTCAAGGTTCCAGAACGTTTCACCATCTTGCCTTCTAGTCAAGTCATAATCAGCTTCAAAATTGCATAAATGTTAAAGCCCGATGCAAGAGCAACAACACCGAGCATTAGTGTTCTCCGCGCCGAGCATAAATACTCACCAAACAATGAGTTAGGGGCCACTGATGTGCCAGACCAAAAATCGGTCACGAGCAAAGCACGAGCGATCATCACATGTCAGTCACGAGCTCGTAAACATGGGACCCACGAGCCTAGCGGGCAGAGCTAGCAAGGTTCTCGAGTAGAGATCATGGATACATCTCGTCCAAGCCTGGCCGAGCATAGGTCTTGCCTGCCCGGGAATCATACTTATCATCACTAGCTTCGTATCATGCAGCCAGACAGAGTCATGCTTGCTCGGGCAAGCATCGAGTAGGGAATTTCAAAGACCTGCTCTCCAAGACAGGTCAAAGGGTTTCCTTCTTCAAGTAGAGCACTTGTCATATTTGCTCCGACATTCTCGCGGTCAGCCGCGTATTATGTCTATAATTTAGGAGTTTCCTCCTAAACCTACTAGGTAACTATGAAATTGAATCTTACAAGGATTCTATATCATTGGGGGATTCATAAATACCCCACCATAAACCCTAAACAAGGTACACACATTCTTTAGTTTTTACAGCCTCAAACCTCTGTCAAATTGCTTTTTAAATCTCACACGATACTTACTCTTATGCTAGAGTGGTTTCGCGAGGCCAAGCCTTACACTCCAACTAAGGTGCTTTCATGTTCTTAGACATGTTTTAAAGAAATCTAACCCATACAATCAAGCTTAAATATCCTATGCATCAATCAGACGGCCCAAGGTTGATTTTTGCATCATCACTAACTTAATAGAGTTGGGGCTTCACAAAATATGATGTCTCAATCTATTCCCACTCTTTTGCCCATTGTCTTCGGACCTCTAATGGTGGAGTTTGTCCTAAGCCCAATATTGGGTTCGCTTAACACAGATCCTCAATCAAAAAATGGGGAGAAATTCCTCTCTGGATAATAATGCACAAAATCATGGATCGGGATAAGACAAAATAAGACACAAAATTAGTTGAAAACTGATGTGCAACAAAATGAGATTGACTGCAATTTTTGCGTCTAAATAGCATGGTGAGGTTAAGGCACATGAGGAAAGGCGTGAATTATGCTGCAAGGATGTGGGTCAGCACAATCAAGTCTCTTTTGGAAGCATCTCCCCTAAATTAGGCGCAAGGCTTTCAAACAAAAATTACGTCCAGCGTCTAGTTGGGTAGTAATAAAGAAAGGGCATATCTTCTTCTTTCCATCTTCTCTTATGTGGAAGTCTCAAAAATCCATCCATTTCAAAAGATATACTTTGATTATTTTCTTTTGGGTCAACATAATTGAATTGTGATTTTTAAAAATCTACTTATTCATACAAAATCTTGATAATATTCTTAATATTGTAACAATGATTAAAATTTAACCATTATAAAGTTATGTTGCTCACTAAATTTGAGGTAAAGAGTCTACTATACTATTTAATTTATATAATATATTTCAAAAATCATATCTAAAATATCTTTTTTTTAAAGGTTAGAGGAGATATAGACAGTATCCCAACCTTTATTTTTTATTATTTAAATGCATTGAAAGGCTACAATTAGATATGATGCATTTGGTGTGGCTCGAACAAATGGTGCCTCTAGTGAGGCTTTGAGCATCCGATCTCTTGATTGAGAGTAGTTAAGTATTAGGGTGTCTTTGGTAGGGCATGAGCACTCAACTTCTTCGTTAAGATAAGTGAGTAGCTAAATGATGCCTTTGAGTAAGGCTTGAACAACAATAGTGCCTCTGAAGAGTCTTGAACACCCGACCTCTCTATTGAGAGTTGTAAAGTCCAGGGTGTCTCTAATGAGACTTGAACATCCGACCTTTTCCTTCGGAGAAGTGAGCATTACCAGTTGAGCTAGAACTCGTTGGTATATCTAAAATATCTTACTTTACCCTCTATATTTGATTATGCTTAGATCTGACAATAACAACCTGGAACCCATCAATCCATCCTACTCGACCCAACTCAATCAGTTAACATTTTTGGATCGAAACGTGTTACTTGAAAATATTAACGAGTTGGGTCAAGACAGGTTAAAATGGGTCGAACTCATTGCCCATTTTGACCCAGTAGTTTATACTCCCTCCGTCCCTAAATTATTGTCCTGATTGACCCGGCGCACAGATTAAGAAAAAAACAATTGACTTGATTATTTATATTGATTTAATGTGTAGTTTCCTTTAAAGTCCATGTGTATGTGGCCCATAATTAAAGTAAGGTGAAAAAGTAAGGGTAAAGTGGTAAAAGTGATGTTCTAAAAAGGTAAGTTTCAAAGTGGACAATTATTTTGGAACGGACGAAAAAGGAAAGGAGGACGATAATTTAGGGACGGAGGGAGTACTTTATAAAATGTATGAATTTTGGAAGAAAATTCGGGTCAAGATAGGTCAAATCGTTACCATCTATAAAACCAACCCAACACATTTTGTATTCTAGTTTTAACGGGTTTTAATTTGTTTTGACCCATTACCGTTCTACCCGTCCAACCCACCTAGTTGTCAAACCTAATTATAGTCATGTATTATTTTAATTTTGACAAACTCTAATGCATAGTTATTGTAATTTCAAATTATTATAATTTTAAACTCTTAGCCTAATTATTGCAATTTCAAATTATTATAATTTTATTTACATAGCATTGCTTGGTGAAGGAATCGACTGGGGTTGGGGTGACATAGGCTGAAGCTGGAGAAAGATGAAGACGAGACCAGAGATTGGTGCTCGCGTTGCCGGTGATGGAGGGAGATGGTAGGTTCGATCAGGGCTGGGCTTGGTCGAAACACCGAGAGATGTTTGGGGAGAGAGCCAGAGAGGGAGGATTGCGATTGGAAAAGGAGCGGAGATGGAGACATATACAAAGACGGGACTGGGACGGGAAGAGGAAGAAGGAGTGCTGGGTGGGGGAGAGGAACCACTGGACCAGGAACCGTGACGGGAAGGGAAGTAGGGAGTACTGGGTGTGGGGAGAGCGAATAAAGAAGGATAAAAGATGGAAGGGGTATAATTAAAGAATATGGGTAGATTTGAAAATTTGGATTTTTGGGTATACTTATAGCTTTTGGGGGTCCAAATAGCCCCACCAAAAGGAAAAAAGGAAATTGAACAATACCGGCAAGACCTGCTACTGATAGCCACAAAAGCCAACCACAAAATCTTGCGCGCAAAGTAGAACACAGATACTTCAATTATTCTAAAATACGCCAATCTGGTGACGTACACACAACAGTGAACTCGCCGATTCGCGGCCACTTGCTTCTTTCTCTCTCTTCGGTCATTCTCTCTCTCTCTCTCTAGAAACTTGTTTCAAATATACACTCCTTGTTCTGAAATGGAATTTCTACTCGATTGAATTCCAATTTTAGTCCATAAGTAATAAAAATGGCGTCTCTGCAGATACTGAAATCCAGTGTATCTCCATTTTCAGCGTCTAAACCCAATTTCCTCCGGAAACATGGCGTTTTCAGCTACCACAGTTCCGATTCCGGCGTCATTAGACGAAGAATTCTCAAATTACAGAACAAGTATAGCTCAATATTTGATGTTAACGCAAGGTTTAGGGTTAGCTGCAAGGTTCAAGATGATGACAAACAAAGCAATGGTAAATGAATCCGTCTCAAGATAGTACTTCTAATTTTCCGTTTATAGCGTTGATGTTATGTCTCCAACCCCATATTGTGAAAATTTTGTTGGAATGAATTGGGATAGTTTTTGGGTGCGATTGTGTGATGATAATGGTTATAAACTGGAATTTTTGTTCGTTTGTTTGGTGTTTTTTTTTTTTTTTTTTTTTTGTGAATGTGAAAATTGAAAAGTCATGCATGCCTGTTTGATCTTGTCGTTATTTTATATCTATTTGTATCTTAAATCTACCTGGCGAAAAGAAGTTGTTCAGTTCAGCCTCATTTACCTGTTGTCTGTACTCTGTAGTCCGTTGTGTGAGTGAGCGAGGGAGTGAGTCTGTGTGTCACAGCGTGTGAATGATCTGGTTTACGACCATATGCATGATCAGAGTTTGATAATTGGCTCGAGAAGGGAAAAACGAAAGGGCCCAATCTCCTTTGATCGTTTAGTTGAGACTTAGAGATCGTCTCTAATTTGTTGGAGTTGAGTTGTGTACTAGTGTACAAAAAACGCATCACCTGTTTTGGCGTAAATAATATCTACTTATTGAAAAAAAAAAGCTGGAACAGTCCATATTTGGAGAACAGGAACTTAAAAAATATCGTTTGAAAGGAGAATAGGTGACAGTTAGAGTAGGTAAAGAAATAGAAAGAGAGGGTGATACCAATAGAGAATTGTAGGAAGTGATGCATAGTTGGCAAATGATGACAAGTCTTGCACTAACAAAGAGTAAGCTTCAGAGGAAAGGATGGAAAAGCTATTACAAAGAGACGTGATTCCTAAGGGAAAAGCAAAATAGGGGAACAAGAAACGAGAGGTGAATATTTTTATCAAAAAAATAGAAAAAAAAGGAAAAGAAAAAAGATCGAGACAAGCTTGTGTCGTCTCGTTTTTTAGGGATTGGTTCCTGATAAGAAGTCTTCTTGGAGGCAATCATGGACATCATTTATTATTGCCAGAGCCAAGATAGTTTACCACGTGCTTTGAATACTGTTCGCTGTTCTTGGCTTGGACATAATAGCTGATACTCCTAATAATATCATTTCCCTTTCTTGAATAGTTATATCAAGGTAGAATTCATGAAGCTGGTGGTTTTTCTGTTTACACCTAATGATGTCAAATGGTAAAATTTCAGGCTCTTGAAATAAAATGTAGAGAATGATAATTCCTCTGCTAGTTCCATTTGAGTTGATTTTGTGTTCCCTTTTTGGGTCCTGTAACTTTAACACTAGTTGTTGATTGAACTATGCTCTTTGATGGCTTTTCTGGTAAGGTACTAATCTCCTGTTATAGATCCTTCAATGAATGATTTAATGCATTCAAGTCTTTTTTTCTCATGTTTCAGAGTTTTTTCAGGTGAAGAACCTCCCGAGTCTTTGTTTATGAAAGAATTAAGGCGACGGGGTATGACTCCAACTTCAATTCTCGAGGAAAGTAACAGGAGCTCCTATACCGACGACGAGAAGATATATAAGGAAGAAGGAGGTTTCTCAAATAGAAATTCTGTGTCAACAGATCTTGAGAAAAGCCTATCTAATCAAAGGGAGCGCTCCATGGCATTGAATAGTGAGGGCCTTGAGGTTGATAGATTTTTACCTTCATCATTTTATAACTCTTACTCCCTCCGTTCCGAGCAAAGAGTCCCCATTTGAAAGTCAAAACTTTTTAAGAAAATGACACTTTTAGTAGTCCATTAGTAATAAAATAACATTTTTATGCCTTACTTTTTGAAAGTGGACTCTTTAAGTGAAACATCCCAAAATAGAATAGTAGACTCTTTATTCGTAACGGAGGGATAACTCAAAGGTTTCCTTTTTAAGTTTCTTGGAAACTCATACTAAATCATGGGGTTTCTAAATCATGTTTGGTTCAAGATTCTCTTTCCTCGTTAAATTAGGTAGTTAGGGTAAATCTTATCATGGTTTCTTTTTAAAGTTTCAGTGCTTCGTTGTGTTCCACATCTCAAGTTTCCTGTCTTTCTTTTCATCATATTTTCCAACTTCGGATATAGTATCAACCATGCTATGATCATTCTTAAAGACAAACCCTGTCCCAAAATAAGCATTCCATATTGACTTCAGACAGGTTTTAAGAAAGTGCTTGACTTTAAGTATGGACAATTTGCTTAGGGAATCTTTCTAAAAAGGGAAAGGGGACAATTTTCTGGGTTGTTCCAAAAAGGAATAGGGGACACTTATTTTGGGATGGAGGGAATATTACCTTATTCAAGCAAGCCTTATCAGTCCATACAAAGTAGGGCAGCTACTGAACTTGATTGATATGTCAAGCATTGAATCTGAATCTGTTAATTAGAAAGCAAGATTTATATTTCAATTCTTAATTCAGGTAAATGTATCATTAAAATCATAGATGAGTCTGACCATGTAGTATAATGGAAACATTATGCAGATTTAATATGGGTTCACCTTTTAACATAAAGTTGTTAGCATATGCACTACTACTAATTACAATTAGACTGTATTGTTTACAGAATATATAGGGTGGTACACATTAATACATTTTGAAGTCATTACAGTCTGGCTTTAATCCTAAAACAAGGTTTTGTGTAGTTTAAATTGAATTTTACAACTTGCATTCTGAGTCTTATTTTGTGTAGTTTACTTATATAAAAAATCATATTGCACTCAGATCAAGATGCCATCTCTTGGGAAGTTAAGTAGATTGTGTGTATTTTCATTGTGACATGGGAAACAATAATCAAGAAAAATATGAGCAAGCGTAGCAGCAGTAGCTTGTTTGAAGATCTTGCAATGGACCGACCAAACAGAATGGCAAGACAGGATTCATTTAGCATAATTGAGACAAAAGTTGAGTTGAATTGTACTTTTGATTCTAGGGTTGGGTTGAGAAACACCGATATTCATACTGGACTTGTGTAGTTATAATGCGATAGATATTTAAGTAATCTGATTATCTGAATCTGTTGTAGCGCATGGAGAAGTATGGTTAGTGAATCGATAGTATTTTGGAATAAATTATATAAATCAAAGACTTGAATAATAGGATCCGGGACTAATTGCAAAAAGGATAGTCAAATGTGTATATGTACAAAAGCAAGGGTACCGTTGTGGGTTTTCGCAACTCCATTCCTAAAATCTTTTGAATCTCATGGAAAACAAGCCTCAAAAGACTTCTCATCTTCTGATAGAACTCCGCATTGGTATATGATACATTGTTGGACCCTTTTTCTAACAGTTTAAACTTTTAGATGAGTTGGCGACTTAACATGTAGCATTCTTAATGTTGAATCTTCTAGAATGATTCCTCGTTGCTTTTGTCAATGAAGAGAAGACATTTATTACTCTTAAATGGTTTTTCCTTACTAACGCATCTGTATGGCCAACTTTGGAGCTTTCCAATATATGTAAGGCCATAAGATATACCTAGTCCGTTTTAGTAGCTAAAATTCCATACTAGTGCAATTTAACTCAAAAAAATTAGGTTCAACTTTAAGTGGAGCTACTTGGACAACAACATATAAGTGTGAGGCACTCAGGCACGTGGAATGAAGCTAGTGTATCAGAATGTAAAAAGCACAATTTTCTGAAGAAATAGTATTGCACTGTGAAACAAAAAGCACCATCATGACACCCCGTGCCTTTATAGCACGAATCCTTGGTCAGAATACCTGTAGTATCTCCTCTTCCCTTGACAAATATTTCTTCTTATAATTATACAACTAACAATGTGATATTTGTCATCTGTCAACCACCTTTATCCATCTAATGTGAATAAAGACAGCTGAACTAGTACAACAACAATGTTCAATTCAAAAAATAGTCCCTTAATCTTGACAAAGGGTTAGGATACTCATATGTAATATATGAAAGAAAGAGAATGAATGTTGGCTTAGTGTAGAATGTGAATGCTAGTATTTTCTCATTCGCTTTTGATTTGGTGCCGCAGCAGATTTACATTTATATTTGATTCAACACAGCCTTGAATCAAATCAAATTGTACGCTCTAATTGTGAATCATACAATTTTATCAACTATATTAAGAATCAGCAGCAAACATCCTTCCGTTATGATTGTTGATTTAATGTAAGTATTTGGTTGACCGAGGGCAATTAAATTACCTTATATAGGCAGTTGGGTGCATTTAAGTGATCTAATGCATGGAGCACACAAACGGCTTATTTAGCACAAAATTCATGAATGCAGGAGTGGACAGTTTTCAACTTAGGCATTTTTTTGATTAGTAAGTTAATAGTGGAATATCTAGTGTGGAATGTGAGTCTCCTGATGGGACGGGTGAGCTTTGTTGGTTATAGTTGTTGACAGGTTGGCGTTACGTGTCACTTATGTGATTAACCACATAAGCTAGAAAACCGGTGGGATGAAGACAATGACAGATTACGCGTGTGTGCGTGCGCACGCGCACGTGAGAGAGAGAGAAACTGCTGATGGTGTGGGCTCATCAAGTCTCATGCTTGAATGAGGAAATGCCATTTATTTTGTACTGTACAAATGCAAAGCATGTGTGTTATTTTCTCGAATCACTGTAACTTCATTAATAAGGATGGACGCGTCTATATTTACAGAATTTCAGTAATTCATTTTGGCTTGAGTCACCATAGGTGACGGCCAAAGGTAACAAATTGACTGTACTTTTTCGGGTAAATACAGTCAATAATTCCATGCTGGTCCACTCACAGGGGTTCGAATGCCTTTTTTGACGATTGTTCCACTGAAGCCTGAAGGGAACTTTCCAGCATTCTTCTAGATTGAGCTAATCCAGGAGGATGCTGTCTTTTTTCGGGGATGCCTATAGGACCTCTTAACTTGTGTGAATTTCGAGCATTCCTTCTTGAGTACCATGGCAAACTTGTTCGTGTTACTCACTGGCTTGGGAGCTAATGAGAGTCCCTTGCTAGAGCGCATTCCTACCTACCTAACTGGTTACCCAGAGTTTACTGATGTTCACCCCCTTGCGATGTGAAGAAGAGGGGTTGACACTTAACTTTTGATGTTAAGCCGGCTGGAGCATTTGGCGAATTGACCAAACATATCGGGTGCTGAGGTTTTTGTCATGTTGGTCATATAACTAAGAGAATGTGAAAGGCTCAATTCAGGCCAGCCTTTTGCTGGAACTAGCTTCTAACTAATGAAGTTCTTTCAGAAAACATTTAACGGATGGCATGAAATTCTGTCAGGCAAAAGTTCCATCAGTTCAGCAGATTATGCTAGATGTTTATTGTTACGACGTCTCTTGCCCTTATATTAATGCGATGCCTCTCCCGAAAGTTGTACGTCTCTGAACTAGATATTGAGATGTTCAGAATGCTTCACAAAGCTACATGTTGATAATGCAAGTCGAACACTTACTGCAAATAATACTCATTTTCTACTTGGTGCGGTGGTGCCTTATGTGACGAGATATCAATCTTGGGTCAGTATAGACTGACATACCTAGCATAATTTGCGCACTTGTGTGGGAGGTAGTTTATATGGTTAGTATGCTTTACTCTGAATGATATGAGTTGATTTGCTGTTTCCCCTTAAGATTGATATCTCCTGTAATATAGAGGTTTTCCAATTGGAAAAAGAAATCTGACTTCGAATGTGTGAGGTGGGATTGAGTTGTAATTTCTCATATGACTTTGTACCCATGCTCAAAATTTTGAAGTTACAGATAACTGATTTATTTGTCTATACGTTTGTGGTGTTCTTTTTGAATGTAATCATTTGATTTTTTGGCCCTTCCCTCCTTTTCGTTAGTTTTTGTTGTACAAGACTTTGGACTTATTTTTGTTCTCCTTTTATGCCAGGGTTTAATTCCACGTGGTAAACTTTTGCTTACACTTGGAGGAACATTCTTCTTAGCATTTTGGCCGCTGATCCTCATAACTGTTGCATGCTTCACCGGTCTCTACCTTGTAAGCTCTTCCTCCTTATTTCTATTTTTTAACTGATGATTATGTCTTACATATGTGAGGCTTTCTTCTTGATTTGGAGGTATGAGGATGTTGGAATCTTCTGATTGTTGAGGCCTGATGGTAGGTGCCCATGGGCTACGAAAGTTTCTCTAGGCATGTGACACTTGGAAGTCATTTTATTGGAGTTTTGAGTTTATTTAATTAATGTAGGTTTAGGTGAGCACCTAATTGATTGAGTTTATTTGTTGGAGTTTTGAGTTTATTTAATTACTGTAGGTTTAGGTGAGCACCTAATTGATTGAGTTTATTTGTTGGAGTTTTGAGTTTATTTAATTACTGTAGGTTTAGGTGAGCACCTAATTGATTGTTAAGAACTAGAAAGAACAGGGATATATTTAGGGAAACTTGGGATAATTTTCTTCATATTTTTATTATTCATCAAGAAACTATATATATATATAAAGCCTAGGTAGTCTAACAATAGTAATTTCTTGACAAAATTTACATTCCTAAAATAGTAGCCTCTATTTATAACAAATATTTAATGAATCCTATAATTAAATAATACAAATTCAAATACTTATAAGAAATAATTACAAGCCGGTACATTTTTTAAAACATGCTTTCAAATCAATCCAGCCATTTTTTAGACATATCTTTTAGGTACATTTTTGGGGTGAAAGTACATCACTGCCCCTTTGTTTCGTACAACGATCGCCGCTGTCCGCCTTCCTTGCCGTGGTCGAAGTCCAGAGCCGGCTCCTTCTGTCTCTGTTCTCCCCTCCATCTACACATCAGTCTGTCTCTCTCTCCTCCGTTTACAGCCATGTATGTGGATCCAAGTCACAACATCAATCCCTCCCTCTCTTCTCTATCGCTCAATTTCCCCATCTCCTTTCTTCGATCTCCTGCTCCCTCTCACCCATCATCTCCGCCATCAAATTTCATGACAAGATCTCCTGCTCCCTCTCAGTTCATTTCAATTTTGTAAAATGAATTCTTGGGGGAGCAACAATAAAGGCTATGGTTGGGCGGTTTCAGCCGGACTGAACGCCGCGCTTGCTGCCATCTCCGCCAAGTTTTTCTCCTACTTGCTCATTAGGTTTGGTCTCGTCATAGTTTTCAATGTAGTGATGTGGGGATGCTATGTTAACAGCCTGAAAGCTCTTTCATCTTTGCAAGCTACTGTGACGAATTTTGCTACCAACTTTTTGTCTTCGGGACTAGCAGGATTTTTCCTCTTTGAGGAAGCATTACCGCTCCAGTGGTTTGCAGGTGCCTTGCTCATTGTGATTGGTGTATTTGTACTCAGCAGGTGGAAAAAACACGTACAGACTAGTGTTTGCTCGTCTTCACCCCTTTTACAGACATTTCACCTTGTATGTACTCACAGATCTTGAAGGGTCATTCATGCATAAGATTCCACAGAGTAACCAAAATTACAGTGGCAGAATAATTGTGGGATGGCGGTGGAAGATAACATACCTGAAGGTTCCACTTGTGAGTTTTTGAGCATCAGCAACCTGATGCCAGAGAAGATGAAGAATGGGTTTGTCAATCTGATGCCAGGACCATTTGGCATAGGTTGCTGATGCCTGGATTATTGAATTTTTTTTTCACCTGATGCCAAGTCTTGGCATCAGCTTTTTTGAACTTTTTTTGGTTTGACATTAGCTTTTTTGAATTTTTTTTTGTTTGAATAAACTGTGAAATCAATGGTGATGCCAAAGCTTGGCATTAGTTTTTTTGAATTTTTTTCATCTGATGCCAAGCCTTGGTATCAGCTTTGTTGAATTATTTTAGGTCGGATCTTCATTAATGGCATTTTTGTCATTTAGCAACCAATTTGTAGTTACATGAAATGTCCAAAAAATTGATGGTCCTAGATGAAAACATGTTTCTAAAATTGTACCCACTTGAAATTTGCCCTACTTATAACTCTTTGAAATTAGAGCCAAGAAACTAGAACCGCTACATTCATTACTTTGTTATCCAAACACAACCTTTTATGCATACAACCGTTTATTTTCCATTGTTGCCAAATAAACTTTAGAAAAATCATGGATGACCTTGCGCAAGAAATTTCACTGAAGTGAATCATAAATACTCACAATTAATTCTAACTGAACGACTAATCTGAATATATATATATATATATACACATATATATATATGATTTTTTTGTCTACTTCACCAGATTGAAAGTTATTAAAACAAATACTTTCAACGAAATCACAAAAACTCACAACTCATTATAAAAAATAAAATATATGAATATTCTTTTGTCTATTTCATCGAATCAAAGTTCTTATAAGAAATATTATGAAAAAAATTAAAAATACTCATTATTAATATTAAATATATGACTGACCAACAAAAATATATAGATTTGAAATTTTGTTGTCCATTTCATCATATTTAAACTTTAAAAAACATCAAAAAGTTCATTTAAAATACGAATGCACATGATTAATTATAAATGACTGACAGAGCCTAAAAAATATATCGATTTGAAATAAATAAAATTTAACAAATACTTCAAGTAACAAGAACTATATAATGGTAAATAACAAAACGAAAACAAACAATATTACAACATGATTTTTCCTCTAACAAAGAGGAAATGTTTAGGTAGTGTAAAGTTACCTCTCTTTTAAAGAAAAAAATGAACCGACCATTTAATCATGAACAGATTGATTTGCCGTTGTGTTCGAAAAGTAGTCCGATTTACATCAAATTGTAGAGTGCCCAAGTATTCTCACTTTGAAAGCTATCTTGATGATCTCCCTTCATAGAGTTCTATATTTTTTAGGATAGAGAATGGGGAGAGGGATAATGAGTAAAGGGAGTGAAGAAGAAAAACTAAAATGGGAGTTGGTTTCATAAGTTATGGTTAATAGTTTTTTTTTCTTCGGTGAGAGGGCAAGGTTGCTGGAATATATATCAGGAGAAGAGGTAGCGAGACCCAAGACAAGAGTTTTTAATATATATATATACACACACTCTAAAACGATGTCGTTTATTATCCGTGAGTGGGGCGGAGTAACAAAGCCAATAGATTAAATTTGTCTTTTTAATTGTTATTGATTATTGATATTGAAATGAGCATAAACAGGCTTAAATCAGTACAAATAAAATTATTTGAGTCAATTTTCAATCGCTTATCGTCAACTAAATTTGTTTATAGTAAGTTTTGTCTTTCAATTAATATGTGTCGGGTTATGAACACGTCAGACACATTTATATTTTTAGTCTTTTAAAGGTTTGAATAAAATATGGTGAAAATTGGATCGGTCTCTTTTGACAGATATTCAACCGCTGTCCACTATAATTTTTTAACTGGGAAAAAACATTTTTGATGTGAAAGGACTAGTATACTTTTAATGAATCGGACATGCTTGCGATAAGCATCAGTTCATACATTGCCATGCATGATTCAAAATTGTGTAATTATCATTCTTATTTCGTAGCAGTGCATCGTGATTTTAAATCAATGCCTCGCGTTCAAACCGGTCTATTTCCAATTCATAGCGATGCATCGTGATTCTAAATTGATGCATCATGAATCCAAAACGATGTATCGCTACTGAAAATCAATATACCGCGAAACACATTTTTTTGTATTTTTATTTATTTAATTTTCATAAACTGCAGTTATTCCAATTTATTTATTTTATTATTGTTAATCAATTGACAAATATATTTCTCTATTTTCATAATAGTTTTTAATCAAATGAATCAAATGATATTTGACTATTCATTGAAATAATCTCTTCTTTTAGTTTTGTTTTTCGTCTTCATTTTACTTGATTATAATTTAATGAGTATAATTTAATTGAAAAATATATATGCCCGTGCGTTTAACGCACGGGTATAAAACTAGTTATAAAGCGAAAGTGGGGAAGTGGGAAGTGTGGGAAATGGGGAAGTGGCATAACCGTATCATTCCTCCCCCTTTAATCATCCTTGTCCGCAAGGATAAAGTCCGTATACGCCTTCGGGCATGGGGCCATTGGCGCCGAAGACGAAGAGAATCACGACGGCCATCTAGGCAGCACCAGTAATCATGTTCTTGACGTACTCGGCATGTCCAGGGCAGTCAACGTGGGCGTAGTAGTGTCTAGCAGTCTCATACTCAATGGTGGCGGTCTTAATGGTAATACCATGGGCCCGTTCTTCCGGTGCAACATCAATTTCATCATATTTCTTGCCAACGCCGTTGGTGGTGGAGGCCAAGGACATGGTGAGGGCAGAAATGAGGGTCAATTTGCCGGAGCATCATGGAGAAAAAGGGTAGAAGGGTTGGGACAAAAGAGGAGATTTGAGATGTTTAATTGGTGGGAAGAAGAAGAGTAAGAAGGGGAGTGAGAAAATGAGGAAGAAGCCGAAGCGGTAGCAGTTGCGGCTGAGATTGCCATTTGAGTATGAGAATTGGAGGGCGAGAGAGAAGGGTTGAGAGAGGATAATGGAGGTGAGGGAGGTTTTTTTTTTTTTGGGGGGGGGGGTCAGGTTGTGAGTAGAGCTTGCAACTCAGTTAACATTGTTTGCAAGGTTGCATTGATTCGGTCGAAACTAGATCTGTATCAGGCCAAGGCTTCGTAAACGTCGTTACAGAACTCTGCATTGAATTTTCTCTGAGTGTCCATGATTGGAGTCGGCTTTGATACCAATGTTAAGAACTAGAAAGAACACCAGATATTTAGAGAAGAATTCAGAGGGAGACTTGGGATAATTTTCTGCATATCTTTATTATTTATCAAGGAATATTTATAAAAGGTAGGGAAGTGGGAAGTGTGGGAAACTGGGAAGTGGTAGTAACTGTATCATTGATGATCATTTGAAGCCTGGAGGCATGGGGTTACTATATTTAATAACCAATCTCAAAGTAGAAAAGAATGAAGAGGAATAATTTGTTGAAAATTTCCTGCACTGGAGATGGGAAGAGTGAAAAATTAAATGAACCTGCCTTGGTGAAGTAGTATCATGAAAGCTCTCCCTGTGTTTTCTTATATTTGTTTCCCAGAAATGCCTTTCACTAATTAATTCAACGTCAGCTTGCTCAAACAGAGGGATCTTATGTTGTCAAGATTGGAATACCTTTTGTGTGACTCAAGGAGTTGGTTTTCGTTGGGAGAGCGGATGACTGCTTGACTTCCCCTTAAGTGGTGGTCAGAGGAAAAAGAAGTGTGTTCCTCCTGGTGCCTGGATTGCTCTTAGTAGTTATAAGCAGGCCCTCCATTACGTTAAACTTGTATCATGCATCTCTGATATGGGTACCCATACTGTTTTTGCAGTACCAGTGATATAATCAGATGGTAGCTTAATGGGAACTTTAGCATTCTGGACCATCTGTTCATGTATTAATGATGCTTTAGGTTGATTCCTAGGAAAATTAGCCATGCACAAGATTCACTAAATGGATAATGGTGCAACTATTTATGGCACGTCTCTTCATACTGGATAAATGATGATTAGCCTATGATCATTTCACTTCTTTTGTCGATTGATGTAGAAACATAGGCTCAGAAAGCACCTACAGTTTCTTGACTTGGAGATACAGGTTTTATTCTATTTGTATTATTTATTTTGTCATTTTGAGTATTGATGGACACTGGACAGCATCATAAGGAATTTTTTTTGGGAAGAGATGCCCAAGTTGTACCACCACTACCATGTTCCTGCATTACTTTATGTTTGTGCCTCGGCGCATAATGCCATGCTCTTTGCTGGTCTTTCAGCTGGATTTGTCAAGTGTTTGTTGGTGTATTATTATTATTATTATTATTATGACTCGTGCTTAAATTTCCATGTCATGAGATACTCATCATCTGTCTCTTTTCTTGGGCAGTATTTTGGAACAACATTTATCCACAATGGTACTGACTCTTCCATGACAATACCCCAGTATGTCGATCCATATGCACTTCTGGAAGACGAAAGGATATCGCAAGCTGCCCGCAGTCTAAACTGAAGTAGTAAGCACCTGCACCTCCATATACACCAAGCCTCTTTGAACTTAAACTATAGTTGTCTGTTGTTTATTACCTTTCCTTCTATTTGATCTTACCCTGTAAAAATATCCATATAGTTGGACTCTGTGGCCTTATTGACTAATGAAGATATGTTCATATTAGTGCTCTTATATTACAAGAAATACTTGGTCAAATGAGATTACTTCACTTCAGTTGCTTTCTATTTTTTATTAGGGCAAACAACAAACTGTCCCTGTACTTTTTACGTTTTTTAGGAATGGTCTCTGTCTCTCGTAATTGGTCCCTATACTGATCAAATTAGACACAATTGGTCCTTTCGTCCAATTCCGTCCATTTTCAGCCGTTAAATCCTTACACGTGCCTCACATGGTTAAAAATCAGGGTTAAAATTATCCGTACAATCTTTCCTTTTGAATAAACCAAAATACCCATAATATTTTTGTTTTTTAAAACTAGATGTGAGGGTATTGATGGGCCTAGCTAAATTATAATGTTTACACCCCTTTCCTCTCCATCCCCAACCCCCTCTCTTCCGTTCCACCATGGCTGCCACCACCACTACCATTGCCGGGGAAAAGTCCACCACTGAAAGATGGGGAAAAGAGATAGAATCACAGTCCATGAAGAAAAATGGTTCTCCTCCATCCCAGTATGTCTCTCCCTTCTAAACAAAATTTGAACGAAACCCACCCAACCAAGATTAATATCTCTTTCTGCTTCTACTTCTACTTGCTCCTCTCTGCTTTATTTCACCCTCTACATACAGTTTTTGATTTCATTTCCAACCAGACGACCATATTTCTCTCCCTCTCTCTCTCTCTCTCACACACACAAGACAAAACAAAATGTCTGAACATAGCAAAAATGTCTGCATTATAGAACCAGCTACTTATCCCTCTTTCTCCTCCAGCCTCACTCCAGCAACTTCATCTCGATCACCATTGTCATGTCTTCCAAATCCAAGTAAGTTCCCTCTCTACCCTGGATCTGATTTGGAATTTCCCCCCACTTCTCTTTGCTTTCCGATTTCTACGCTATATGCTGATTTAATTTTTTCTTCCAATCGTCTCCCTTTCTCTCTTTCTTTCTGTTTATTTCCTTTTACCACAAAATATACACACACAAACAAAGAAAGGAAGAAACTAACTGCTTCTCTGCTTCACTTCCTAGAACCCACCCATCTGGTGCGTTTGAGCATTCCTTTCTCTCTCTCCTGCTGGGATATTTTTTTATTATTATATTATATTTTTCAATATGAATTGACCATTTTGCCCTTAAAAAAGTTTCTTGCTCTTCACATTAGGGCACTTAACGGCTGAAAATTGATGAAAGTGGACGGAAGGACCAATTGTATTTAATTGGATTGGTACAAGGACATAATTTTTTTGATTTTCTGTATTGTTGGCCTTTTTTATTATGCTGAGAACTCATAACTTTAATCCATAAAGTACATGGGTAGAAATAGTAATTATAAATTGAGAAGAAGTGATAGCGATTGCGTAACATTGGGAGTTTACATTTTGATGCACCCTTTTGTATTTAGGTCTATAGACAAGTTGTGTTTGTTCCCTTACAAGTAAAGCTTTAAGCTTTTCATTTCCTGAAGTCAATTCCAGTGAGATCACTGTATTGGTTAAGCTAAGCCTTGTGCTTGTTATAAAACAACAGGCTCCTCAATAATAATACCATATAGTTTTTATTTTTATTTTTAATTCCTGAGTAATTTCTACAAGACTACAATGATCAAAAAATGAAACTTAAGAGTAAGATTTGAAGGGCTTGAAAGCCTCCACAGACTTAATGAGGCCTTGAATAGATCCAGCCGCAACAAGAAGAGAGATGATCAAGCAAGTAAGGCTCAGAATCTGCAACCAAATCCAGGTGATAGAAAATTTGCGGATCTTCTTTTGTGAAATATACATCTCTATCGGAAAATACACTGTCAGTGGCCAGAACCCCAAAGCACCAAGAAGTCCAACAAAATCATTGAAGAACGGGAATAATGCAGCCAATGTGGTCGTGAATACTACGAATAGTGTTCTCCAGATCAACCTAAAAAAATTGAAACTGAGACCCATAATGGGATAATCTTGCCTTATGAATTTGTTTTCCGGCCATTTGTATCTACTCCAGGTTTCCACGAATGAAAATATTGGCTGGCCATATACCTACATAATGCAGTATAAGAGCTTTAAAACAATGTCTAAGCAGCATATAGGATTTGTTGGTATGTACCAATGTCGGTAGTAGTAGCATTTAATGTACCTGATAGGCTCCAATGAGATGAACAACGATGCAAATGTTGGCAAGGTCGACAAGCCAGAAAGGTTCATAGAAACCAAACCCAGTCAAGAAGTTCCCTGGTGCGTCATTTCCAAATGCGGCATATCCGCTCAGCCCACATAGCATGTAGAACAGGGTCGTGACCGAGATTCCGGAGAAGGTAGCCCTCTTCATCACTAGATTCTCAGGTGGGCTTGATTTTAGTGTGTCTTGTATCTCAATAAGGATACTAGAGAAGGAATAAGCGAAAGCAATGTTTCCCAGGGCAGAGAAGGCGTTCCACAGTTTTTCTGAACTTGACACACCATTCCCAATTGGTATTCCTGTCATGCTTGTTCTAGAATGTGCACCTCCTTCATGATAACAAGTCACATTATATGAAAACCAAATAACAAATGGAAGTGCGAATTGATAGTAACAAATAACTTATGGGATTTGAGTCTTCAGAGTTCGAGAGGGCCTTGTGTAGGAGTTGCTGCCGCTGAGCAGCTAATAGGGAGATAAATAGTCGGTTGTTGTGCAGTAGTGGTATATAAGTTCATCTCAAAAGATCATTTTCTTGTAAATGAGTCTATTAATGCAGTGAAGATATCGTGTTCTAGAGCAACTGATGAAGAAGAAAAATGCTGACCTGCAACTTTGGCTATGGAAAGACCAATACCAATGAATGAGTAGGTGAAAGACATGATAGCAGCGATGTAGGAGAGAAGTGAAAGCTTATGAAAGTTTGGTACTTGGCTGAAAATCACTTGAATAATCCCAAATATAATCATATAGCTATTGTTCTGTGTATGACATCCTGCACCATGGCCGGCCTTATGAAAACAATTTGATCTGTTAATAGCCCTGATAAAGCAAGAAAGATGAACAGAAGAAAATCATCCACATATATAAAGAATGTTGTGTGTGAGTGTTTTGGGGAGAGAGAGAGAGAGAGAGATGTTCAGTTTTGAGTTCTTACGCCATGCTTATGGCGGTAGTGATGGTGTATCCAATGGTGTATCCAGCAAGAGTTACATATTGTGTTATGCCACAGAACTGGACTTGAATTCCTCCTGTGGACCAGAAAGTGCAAGAAATTCATCAACTAAGGGTCTGTGGGTTTCAACTTTCAAACCCCAAATACATATTAAGTTTAAAGGATATCTGACCAAATAACAAATTCTTAATCAAATTAATCCATGTAATCTAGTCATCAGATACCCATTCGTGAATGTAACTTAGTTCGCGTAAAGAGAAGTGATTAAAAATTGTAAAATTACTTTTGTAATAGCATTCTTTAAAATTTTGCTATAATTGGAATCATAGACATAAGATTACTAGAAATATAAAATATTTAGAGTAGGTTTTTTGTCTTACGGATCTTAATTCGTAAGACGGAGCTTCACTCTCTCACAGTTCAAACCACCAATATACGGTGGATCGGGTAATGAGGATCGTTACAAAAAATATTCGTAAGACCGTCTTATACAAGTTTTTGCCAAATATTTAATTCCATGTATCATATCCATCATGAAAATTATGCCATGTTTTTTTTCATGAATAATTATCTTTTAATGAGAACTTTTTTAAAAAATAAAATTCTTTTAGTGTGTTTTTGTTTGAGGAGGCCAATAGAACTGTCAATATAGGTGTGAGGATCAACTCGTGGGTCGTAAAAACCCGCAATTTAGCGGGATGAGATGGGTTGACCTACCAATACAATTATTGAGTGTGAAGTTTAAAAGCAGGAGTTGGAATAACACTTTCCTAACCTTAATATTTCCTCTGATCAGGTAAAAATTTACTCCCTCCGTCCCTAATTTATTGTCCTGATTGACTCAGCGCACCGTTTAAGAAAACATATTTTATTGGATTATTAATATTGATTTAATGTGTAGTTTTTTAAAGGTGTATCTTGGTTTATACCAAAACCACATCGTGCTTAAGATTTGGAACCAATATTTGGTTTATATAAATTATTTTTAATGAAATTTACCGATTTTAATTTGGAATTAACATCAAAATTATAATCTACTAACAACAAATTATCATAAATAAAACAATCAAACAATGTAATAGTTCTCCAACAATCAAAATTTTGTTTGGTTTAGTATAAATAAAAATATAATTCGAGTATTTTAATTTTGAAGTCTTTGGGTACGGTTCAGACTTACAGTATGTGGGCCATAATTAAAGTAAGGTGAAAAAATAATGGTAAAGTGGTAAAAGTGATGTTCTAAAAAGGTAAGTTTCAAAGTGGACAATTATTTTGGAATGGACGAAAAATGAAAGGAGGACGATAATTAGGGACGGAGGGAGTACTATTTAATTTTGAGATATTTCACTTAAAAAATCTACTTTCAAAAATTAAGATATAAAAGTGTCATGTTATTACTAATAAACTACTAAAAGTATCATTTTCTTAAAAAAAAAAATTCTTTCAACGGAGCCGGAGGAAGTAACTATTAGGAATATTAAGTACTCCCTCTGTTTCAAAATAAGCATCGTTTTAACAAAGTTTTTTTTGTTCTAAAATAAGTGTCATTCTAGAATTTCACGAAACATTTTTTCACATTTTGTCAAAACTGTTCTTATTTATTACTTTCAAATTAAATGATTTAGAGGAGAGATTATTAAGAAAAAAGAGAAAATACTAATACAACTTTACTATATTAAATAAACTTAAATAAGGGTATATCAGTCTTTTTATAAGTTTTCTTAATTTGTATAGGAATTGCTAAAACAATATTTATTTTGAAACAGAAAGAGTAGTAAAGATAATTACATAAAAAAACCTCGTGTTGTTTCATGAATTTTAATATTATCTTTGTTATAAATTTAATGATAATTAGAAATAGTAATAAAATTATAACCTTTATTGAAACTACAAAAACAATTTTGCTAAGCAAATAGTATATTGATAAGATTTCAAAATTGGTCAAAATACAATGGTCAAATAGTTTTTTTTGACAACTAGTATGAACAAAAGAAAAATCGATTTGATCCATGCTATTTTGTCATTCTTTATTATCTTTCCACTTTTACCAAGAAAATCTTCTTTACCAATGCTATTTTGTCCCTCTTTTTGATCTTTCCACATTTCCACATTCCATAAAAATAACCTTTTTTACCAATGCTATTTAGTCACTCCTTTTGATCTTTCCACTTTCCACTTACAATAAAAAAAAATCTTTTTACCAATGCTATTTCGTCACTCTTTTTTTCTTTCCCGCATGTTCATTTTACCAAACAATAATACATTAGGGAAAACAATCAACTCTTTCTACTTTATAGTTGCTTGAGATGTAAAAAACAAAAATTCCCTTAAAGGTAAATCGAAAATGATTTCACAAAAGTGAAAATATGGAAAAGCTATTAACATTTTATTATCAAGTGTACGAGTAAATAAATCTCTCCATACATTGTTCTGAGAAATAAAGTACTGATAATAGTCGTTCCAACAAAAATATCACGAAGACGAGACTAGATGCTTAAAGAAATATGCAAGAAGAGCAAGAGAGAGTAATGGCAAATATATCCTCCCCACTTTTCTTATTGCGATTTTATGGGGATGAATAGAAAATAAAAATAAATGACAGATAGTTCAAGGTGGAGAACATTACGTACCAAGATTAGCGTTGACAGCATCCATATAATTATAATTTCTCTTGCCAGTAACTGGATCTGGAGATCGATAGCAGTCAGACAACAAAGTAGAAGTAAACCAAGTGATGACCGAGAAGAGTAGGAGAGAAATAGTCCTCCGATCCAGCCCAATCGTGCAATACACCATGCCAATGACAACACCCCGATCCAATCATCGCTTTGTTATTATATGTGCACTTGCGGTCAAAATGTTCCTATTCATCAAGAAAAAAACACCAAATTAACAAAAACATTTCAATTGACTCAAAAAGACCAAAAAAGAAACAAATGTTACGAATGAAATTGAGAATTGGCCTAATCAATAGGGATCATCCAAGATTTAAACAATTATTTGTGTAATTTAAAAAGAAATTAAACACAAATGAATGAAGTGTTACGGATGAACACGCACACACCAGTTCTTTTTCTGCCATCATCACTAGGATCGTAAGGACTACCACTGCCGCCGCCACCACCACCACCACAACCCTTTTCTATCTCCATCACTCTCTCTTTCTTGAATGTCAAAATTTTGGGAAATGATGAGAAAATGGAAAGACAAGGCAATTTATAGAATCTTGACCAAAGAGATGCTGGCTACACCCAAAATGCATAAAGCATTAAAGGCATAAAGAAAAAGATTACGACAATATATACACAATTTGGCATTTGGCCCTTCCCTCCATTTTGTTGTACAACAAACTTTGGACAATATAGATAGTGCTCAGACCAATCAAAAAATCAAATTTGATGGCGCAAGGTAGGGATTTAAAGAGTTATTTATGTAATATAATAAGAAAACACAGAAAGAAATAAATGTTACACATGAACACACACACTAGTTCTTTTCTGCCATCATCACTAGGAGTCTAGGATCGTCAGGACCTCCACAACCATTAAGGCCCTCTTCTATCTCCATCATCTTCTCTCTGCTTTATCTCACCCACTACC
>CM028380.1:12908780-12946990 GCA_013146195.2 Codonopsis lanceolata
GAAAGTCAATTGTTTTAAAATAATCTTAGTAGTTTATTAGTAATAACGTGACACTTTTATATCTTAATTTTAATCGATTTTTTAAATGAAATATCCAAACCAGAATAGTAAAATCTTTCTGCGATGGGAATATTAAGGCTTTAGGAAAGTGTTATTCCAACTCCAGCTTTTAAACTTCACACTCAATAATTATTTTATTACAACCCATCTCATCCCGCTAAATTGCGGGTTTTTATGACCCACGAGTTGATCCTCACACCCACATTGACAGTTCTATTGGCCTCAAACAAAAACACACTAAAAATTTTATTTTTAAAAAAGTTCTTATTAAAAGATAATTATTCATGAAAAAAACATGACATAATTTTCATGATGGATATGATACATGGAATTAAATATTTGGCAAAATTTGTATAAAACGATGCTACGGATATTTTGTAAGACGATCCCATTACCCGACATCGTATATTGATGGTTTGAGCTGAGTGGAGGCTCGAAATGCTTCAATTAAGATCCGTAAAGCGATCTTAGAGACTATAAATATTTTATGTTTCTAGTAATCTTATGTCTATGATTCCAATTATAGCAAAATTTTAAAGAATGCTATTACAAAAGTAATTTTACAATTTTTAATCACTTTCTTTACGAGAACTAAGTTACATTCACGAATGGGTATCTGATGACTAGATTACATGGATTAATTTGATTAAGAATTTGTTATTTGGTCAGATATCTTTTAAACTTAATATGTATTTGGGGTTTGAAAGTTGAAACCCACAGACCCTTAGTTGATGAATTTCTTGCACTTTCTTGTCCACAGGAGGAATTCAAGTCCAGTTCTGTGGCATAACACAATATGTAAATCTTGTTGGAACAACCATTGGATACACCATCACTTCCGCCATAAGTATGGCGTAAGAACTCAAAACTGAACATCTCTCTCTCTCTCTCTCTCTCTCTCTCCCTCCCCAAAACACTCACACACAACATTCTTTATATATGTGGATGATTTTCTTCTGTTCATCTTTCTTGCTTTATCAGGGCTATTAACAGATCAAATTGTTTTCATAAGGCCGGCCATGGTGCAGGATGTCATACACAGAACAATAGCTATATGATTATATTTGGGATTATTCAAGTGATTTTCAGCCAAGTACCAAACTTTCATAAGCTTTCACTTCTCTCCTACATCGCTGCTATCATGTCTTTCACCTACTCATTCATTGGTATTGGTCTTTCCATAGCCAAAGTTGCAGGTCAGCATTTTTCTTCTTCATCAGTTGCTCTAGAACACGATATCTTCACTCCATTAATACTCATTTACAAGAAAATGATCTTTTGAGATGAACTTATATACCACTACTGCACAACAACCGACTATTTATCTCCCTATTAGCTGTTCAGCGGCAGCAACTCCTACACAAGGCCCTCTCGAACTCTTAAGACTTAAATCCCATAAATTATTTGTTACTATCAATTCGCACTTCCATTTGTTATTTGGTTTTCATATAATGTGACTTGTTATCATGAAGGAGGTGCACATTCTAGAACAAGCATGACAGGAATACCAATTGGGAATGGTGTGTCAAGTTCAGAAAAACTGTGGAACGCCTTCTCTGCCCTGGGAAACATTGCTTTTGCTTATTCCTTCTCTAATATCCTTATTGAGATACAAGACACACTAAAATCAAGCCCACCTGAGAATCTAGTGATGAAGAGGGCTACCTTCTCCGGAATCTCGGTCACGACCCTGTTCTACATGCTATGTGGGCTGAGCGGATATGCCGCATTTGGAAATGACGCACCAGGGAACTTCTTGACTGGGTTTGGTTTCTATGAACCTTTTGGCTTGTCGACCTTGCCAACATTTGCATCGTTGTTCATCTCATTGGAGCCTATCGGTACATTAAATGCTACTACTACCGACATTGGTACATACCAACAAATCCTATATGCTGCTTAGACATTGTTTTAAAGCTCTTATACTGCATTATGTAGGTATATGGCCAGCCAATATTTTCATTCGTGGAAACCTGGAGTAGATACAAATGGCCGGAAAACAAATTCATAAGGCAAGATTATCCCATTATGGGTCTCGGTTTCAATTTTTTAGGTTGATCTGGAGAACACTATTCGTAGTATTCACGACCACATTGGCTGCATTATTCCCGTTCTTCAATGATTTTGTTGGACTTCTTGGTGCTTTGGGGTTCGGCCACTGACAGTGTATTTTCCGATAGAGATGTATATTTCACAAAAGAAGATCCGCAAATTTTCTATCACCTGGATTTGGTTGCAGATTCTGAGCCTTACTTGCTTGATCATCTCTCTTCTTGTTGCGGCTGGATCTATTCAAGGCCTCGTTAAGTCTGTGGAGGCTTTCAAGCCCTTCAAATCTTACTCTTAAGTTTCATTTTTTGATCATTGTAGTCTTGTAGAAATTACTCAGGAATTAAAAATAAAAATAAAAACTATATGGTATTATTATTGAGGAGCCTGTTGTTTTATAACAAGCACAAGGCTTAGCTTAACCAATACCGTGATCTCACTGGAATTGACTTCAGGAAATGAAAAGCTTAAAGCTTTACTTGTAAGGGAACAAACACAACTTGTCTATAGACCTAAATACAAAAGGGTGCATCAAAATGTAAACTCCCAATGTTACGCAATCGCTATCACTTCTTCTCAATTTATAATTACTATTTCTACCCATGTACTTTATGGATTAAAGTTATGAGTTCTCAGCATAATAAAAAAGGCCAACAATACAGAAAGTCAGAAAATCAAAAAAATTATGTCCTTGTACCAATCCAATTAAATACAATTGGTCCTTCGGTCCACTTTCATCAATTTTCAGCCGTTAAGTGCCCTAATGTGAAGAGCAAGTAACTTTTTTAAGGGCAAAATGGTCAATTCATATTGAAAAATATAATATAATTTAAAAAAAATATCCCAGTACATATCAGGAGAGAGAGAAAGGAATGCTCAAACGCACCAGATGGGTGGGTTCTAGGAAGTGAAGCAGAGAAGCAGTTAGTTTCTTCCTTTCTTTGTTTGTGTGTGTATATTTTGTGGTAAAAGGAAAAAAACAGAAAGAAAGAGAGAAAGGGAGACGATTGGAAGAAAAAATTAAATCAGCATATAGTGTAGAAATCGGAAAGTAAAGAGAAGTGGGGGGAAATTCCAAATCAGATCCAGGGTAGAGAGGGAACTTACTTGGATTTGGAAGACATGACGATGGTGATCGAGATGAAGTTGCTGGAGTGAGGGTGGAGGAGAAAGAGGGATAAGTAGCTGGTTCTATAATGCAGACATTTTCGCTATGTTCAGACATTTTGTTTTGTCTTGTGTGTGTGAGAGAGAGAGAGGGAGAGAAATATGGTCGTCTGGTTGGAAATGAAATCAAAAACTGTATGTAGAGGGTGAAATAAAGCAGAGAGGAGCAAGTAGAAGTAGAAGCAGAAAGAGATATTAATCTTGGTTGGGTGGGTTTCGTTCAAATTTTGTTTAGAAGGGAGAGACATACTGGGATGGAGGAGAACCATTTTTCTTCATGGACTGTGATTCTATCTCTTTTCCCCATCTTTCAGTGGTGGACTTTTCCCCGGCAATGGTAGTGGTGGTGGCAGCCATGGTGGAACGGAAGAGAGGGGGTTGGGGATGGAGAGGAAAGGGGTGTAAACATTATAATTTAGCTAGGCCCATCAATACCCTCACATCTAGTTTTAAAAAACAAAAATATTATGGGTATTTTGGTTTATTCAAAAGGAAAGATTGTACGGATAATTTTAACCCTGATTTTTAACCATGTGAGAGGCACGTGTAAGGATTTAACGGCTGAAAATGGACGGAATTGGACGAAAGGACCAATTGTGTCTAATTTGATCAGTATAGGGACCAATTACGAGAGACAGAGACCATTCCTAAAAAACGTAAAAAGTACAGGGACAGTTTGTTGTTTGCCCTAATAAAAAATAGAAAGCAACTGAAGTGAAGTAATCTCATTTGACCAAGTATTTCTTGTAATATAAGAGCACTAATATGAACATATCTTCATTAGTCAATAAGGCCACAGAGTCCAACTATATGGATATTTTTACAGGGTAAGATCAAATAGAAGGAAAGGTAATAAACAACAGACAACTATAGTTTAAGTTCAAAGAGGCTTGGTGTATATGGAGGTGCAGGTGCTTACTACTTCAGTTTAGACTGCGGGCAGCTTGCGATATCCTTTCGTCTTCCAGAAGTGCATATGGATCGACATACTGGGGTATTGTCATGGAAGAGTCAGTACCATTGTGGATAAATGTTGTTCCAAAATACTGCCCAAGAAAAGAGACAGATGATGAGTATCTCATGACATGGAAATTTAAGCACGAGTCATAATAATAATAATAATAATAATACACCAACAAACACTTGACAAATCCAGCTGAAAGACCAGCAAAGAGCATGGCATTATGCGCCGAGGCACAAACATAAAGTAATGCAGGAACATGGTAGTGGTGGTACAACTTGGGCATCTCTTCCCAAAAAAAATTCCTTATGACACTGTCCAGTGTCCATCAATACTCAAAATGACAAAATAAATAATGCAAATAGAATAAAACCTGTATCTCCAAGTCAAGAAACTGTAGGTGCTTTCTGAGCCTATGTTTCTACATCAATCGACAAAAGAAGTGAAATGATCATAGGCTAATCATCATTTATCCAGTATGAAGAGACGTGCCATAAATAGTTGCACCATTATCCATTTAGTGAATCTTGTGCATGGCTAATTTTCCTAGGAATCAACCTAAAGCATCATTAATACATGAACAGATGGTCCAGAATGCTAAAGTTCCCATTAAGCTACCATCTGATTATGTCACTGGTACTGCAAAAACAGTATGGGTACCCATATCAGAGATGCATGATACAAGTTTAACGTAATGGAGGGCCTGCTTATAACTACTAAGAGCAATCCAGGCACCAGGAGGAACACACTTCTTTTTCCTATGACCACCACTTAAGGGGAAGTCAAGCAGTCATCCGCTCTCCCAACGAAAACCAACTCCTTGAGTCACACAAAAGGTATTCCAATCTTGACAACATAAGATCCCTCTGTTTGAGCAAGCTGACGTTGAATTAATTAGTGAAAGGCATTTCTGGGAAACAAATATAAGAAAACACAGGGAGAGCTTTCATGATACTACTTCACCAAGGCAGGTTCATTTAATTTTTCACTCTTCCCATCTCCAGTGCAGGAAATTTTCAACAAATTATTCCTCTTCATTCTTTTCTACTTTGAGATTGGTTATTAAATATAGTAACCCCATGCCTCCAGGCTTCAAATGATCATCAATGATACGGTTACTACCACTTCCCAGTTTCCCACGCTTCCCACTTCCCCACCTTTTATAAATATTCCTTGATAAATAATAAAGATATGCAGAAAATTATCCCAAGTCTCCCTCTGAATTCTTCTCTAAATATCTGGTGTTCTTTCTAGTTCTTAACATTGGTATCAAAGCCGACTCCAATCATGGACACTCAGAGAAAATTCAATGCAGAGTTCTGTAACGACGTTTACGAAGCCTTGGCCTGATACAGATCTAGTTTCGACCGAATCAATGCAGCCTTGCAAACAATGTTAACTGAGTTGCAAGCTCTACTCACAACCTGACCCCCACCCCCCAAAAAAAACCTCCCTCACCTCCATTATCCTTTCTCAACCCTTCTCCCTCGCCCTCCAATTCTCATACTCAAATGGCAATCTCAGCCGCAACAGCTACCGCTTCGGCTTCTTCCTCGAAGCTCTCATTTTCTCACTCCCCTTCTTACTCTTCTTCTTCCCACCAATTAAACATCTCAAATCTCCCCCTCTCAAATGTTAATTCCCCACTACAAACAGTAGATTAATACTCCACTCCTCTTTTGTCCCAACCCTTCTACCCTTTTTCTCCATGATGCTCCGGCAAATCGACCCTCATTTCTGCCCTCACCATGTCCTTGGCCTCCACCACCAACGACGTTGGCAAGAAATATGATGAAATTGATGTTGCACCGGAAGAACGGGCCCATGGTATTACCATTAAGACCGCCACCATTGAGTATGAGACTGCTACACACTACTACGCCCACGTTGACTGCCCTGGACATGCCGAGTACGTCAAGAACATGATTACTGGTGCTACCTAGATGGCCGTCGTGATTCTCTTCGTCTTCGGCGCCAATGGCCCCATGCCCGAAGGCGTATACGGACTTTATCCTTGCGGACAAGGATGATTAAAGGGGGAGTAATGATACGGTCCGCCGGCCCTGAGGGTAGTCTGGAGGGCGACCGTCCTGGGCCCCCAATTTTGAGGGGCCCACAAAAATGGTAAAAAAAGAACTCGATTGGAACAACAAAAAACTACAATTTCTGCTACAAATAGACCTTGAATTCACCAAAAACAAATCCAATTGAGGAATGCACAAGTTCTTAATCATACTGAATATAGGAAAAAAAAGAATAGGAAAATACCTTGTTCAATTCGGCGAAGAAGGAAGGAGATGTATTTGGGCGTCGGAGGAGACGCCTACACCACGAATTTTGCCGGAACCAAATACAGCAGTGGAGAGAGCAGACGCAGCAGAGCGAGGGCGAGAAGACAAGGGGCAAAATAACTGAATTTGCTGTTTGTCTAGGTTAGGCTGTGAACTAAAGGTACGCTGTCGTTTTAAACAATTCTTTTACAATTTAATAAAATAAAAATCATTTAGGATTATTTGCAACTGAAATTGAATTGAGAATTTGAAACTAAAGTTTATCTGTTTCAAAATCTCTCGCAAAATTAAGCGGGTTTCTTCCCTCCGAACTATTTTTCCAAAACAGAACGTTAATTTTTTTAAGTTCAAAAAATAAAAATATTATATTAATAAATACAACTGAAATTGAAACCGAACATTGAAACAAAAGTTCATATGTTTCAAAAACCGTTGCAAAATTAAGCGGCATTCTTCCCTCCAACTTTTCCCCCAAAACATGATTCGACAAAATAGTTTTCCATTGCAATATGAGTTGCAAAATTAATTGTGCATGTCAATTTCCCTTGAGTACTTTTTACACTGAAACTGATTTCAATTATGTTGCAAAATTCTGTTTCAGTTGCCCTGTTTTCTTGTAATCGGAAAGCAAAGAGAAGTGGGGGGATATCCCAAATCAGATCCAGGGTAGAGAGAGAACTTATTGGACTTGGAAAACATGACGATGGTGATCGAGATGAAGTTGCTGGAGGAGCAAAAGGGATAAGTAGCTGGTTTTATAATGTAGACATGTTTGTTTTGTGTGTATTCTGTGAGAGAGAGAGAGGAGAGAGAGAGAGAGAGATAGATGGTCGTCTTGTTGGAAATTGTAAGAATCAACAATACCTAGGATTCACAAAATATGTTAATGCAGTTCGCAATGTAGCTTGTTACTGTAGCTACACTGGGAAGTGCATTAGTCAGAAACTCAAACAACGGAAGACTTTAAATCTAAAGCATGAATTAATCACAGAGGAATATCAAACAGTCTACAAGCATATGCTTGTAGACCTAGCCTTATGGCCAAAAAGATTTCACTAAAAAGATGAAGTGTTTTACAAAATAGAATGTGAAATCACCAAACCAAAAACTCTCACAAGACAACAAGTCTTGGAGAGCAAAATCCACATAAACTAAGGTGTAGAAAACGTGGGATTAAAAAATCAACTTCCTAGCAACTCTAGGAAAGTAAACAGTCACAGCAGTTTCAATGTAGTTCAGGATGAAGCTTCATCCGGAACTGCATTCAAACTTCAGCAACTCTATTTTTCTGAATGCTCTCTTTTGGTGTACTGCCTTCTGCTCTGCACTGCTAGTCTGTACTGCACTCTCTATCTTCGTGTTTTCTGCCTCTATGTCGTGCTCCTTATTTATACAATGAAGCAGACATACACATTAATTAGGAAACAAACTCCAACATACTAAAGGATTAGGAGTTAGTATTGATAACCAAATAAACTACCTTTATTTCAAAGATTCTATTACCAAATAAATAAGGATTCTTAGAGAAGATTTAGGAATGAAATATTGCCGAGATTTTGTGTCCAAAAATACACCTAAACTTTAGGATCAAGAAAATCAAAATATTATCAATATTTTGTTTTAAAAAATACACCTAAACTTTAGGACCAAGAAAGGTTAGAACAAGACCAATATAGGACATGTCTATTTTTCCCTTACAATCTCCCCCTTTGTTGAACCTTTCTGGTCAAAGTATATGACAAATGTTTTTCCAAATATCCAACACAAACCAGCTTTCCCAAAACCTGCATTGTTAGTATAACTCCCCTTGAATTATGCAATCAGATAAGAACTATAAAATAGTATACATCAGGCTATCAAATATGCAAATATCCCAAACCAATCACAAAGTATCTAAGGCAGAGCAAGGTTATTACAGACCAAATAGCCAGAATGTTTTGAATATCTCAAACAGATTACACACTAAAACAGAAACAGTTAGATTCTATAGATTTTGTTTCTTCTTCAATCAGCTTTACTCAGCATCCTCATCTTTTAGCCTTTGAGCAGTAGGTTCAGAAGTAGTCATAGTAGCATCAACACTTGGCATCCTATCTCCCCCTGTTTGGCCAGAAGAGGGAACATAATGCATAGCAATCCATGAGGTGTACTAGGTCTCCAAAGCTTGACGATGTGTAATCTGAGACCTAATGTACACCAGCTGATCTTGGATGAAGGATATGGCTATAGGAGCTAGAACCCCAGCAGATAAGGAATCAGATGTTGATGTAGTACCAGATACAGCTGCAATGGGAGCTGCATTGGTCAAATCTGGAACAGGTGTAGGAACTTCAGGATGGGAGGCAGAAGGTGGAACAGGAGCAGGCACAGCAGATTGAGATCCAAGAGTGGATTGATAGGGATAAACCAGAGGCAGATTCAGAATTCTATCCCCCTTTAGCAGTTTTGTGGAAATATGAAGGGGATCAAGGATAGGGGTCATCCTTTCATTTTCTTTGGGAACAATACCCTGTGCTACTATAATGTAGTAAATCTAGGAAGGATAAGGGAGGGCTCTCTTATCCCTTTCAGATTCTGCAAGGGAAACTACCTTCCTAAACACAAAGTCACCAAAGTTAAATGGCAGTCCTAGACCTATCTAATACATTATTTTTGCATGTTCTTCAGTAACATCATTTGAATTGGAGGTAGGAGCCCAATTGGCACAATAGACTTTGTGCATGACAGCATAAAAGAAAGTTAGTTTGGATGTACTAACCTTGGCCCCTTTCCCTGGCCATTTTGTAATCAAACCACCAGTCAACTCTTTTACACATAAATTCAAATCAAAAATAAGCCCAACCACACCTACATCAGGAGTCCCATAATGTCTATTTATGAGGGATTGAGAGAATTCTAGCATGTGATTCCTAACAAAGACCTTTCCAAAAAATGGATCACTAGCTAACATGACCCTCTTTTCAAGGTTGCATAGAATTCATAAATTATCTCCCTAACATAGGGAGCAGCAGAAGACATTGTAACAAGTAGGCCTCTATCAAAATAAAATTGGACCAAATTTTGGGCAATAAGATCCACCATTGGAATGTCTCTTTATCTACCAATCTCCAAGCAGTGTTATATCAAAGAGAGGCAGCAGAAGACATGAAGGTCTCAGAAACTAGATTACCTACATCCTTCCTAGTAGATGCAGCAGTGAATGTAGCTTCTCCAGAAACTGCATTAGGAGCTACATTGGTCATGGAGGCAGCTCTTCTTCTTGTAAACCTCACTGGAGCTGTATCACTTTCTTTAGAGACTTCCTTCTCTTCAAAATCTTGGTCTGAGCTATCATCAAACTCAGAGGAACTGGAAGATTTTGTTGGTCTTGGAGTTAGTGAAGGAATAGGAGAAGCATTCTTCAAATTCACTAAATACTCAACTGTGGGTTCCCGGGAAATTGCTCCCGCGCCCCGCGCGCCCTTGAATAGGGGTGCGCGTACGTGCGGATGCGGTGACATCCACTGCTCCCCTTCCACCCTCCCTTGTCTAGGGGAGGACGAAATCAAATGTGCGGGAGGAGTGCTGTCGGAATAGCACGTTGGAATGCGCCTCGGTGGCCTTTAGTGGATTTTGATCCAATATGGGAGCTTTGGATTTTCTATGTCAAGTTATCCCTTTTTTAGGGGATACCAGGATATAGGAAAACATCACCTTTCCATTCCCATCCTCCCTTGTTTAGGGGAAAACGTGAAAGTGCAAAGAAAGATGTTGCAGCACCCCCACTATGGATTTTATGAAAATAACCTTATGGCCTATTTCGGATCACTATGAGTGCTTTGGGTTTTCTATGTCAAGTTATCCCTTGTTTAGGGATACCAGGACATAGGAATACATCACCTTTCCATTCCCATTCTCCCTTTTTTAGGGGAGAACGTGAAAGTGCAAAGAAAGATGTTGCGAGGCCCCACTGGATCCAAAATGTTTTTAGAGTCGCCATCTTTATTTTAAGGCAAAAATAAAGCAAAACCAGAAAAAGAAAACCAGAGATGAAGAAAACGGGTTCGGAGGCTAAGTTACGAGTTGGGAAGGTGCTAGGCACCCAACTCGCCCTTTCGGTCTCAAAACGGTTTTTGGTTAAAGTATGCTTTTTGTTATATTTATTAAACAGATAAATAAAGCATTAACTGCCTACAAATACATCCATTACATCTATATTATTTACATACTTGCAACAATCTCTTTTACAAACAATTACAAATATACTTGGAAATATTTTGTCATTATAACGGCTACATTTAGTATTATTTCCTAACAAAATCCGGCAAGATAATCGCTATATATTTACATTGGGCCGGATTGGAAATAATACTATTACAAATAAAGACTTTAATGAATAGATAAAGCAAATAATTACAAATACATCTGAAAACATTTGGCCATAATAACGGCTACATTTAGTACTATTTCCTAATTAAATCCAAGCACAACCGCTTATATGACTACATTGGGCCGGACCGAAATAATACTATTACAAAAATGACAAGACTTTAAAATAAAAACTTACAGAACTAGGGTGTGCTCGCTCGTCCTCTGAGAGAGAGAGTCTTTTTTTTGTTGAAGTTGTGTGTTGTGTGTTGAATTTGGGCAGCGTGGATCGCTCGAAGTTACTTTTCGGCCTCGGGATCGGGGCAGGGTAACTGTTTGTGTTTGGTTGTTTGTTGGCTTGAGGTAGGCTGAAATCGGGCAGAATAACGGCTTATTTCTGGCGATTTGGCCTTTTAAATCGGGCAGAGCAACTGCTCTTTCCACGACTTTTGGACCGGGAAATAGGGTGGATACCTAGCTGGGGGGCTAAGGTACACTTCTATCGGTTGGTTTTGTGTTTGGAGGAAGTTTGGCGTGTTTCGAGGCTTTGAGGTGATCTCTCACTATCTCACACCGCTCTAATTCTCCGTAACGTTAAGCAGAAGCTTTACGCAAAGAAAGAGTGCTGAAATGAGGAGTCGGCCTTCAGTATTTATAGGCTGAATCAGGGACACGGCATGAATTAAAATTTCTTCATCGCGCTCCGTTTGATTGTAGAATGCGTTGAGACAGTTGTGAATTACGGCAAATGAATTGGATGAACAATAGCAGAGAAGGCTTTTTGGGCGCCACCCCCTCCTGATTTGGGCGCCATGCCCAAATTAATGGGTAGCCACGCCCAATTTTCAAAGTATGCCCTTTTTGAACATCCAGGTCCCTGCAATTTGTCCTTTTGCGCATCCTGCTTTGTCCTTTTGCACTTTTGACCATGTAACTTGACATTTGTTAATGTTTTAACAGGTCTTGATATTTTATGTCATGTCACATACTAGGGGTACGAAATTGGGGTGTCTACAGAGCCCCTCAACGATGAAGTCTACGGGTAACCCGCAGCTTACTGAGTAGACGAACATCGTTGATAAGAATAGACTCTCCAATTTCGTTTTATTTTCAAAACGAGGGAGAAATATGCAACAGGTAGCAGTTATAATGCAGCAATTTATCAAACCTCCATATCCTAGACATTTTTAGTCAGTTATAGCAGGTTATCGCAGTTTTTAAGCAGATATGCAAATTGAATGCTCTGATGGTCGGACCTACTAATGTAGGCTGCCTACGTATCCCTTAATAAAAGGAATCAGACCAAACGTAGTTCGGCCTAAGCCGAAACAAACAACCAATTGAGGAAGTTGTGCTCTTTTTTGGGTCAAACCCGTCCGAGAACACAAACGAAGAAAAGATTTTCATGTTTTTCGAAAAGCCGTATTCTTACGGTCCGAAACCGTTGTTAAATACGGTATGAAGATTTTTGTGTTTTTCGAAAACCGTATTTCCCCCGGAAAGTACCTGTCGATGAAATACGTTAAGAGGCGCTTTCAAAATCATGTATGGCTGGCCATATCTCCGATTTCCAAACATAATAAGAAAACTTCAAATTTTCGAAAACTGTATCCGACCGATAAACTGTCATCGAATACGACAAAGAGAATTTTCTTCAAATTTTCGAAAACTGTATCCAACCGATCAAAATCCGTCGTTGAATACGTCAAAGAGATTTTTCTTTTTCTTCTTCCTCTCTTCTTCTTTTTTTGTTTTTTGAATATTCTTCTTTTTTTTTCTTTTTTTTTTTGAAATCAAAACTCATTTTGAAAAAGAGTTTTTCTTTTATTTAAAAGCAAACCTTCCTTAAAAGGAAATTATTCTAATAGTCAAGGTAAGAATATTGTACCTGACTTACCTTCGGCTGATCTTGGTATTTTTGCCACTTTTGCTGGGGAATTTATTCTCTCTTTCTTTCCCTTTTTTCTTCTTTTGTTTTCCTCTTTTTTTTTCTTCCTTTTTTTTTTTTTTTTTATTGTTGTGATGTGATGGTCGTGCCTACCGAAATAGGCTGCCTACGTATCCTTATTCAAGGAATCAGACCAACGTAGTTCACCTTTGCTGGGGATTTTGTTCTTGTTCTTTTCTTTTTTTGCATTTTTTCTTTTCTTTGATTGTTTTTTTTTTCAAAAGGAAAAGGGACTTACCTTTGCGAAGTTTTCTCGATTTTTCGCTTGTCCTTGTCTTCTTTGGGATCTGAGTTCTTCCTTCTCTTCGGGATGAAAGGCCGTCGAATTTGGTTAACAAAATTGCTTTTGTTAACTTTCCGTTGAGTCTTAGGGGCCGTTTTGCAACTTTGAAATTTTGAGGACTTAAGTGTTGATGCTGAGTTGCTTGGAGGGGGAAAAGTGAAAAATCCCACTTTTTCTCTCTTCTTCACTTACGGGATGAAAGGGCAGCCATCATTTCTTTCTTCCTTTGCTTCAGCTTTCTTTTTCTTCCATTGCCGACAAAGTGAATTTTCTCTATTCCCTTCATTTCTTCTTCTTTCTCTTTTTTTTTTGTTTTTTGTTTTGTTGTTTTTTTTTGTCATTTGTATCTAAAATCTGTACAGACATGGGTTATGCAATGCAGTATAATTTTACATGATATGAGAAAATAAAATGCACACTCAAAATACATGCAGAAAATAAAGCTATACCGATATCTAAGGGTAGTGGCACGCTGTATCTCATAAATGAAATTCAAAGGAGTGTACCTTCGGGCTTGAGCGGGCTTTTCTTTTTTTTTTCTTTTTCTTTTTTTGATATGCGGGGAGAGGAAAAGGCAGTCACCTCCTTGTGTTCTCGGCCATATAGTTGTTGCAGGGCTATACTTGGCATAAGGCTATTCTCATAGCCCCTGCATTTTTCTTCGCAATCACCTGAATAGTCGGAATCTCATTTGGTCATTTCAGAGTGTGGATAATAAATAGGACGTGGACACTTCGGTGCTTCTTGTTCGATGAGGATCGAGCCTTTTTCTGCGCCTGCGTAAGAAGTATATGGGCCGTACGGCACATCGCAGTATCGATGGACCACTTCGGGGCTGAAGCTGCAAACGAAGGGAGATTTGGGGGGAACAAGTGGGGGTATAGGCAAAAGTATATATGTGCAGGCATAATGCATAATGTAAATGTCTTAATAAAAATTCCTAAGTTGCACCTTGGGACCTGAATTATTATATTTTAGTGTTTTAATGTGAGCTTCTGTCGTGGTTTTTCTCTTTCTTTTGTCAGTCGAGCCTGTTGCATACTGAAGATTGGAGATAGAATGCTGAGGATTCAAAGAGTGCCTTCTCTCCCCTTTTTCTCCTGATTTCCCATTTTTTCTCTTTTTCTTTTTTCTGCTCTAACTTTTGCCTAGGCTGCCCTTTCGGGTTTTCAACCTAGCGAGCCCTTGTTTCTTCTTTTTGTTTTTTTTTTCTGCTCTAACTTTTGCCTAGGTCGCCCTTTCGGGTTTTCAGCCTAGCGAGCCCTTATTTCTCCTTTTTGTTTGTTGTTTTTTTAATTTGCTCTAATTTTTGCCTAGGCCGCCCTTTCGGGTTTTCAGCCTAGCGAGCTGGAGAGGGAAGCACTTGCCGGATAGGGTGTCTCAAGCATAATACCTTTTGAGCTCAATGAGATTGGAGGGCTGAACTTGGTCTTTTCTTTCTTGGCTTGTGAGGAGTACGGCATCTCCTGACCGGATCTCTTGGACAATATACGGCACATCGTGGAAGAGAGTGGTAGCAGCCCTTTGATAAGTAGCCCCAGCATTTTTTTTAGCCCAGACGGCATGACATGATAGCAGTAGGTTCCCCAAGGAGTGATGAATGAAGTCTTTTCTTGGTCTTCTGCTGCCATTTTGATTTGGTTTGACTATGGCCCAGCATGCCGAATGGAGTTGACGTGCGACTGTTTCATGCCTTCTTTTAGAACTTGTAGTGACCATTCTGGCTTGATGCGGCGGAGCTTTTGTCTGATTGGCTGAGCATCCGAACATGTGGGGATTCAGTGTTTGACTTATGACTGGGTCTACCCTAGACACATCTTCATAGGATCAGCTAAACATGTCCACGAACCTTTTGAGGAGATCCATTAGTGTTATCCTTTTCAGAACCTTGCAGGGAGCTGCCGATTTTGACTTCTTTTGATTTCCTTGTTCAGCCCCAGATTGATGATAGACAAGTCTTCAGCTGCTGCTGCTGAGTGATGTTGTTCCTGTTGCTTAACTGACTTTACAAGCTCAAGCAAATATTTTTTATCTTTTGGGTCCATTTCATCAAATGACTCATTATTATGATTATTTAATGTGTCTTTTAATGTAGGTGCAACTAAGGAATAAGCAAAGACATTCATATTATCATTAATAGCAAACTGCACGGGGCTTATTACATTATTGAGGACCTGGGATTTGAGATCCTCATTATTAGGGAGCGGATCGGTAGATGACCAATCCGTAAAGCTAGGGAATGGAATAGGGATAATATATCCGAAGCGGTCCACCAGATCTGCGAGCGTTAAAAGCGGGCTGGTCGTAGTATACTAGTCTTGCAGAGGCTTATTAGAAACAAACTCAAACTCAGCAGGGAGCTTCTCGTAATCAGTACCTCTACCTATCATACCCAGGAAGTTTTCATCAACCTCAATCATGTTGATTTGAGGTAGAGGGTTATTGACTATATTTGGTCTGGGAGGAGGTTTTTCAATCACCTTATCATCTATCAAATCCTGGATAGCATTTTTGAGCGTGTAGCATCTGTCGGTGAGGTGACCACTGCAGCGATGGTATTCACAATACTGAGCATGGTTCCAGTTGTCAGGCAGGGGGTTCGGTGGTCTATAGTTTTCCAAAGGCTTCAACACTCCCTGAGCCATTAGCCCCCGCAGATCTGGGAGGCTTGCGCTCATCATAATGCCGGTTTTGATTCTCGAAATTTGCTTGGGCCATGATTCCTCCGATGTTGACACTGCTCGCTCCATAAGACCATGGAACAGTGCCATAATTTTGGGTAGGAAAAGTGGCTGATGCATTTCCTACCACATTGACGGTTGGTGAGGGTGTGGCTGCGGCTGTCTTCCCTTTAGAGTAACGGAAAGAGATAGGAGACGTATTGACTTGTAACTGCCCTGTTCGTATATCATCATCTATACGAGCTCCTATCTCCACTATTTCTTTGAAATTGGTGTAAGGGAGATACCGCATGTGTTCCAGGTAAATGGGCTGGAGGTTTTTGATGAACATTCGGCATGACTCGGCTGGATCAGGCCTGTCAAAAGTCTGGGCCAACTTTCTCTTCCATCTGACCGCGAACTCAGCACATGTTTCTTTTTCCCTCTGGGTGCACGACTCAAGGTCCCTTCTATTTTCAGGACTGGTGTTGTCTTTGTACCTTTCCAGGAATGCTTCAGCTATCTGGTCCCACGTATTCATGGTGCTGCTATCAGACAACATTAGCCATTGTTTGGCAGCCTATCAAGGTGAGGTGAAAATTGGAAGCCATAGCCTCAAAGCTAGCTCCCCTTGACCGCATGCTGGAATAAGATTTTAAGTGGGATATAGGGCATCCAGTTCCATCAAATTTTTCTATGTCGCATTTTGAATTTGAGAGGCACATCGCCGGTTGTAATGTCGGTGCCGCGTAGAAAATTCCCCTTTGTTGAGAAGTTTGAGTACCATGGCTTTTATATTTTCCACGTCGGCCTCTACTTTGGTGGTGGGGAGTTGGCTTTGGTATATCTTGTTTGGATTAGGGAAGGTCAAGGTTAAATGTGTCCGTAAGGATTTTGGGGGATATGGATATTGGGGTGGGTTTTTGGATATGTATATTGGGCTGGTGGATTCTGGGCTGGATAAGGAATTTGGGTTGGTGAATTTTAGGTAGCTGGATTTTGGGTTGGTGGATTTTGGGTAGCTGGATTTTGGATTGTTTCGGCTGGGCGGCCAGGATCATTATAAGGTAAATAAGTGGTAACTTGGCCTGGCGGGTTATAATTTGGTGGGTCCATATGTGAGTTGTTCTGGAGTGGGTTAGTTATGGGAACATGGAGGTCATTTGGGTTTTGGGGAACTTTGGTGCTTGGGGAAGGATATGAAGGATAGGACGGGTAAGGGTTGATATTTGGGTAGTAGGGACTCGGTGGAGGATTGGGATTTGGGGTAGTGGCTATATTTGGTGGGTTAGTGTTTGGCTGAGGAGTTGGGTTTGGAGGCACATGAGATGTGGATGCTCCCTGGGGGACTATAGGGGAAGAGTTTACCTCACCGCTGGGTTTTTGACCTTGTATAAGACTTGCTATTTGGCTTAGCAAGAGTTCATGTCGTGCATCCAGATTCTGGTCTAGCCACTGCTGCATTGCCGGAGTCGGAGCATATCCTGGAGCCCCTGAATCTGTACCCATATCGGACTGTTCATCTGTTGCCATACTGCTCGGATCGTATTTTTCATCGATTCTACCCTTTGTCTCGATTGCATCGATACCTCTGCTCGACGCCTTGTTTCCCGTATCAACGGCCGATCTCGCCTTTCCAAATCCGGCCCAGGTTTCTGAGGAAAGTGGGTTTTGGATGTATCAGAAGGCTGGCTGAAGGCTTTCTGGGCTTGGAGTACAGCGTGCCTTTATTAGTATATTTTATTATTTATTATTTTCCCTACAAAATGACCGGATAAGCACCTGCTTAATTTTGACAGTCTCAGGACTTTTCCTGGAACAGTGGATTCTTTCTCCAGAGTATAGGACCAACGTATTCCACCTACCTTTCGACTCCCCGAGATCGGACTGATCCCAGGCGAAGGGCCTATACACTTTTCGGGATCCACCATTCGAAATGATCTAGGTCAAGCATTTGAAAATAATAAATCAGCCCCAGTGTATTTTTCTTACTTGCGCAAAATTTTTCTGACTTGCACAGATTTTTTTTTTGACTTGCGCATTTTTTTTGACTTGCGCTTTTTCTTTTTGACTGGGGCTGACTCACAATTTAAAATGCAAAAACCGGTCGGTCTTTGAAGTGTCCTGAAAATCTATATGCAATCTAACGTTGGCTTATGCAGGGGGGTAGGCTAGCTATGGTGTAGGGTAGCAGTTCGGAATATATTTATATGCATGTGCGCGTGTGTGTGCGGTATCTAAAAAGCAAAAAAGTTTTTTTTTCAGATATAGAAATAGAAAATAAAACAGATATGGTCTGTCTTGCTGTTATGTATGGATTTTCTCGGCTTTTTAGCTTAAGCGTGAGCAAGCAAGCATACCATCAAGAAATAGAAAGAAAAGCGGGGAATCTATCTATTTTTAGAAAATGGGTCCTAATCCCCAAAATAAAATGACAGAATGAATGCAAGTATATATGTATTTTGCAAAATGAAAATAAAGCAGAATAAAGTAATATAAGGCCGAAAATGAAAAGATTTTTTTTAAAAAAATAAAGCCCCGGCCCTTTTGTTGTGCTGCCCGGATAATATTAAAATATTACATATATACATATATTATATATAATTTTTTTTGATTATTTTTTTGAAAAATACGAATATTTTCAAGTATATCCGTAACAGTGTTTGAAATGAAACTGCTGCAAGATGGAGGATCATATCCACAAATATAGACACGGATGTTAAAGGAACGCAATATTAGACTGTTTTAAATTAATATAACAAGCATACGTTAGCCAGAAAAAAAAGAAAAAAAAGTTTTGGTTACTGAGTCTAGCCCTCCATTTTTATTTATTAAAATAAAAACGATCTCCCCAGCAGAGTCGCCACTGTGGGTTCCCGGGAAATTGCTCCCGCGCCCCCCGCGCCCTTGGATAGGGGTGCGCGTACGTGCGGATGTGGTGACATCCATCGCCTGCTCCACCCTCCCTTGTCTAGGGAGGACGAAATCAAAAGTGCGGGAGGAGTCGAATAGCGTTGGAATGCGCCTCGGTTGCCTTTAGTGGATTTTGATCCAATATGGGAGCTTTGGATTTTCTATGTCAAGTTATCCCTTTTTTAGGGGATACCAGGATATAGGAAAACATCACCTTTCCATTCCCATCCTCCCTTGTTTAGGGGAAAACGTGAAAGTGCAAAGAAATATGTTGCAGCGCCCCCACTATGGATTTTATGAAAATAACCTTATGGCCTATTTCGGATCACTATGAGTGCTTTGGGTTTTCTATGTCAAGTTATCCCTTGTTTATGGGATACCAGGACATAGGAATACATCACCTTTCCATTCTCATTCTCCCTTTTTTAGGGGAGAACGTGAAAGTGCAAAGAAAGATGTTGCGAGGCCCCACTGGATCCAAAATGTTTTTAGAGTCGCCATCTTTATTTTAAGGCAAAAATAAAGCAAAACCAGAAAAAGAAAACCAGAGATGAAGAAAACGGGTTCGGAGGCTAAGTTACGAGTTGGGAAGGTGCTAGGCACCCAACTCGCCCTTTCGGTCTCAAAACGGTTTTTGGCTAAAGTATGCTTTTTGTTATATTTATTAAACAGATAAATAAAGCATTAACTGCCTACAAATACATCCATTACATCTATATTATTTACGGACTTGCAACAATCTCTTTTACAAACAATTACAAATATACTTGGAAATATTTTGTCATTATAACGGCTACATTTAGTATTATTTCCTAACAAAATCCGGGCAGCATAACTGCTTATATATTTACATTGGGCCGGATTGGAAATAATACTATTACAAATAAAGACTTTAATGAATAGATAAAGCAAATAATTACAAATACATCTGAAAACATTTGGCCATAATAACGGCTACATTTAGTACTATTTCCTAATTAAATCCGGGCAGCACAACTGCTTATATGACTACATTGGGCCGGATTGGAAATAATACTATTACAAAAAATGACAAGACTTTAAAATAAAAACTTACAGACAGCCTAGGGTGTGCTCGCTCTGTCCCTCGGAGAGAGAGAGTCTTTTTTTTTTGTTGAAGTTGTGTGTTGTGTGTTGTGTGAATTTGGGCAGCGTGACTGCTCTGAAAGTTACTTTTCGGCCTTGGGATCGGGGCAGGGTAACTGTTTGTGTTTGGTTGTTTGTTGGCTTGAGGTAGGCTGAAATCGGGCAGAATAACGGCTTATTTCTGGCGATTTGGCCTTTTAAATCGGGTAGAGCAACTGCTCTTTCCACGACTTTTGGACCGGGGAAATAGGGTGGATACCTAGCTGGGGGGGCTAAGGTACACTTCTATCGGTTGGTTTTGTGTTTGGAGGAAGTTTGCCAGGGTTTCGAGGCTTTTGAGGTGATCTCTCACTATCTCACACCGCTCTCTAATTCTCCAGCGTAACGTTAACGCGGAGAAGCTTTACGCAAAGAAGGAGTGCTGAAATGAGGAGCCGGCCTTCAATATTTATAGGCTGAATCAGGGACACGGCAGGAATTAAAATTTCTTCATCGCGCTCCGTTTGATTGTACAATGCGTTGAGACAGTTGTGAATTACGGCAAATGAATTAGATGAACAGTAGCAGAGAAGGCTTTTTGGGCGCCACCCCCTCCTGATTTGGGCGCCATGCCCAAATTAATGGGTAGCCACGCCCAATTTTCAAAGTATGCCCTTTTTGAACATCCAAGTCCCTGCAATTTGTCCTTTTGCGCATCCTGCTTTGTCCTTTTGCACTTTTGACCTGTAACTTGACATTTGTTAATGTTTTAACAGGTCTTGATATTTTATGTCATGTCACATACCAGGGGTACGAAATTGGGGTGTCTACAGATTCACTAAATACTCAACCAAGGTTCTTTGTTCATCAGAGAAGCTCATGTCTAATACATTGATCTCAGGCTCAGTAGGGGGACCATCATGAGAGGCATCATCATGTGAAGGAGATTCAGGCTGAAAAACCACCTTAGGAGATAGAATTAGGTAGTCTTCATCAGCAACCTCAAGGGGAGCAGATTCAGCACTCCAATGTTGTCAGTGGATACACGAGGTTCTACAACAAATTGAACCTCATCTTCAAAAGCTACAAAATCCTCATCATCGCTATCATTGGAAATCGGATGTCTTCTTCAAACAGACCAGGAGTTATCTTGTGCTTTTTGGCCTTTGCCACCTCAAAATCATTGGGGTTTTCTTAATTGCTTGGAATCCCTCTTAATCTCTTGGATTTGCGCACACTAGGGTTTCCAATTTGGGGGAAACCTGTTAAATCCCCGTGGTCTTCAACATTAATGGAATTGCCCTTTTCTCCATGAAGGATACAAGAAAGGGTTTCAATAAGAGGATTGGAGATGACTATTCACTGCCATGGAGAATTTATGTCGATGCAATTTGAGGCGATGTAGCTTTGGGGGAAGAAGCACTAGAAGCTACATCGGCAGAAGGGGTCGTTCTTTGAGATTTAGAAGGGCCAGACGGTACAGAAGCCATCGAGACTTTTAGGGATTTTCAGAGAGGAGATGAAGAGAAGGAGATGAGAGCACGAGTTCTTCAGCAGAACGGGGAATCAGTTTGAAAAAGGAATGAGTGAGAGTGAGAATTACCTGGCTGAATCACTTAAGAACCCACAATAAAGGGATTAGTCGTTAGTTATATAAAACTAGGGAATTTGAGGTGGCATTTGTGATAACCCCAAAATGTGTTTGATTTTGAATGTAATTGAAAGAACGCGAGTAGCTAGGATTCTCAAAGATTTAATGTAGCTTGTGAAAAAGCTACAACGGAATCACAATAGACAGAAAAAATAACAAAACAACGGAAGACTTAATACTAAAGCACGAAATTAATCACAAAAGTTTACCAAACAATCTACAAGTCTATACTAGTAGATCTAGCCTCATGGCCAAAAAGATTTCACTAAAAAGGATGAATTGTTTTACAAAAACTATGTGAAATCACACAAAAAATATTCTCACAAGATAATGAATCTTGGAGAACAAAAACCCCACATAAATAGGTTAAACAAAACGTGGGAAGAAACAAAAACAACTTCCTTTAAACAAAACAGGAAGCACAAAACAGTTTCAGAACTTCTGATGTGTCTGCCAATGTTGCTGCATTGACTGCAACATTCGGACTGCTGAACTTCGGCACTTCAAAACTGCTTCAGAAACTGCTCGGATCTGCTCACACCCTCTATGGTTTTTGTTCTCTTTTTGGAGCTCTGTAAGAAGCCCGAATCCCAGCTCCTGAATATATAGTATGCGTCTCCTACACACACCCAAAAACAGTCCGTCTACTACAAGGAAAAGGATTAGAACTTAAGGAAAAAATCAACAACTTACCAAACTAATGGAATTTTGTTACCAAATATGAAAGTGATCAACAATCATGGTTTGACAAGGATTTATGCTAAGATTTTGTTACCAAAGATGAGATATACCAAAATCTAATCAAGGATTTTGTTACCAAAAATGATTCCTAGACTTTAGGATCAAGAAAACAAAAAATCTAATAAAAGATTTAGTTTCCAAAAATGTCACACTTGTCAAATATGAATTTTACCAAGAAAGGAGAAACAAAAATAAAATAGGTCATGCCTATTTTACCCTTACAGTAATCAAGGTTGACCAAATAACTCAAAATATCTAGAAAATCTGATTATGACTTGCAAATAGTGAGAGATAAATGAGAGTAATGTATATAGGGATAACCATGATTTCTTTTCAAAACTTGAATTTTTGAATTTCAAACAATAACATGGATTCAAAACAAACACAATAAAGGATATACCAAAATTATACAACCCCAAGCAGTTAATATAGCAGCACATATCCATTATGCAAAAACTCTTAATACTTCACAAAGATTAGACTCCCACTTAATATTTTTCAACATGGAATACTTTGGTAATTATTTTGTAATTTTTGAGATAAGGACTAAATTTCAATAGGCTGATACTATCAAATGCAGAACATGTCCTAAAGTTTATGCCTAACAAATAATGAAAGCAAATCAGGCAGCTTCTAGTCTAATGCAATCACACACAAGTGAAAAATGTCTAGATCATCTTGATGTAGTTCCGAATGAAGCAACATTGAGAGATGCATTCGCCAAAATTGTGATTTTATGCACACTTTCTCATTTTTTTGTTCATCACAACTATACTCATCTCCCACAAATTCTATAGGTACTTTATTTCCCTAAGAGTATAGCTCTACTTTATTCCAAGCGTATACACAACATGCCACTAGGAACCTTTCACACTATTTACCAAGGGAAGCCATTTTGCTTTTGATCCACCCATGAAATCCAAGGATTCAAAGTGCCAAAAGAAAATTACCACAAACATTGTTCATAGGTAGCTCTTTTCCGTTAGGTAGCTTTCACACTTTTTCAAGGGAATTCATTTTTCTCAAGATCAACCTATGAAAACCTAAGTTCCATAGTACCAAGATAAAATGTTACAATCCTTGTTTATTAAAAAGGTGGCTCTTTCCTTTGTGGACTTTAAACTTGCAAAACAAACCATTAGGAGAGAGTGGAAAATCAAGACAAAGAAGCCACAATTGATTTTCAATGCAAATCTCAGGCAACAAAAAGCACAAACATGTGAGATTGATCTAGTGTGCCCCCTAAATACACAAAGCAGGACCTTTTTAAAAAGGTTATGAAAACCTAAGTTAACCCTTTTTTGGATCGTTAAGTTAGGTTAAATGTCATTTTACCCCCGTCTTCATCATCAACATCTTCAAACCGTAAAAGAAAAAGGAAAAGGAAGAAAATAAAATGTTACAATCTCCTTGTTCGGCGAATCCCCAACCTCCGTCTTCATCCGCCCAAAAAGCCTCTCTCCGTCCAAACAGGCCACGCCATCCAACCTTCTCTTTCCTTTGTCGCCGCATCCATCACCGACTTTAAACTTGCAAAACAAAGTCTCCGCCATCTTAGGAGAGAGTGGAAAATCAACCCCAAGACAAAGAAGCCACAATTGATTTTCGAAATGCAAATCTCTTGTAGCAACAGAAAAGCACAAATCTTCCATGTGATCTCCTCCTCTCTCAACTTCATCAAAGATTTGTTTTTGTCTCAAACCCATGAGCATCCAACTCATACAAGCTTGGAGAATTTGCCCTTCTCCCTTCTAAATTTGGGTTTGATTTTCGCTTTGGATTTGGTGTCTATTGGTTTGATCTAAGCATTCAAATTGCTTGTTTGGGTCTATTGGTTTGATCTCGCTTCATCCGTAGCTCCAAAGAAATGATGTTTAAGTGATGAAGGAGAGGGCTTTTTTAAAAAAAAAATAACGTGCAAGTGTAGGGCCACTGCAAGGGCAGGCCAAAAAAAAAAACAGTGTAGGGTCACACGACACACATACCAAAAGATTTCCTAAGATTAATAAATCTCTCAAAATCTAGACTCTTAGTGAAAATATCAGTCAGTTGATTTTCAGTCCTAACATGTTCCATGCAAATAACACCTTGTTCAACCAAGTCTCTAATAAAGTGGTGTCTTATATCAATGTGTTTAGTTTTAGAGTGTTAAACATGATTTTTTGCTATACTTATTGCACTGGTGATTTCACAATACATGGTTAATACATTACTGTGTAAGTCATAATCCTTGATCATTTGATTCATCCATAAAAGTTGTGTGTACCCACTACTAGCAGCAATGTATTCAGATTTAGCTGTGGAGAGGGCAACACAATTTTGCTTTTTACTAAACCAAGAAATCAAGTTATTACCCAAATAAAAACATCCACCAGATGTACTTCTCATGTCATCAACACTACCTGTCTAATCAGCATCACTAAAACCAACAAGGTTGGTATTAGTGTGTTTTGTGTACCACAAACTCATAGTAGAAGTCTCACCAACATACCTAATTATACGTTTGACAGCTTTCAAATGAGAGACTTTAGGGTTTGCATGGTATCTAGCAAACAAACATACATTATACATGATGTCTGGTCGTGTGGCAGTCAAATATAACAGACTTCCTATCATGCTTCTATACAGTGTTTGGTCAACACTCTCAGACTTCTCATCTTTGCATAGTTTGTTGGATGTACCCATAGGGGTTTTCTTTTTCTTTCCATCCTCAAGACTGAATTTCTTCACCAAGTTAAGTGCATCCTTAGCTTGAGAGATGAACATCCCTTCATGCATTTGTTTTATTTGAATCCCAAGGAAAAATGTTAATTCTCCTACCATACTCATTTCAAAGGATGATGTCATGCAATGCACAAATTCCTTTTCTAAAGACTTAGAAGTGGACCCAAACACAATGTCATCTACATAAATTTGAGTAATCAAAATGTGTTTGTCTTTTCTTTGAATAAAAAGCGTCTTGTCCACTTCACCCCTTTTAAAACCACTTTTCTCAAGATGGTCTGTAAGTCTCCCATACCAAGCTCTAGGAGCTTGCTTGAGACCATACAAGGCCTTTTTTAATTTAAAAACATGTTTAGGTTTATGGGGGTCCTCAAAGCCTTTTGGTTGTTCTACAAAAACTTCTTCTTCTAGAATACCATTTAGAAAAGCACTCTTCACATCCATTTGTTGAAGAGTAATGTCAAAAAAGCATGCAATGGCAAGAAGAAGACGTATGGACTCAATGCGGGCAACAGGATCAAAGGTTTCATTAAAATCTACCCCATGAACCTGTGTGTACCCTTGAGCCACAAGTCTTGCTTTATTTCTCATTATTTCTCCCACCTCATTTGATTTATTTTTGAAAATCCACTTAGTTCCAATAACATTCACTGAGGTGGGTTTAGGTACAAGGAACCAAACATCATTTTTAGAAAATTTATCAAGCTTATCTTGCATGGCATTGATCCAACATTCATCTTTTAAGGCTTCATGCACATTTTTTGGTTCAATGGTAGACACATCACATGAAGCATGAAACCCTTCACACTCAAGTGTAGATAGACAAGCTAGTTTCATGTAGTCCACCTTACCTTTCTTCCAAGTTGACATTTCATCATGCCCATTACCTATGACTTGTGAAGAGGGATGGACTTTCTGAATACGGATGGGAATGTCTAGGCTACGATCAGTCAGACTGGAATGAGTTTCAGGTTGTTCAAGGTCTGTTTCAGTATCTGGAAAATTTCTGATGAATGTAGCTTCCGATGCAGCTGCATCCGGAATTGCATTCGAAACTGTATCCTGAATCACATCCACTGAATTTCTAGAACTTGCAAAGTCTGTATCTTCAGGGGCTGGAACACTGTTTGTAGTTGCAGGATCTGAAGTTTGCACAATTGTCTCATGATCTCCAAAGTCTAGTAAACCTGAAATATCATCCTCAACTGTTTTGTGGTCAAGATCAGTTAGATCATCAAAAACAATATTCATAGACTCCATAATAGTTTTTGTCCTAAGATTAAATACTCTATAAGCACGACTATTAGTGGAGTATCCCATAAAAACACACTTATCACTTTTTTAGTCAAATTTTGAAAGATGGTCCCTATCATTAAGCAGATAGAACACACACCCAAACACATGAAAATATTTTAAAGTAGGTTTCTTCCCTAGTAAAATTTCATAGGGTGTCATGGTGCTACTTGGTCTCAAGAAGACCCTATTTCCTATATGACAAGCTGTGTTTAGGGCTTCTGCCCAAAATCTTTTTAACAAATTTTTGGAGCTCAACATAACCCTAGCCATTTCTTGAAGTGTCATATTCTTTCTTTCTGCCACTCCATTTTGTTGTGGAGTTTTAGGGGCTGAGAATTCATTAGTTATGCCATTTGAAGCACAATAGTTAGAAAATGAGGAATTTTTATATTCGGTGCCATGATCTGATCTAATTCTAATAAGCTTCAGATCATACAAGTTTATTACACTGGTGTACCATATTTTAAAAGCCTCAAATGTATCTGATTTTTCTTTCAAGAAAACGACTCATGTGTATCTAGAGAATTCATCAACACATACAAAAGTATACTTTTTCTTCCTTAGACTCACTACTTTAATGGGACCCATGAGATCCGTGTGGATCATCATGCTTCACAAGCTCATGAAGTTTACGAAAACTCATGTGCCCTAATTTTTGATGCCATAAATCTATGATATCAATGCTAGCACTATGACAGGTTTGAGCATTATTGTACATATAGCGTTATCAGATGATCTAATACCTGTCAACAGACACTTGTTATTTGATCAAATACCTCATAAGAATTCTTATCAAACCTTACCTGAAGGTCATCATCACACAATTGACTGATGCTTATGAGGTTGCTCTTAAGACCTTGAACATGGAAGACATTAGTGAGCTTGGGAAGACCATTTACATTTAAAGTGCCTTTACCAACAATTCTACCTTTAGCTCCCCCTCCATACGTCACGGACCCTCCATTGATGTTCTCGTAGTCTTTCAAGTTCTCAATAGAACATGTCATATGCCTAGAACACCCACTATCAAAATACCAAGAACCAGCTATGTGTGATTTCAAAGATGTGAAGGTGACATTGCATTGTTCTGAATCAGACCACTTCGCACCGGGACATATATTAAAAGGCTCACAGTACTTGGATTTAGCATTCCTATAGCTACCTTTGGGAACCCACACTTTTCTAAAAGTTTTTGGCTGATGCTGATTTGGATGTAGCTTCGGATGCTGTTGCATTTGGTGTTGTACCTGGTTGCGGGCCAGGTATGCTTGTCTCACCTCCTCATCATAGACTGCCTTTTGTAGGTAACAAAAGGGCTGGATATGACCAGGCTTGTGGCAGTAATGAAACACAAAATTTCTTTTTCTAGTTTTTGGTTTTTTAAAGAAATTTGGTTCTTGAAAATTTTGATTGAACTGTTTTGGTGCAGAGGATGTACCTTCACCTTCTTTAACAAAAGTCTTTGGCAATAATCCAAGCTCAGACTTACCATTATTCCCGGATTTCAACATATCATCCAATTTGTGTTGGCTTGAATTCCATTTTGCCACAATCTCATTAGCCTTGATGAGTTCTTCTTTCAAAGTTTCAATCTCCACATTCTTCTTGCTCAGCAAACACTCCAGTCTTGTGATACACTCTTTCTGATCTTCATTTACCTTTTTTAGTGTATCAATTGTCTTTCCAAGCAATGTAACTTGAAGAGCCCTCTTTTTCCAATCCTTGTACAGCTCTTTGTAGGCTTCCAGCAGATCTGATTCAGATTCTCCACCATCTTCAGTGACAGAGGAGTTGAAGCAGTAAAAGTCATCCCAGCTTATGTCCAATGTAGCTTCCGATGTAGTTTGTGAGGCAGCTACATTCGGAGGTACATCAGCTGAAAAACCTGCAAGATCAAGTTGAGAGTTGTATACAACAATGAGGGTGATGAGATCACCTGGATCTTCATCATCACTATCACTCAAGGTAGCAGAAAAATTTAGACCCTTCTTTCTTAAGGTGTTTGCACATTGATTCGCATAATGACCAAATCTTTGACACTCCCTACACTAAATAGAATCAATATTCTTTCCACTGTAAGAAGGTTTTGTAGCAAAAGGATTGGTAAAAGGTTTTTCTGGAGTTTGAAATGAATTTTCTTTGGGAGTAAATTTACTAGAATCGGGTTTAAAAGAGGATTTGGAGTTTGAAGATGTAGTTCTGTTTTAACCTTTGGCTTTTAAAATGTTTTTGAATTTAGTAGTCAAAAGGGCCATAGAATCTTCTCCAAAATCAGACTCTTTAATTTCTTTTTGTAATGCAAGGAAATCAGGAGAGACATCAACAACAGATGGCAAAGCAATGTTTTTCACAAAAGGACTAGAGGACGATGCACCTTTGCCCTTTTGCTTTATTTGATCATTGAGGTTTAGTTCAAAGTTTTGAAAAATACCAGCCAATCTGTCAACACTCATTTTATCAATATCATGTGCTTCCTCAATAGCACAGATTTTTGCATTAAACCTTTCAGGCAAAGTGCACATCATTTTACTAACAAGACGATCATTAGTGATAGGATCACCTAAAGCCAGATCAGAATTAGACATGTCAAGAAGCCTACCATAATAAGACATGATATCCTCATATTCATTCATTCTAGTATTTTCAAATTGTGTGGTAAACAATCTCGCTTTGAACGAACACAGTGTCCTTCACACAAGGTTTGAAGGGCCTCTCATACATCTTTAGCGGACTCATAATTAGCTATAACCCTAAAAGTGTTGGCATCTAAGGCTTTGTATATGGCAGGCAAAACCTTTGAATTGAAGGAGGCAGTGTTTCTATCTTCATTAGACCAATCTGCTTCTTTAGTGATCCTTGCATCACCATCATTATCAGTAGTTTTGGGAAGCGTCAAACCATTTAGAACAACAAGTCACGCTCTTTCATCAATTGATTTGATGAATATATGCATCTTTACTTTCCAAATAGAATAATTCACGTTAGTCAAAGTTGGAGGACGAACAACATTCTCATATTGAGAATCCATCACGGCTACAACTAGAATCAACTCTTAATGGCGTCAAGAGAATGCTCAGATACCAATTGTAAGAATCAATAGTAGCTAGGATTCACAAAATATGTCAATGCAGTTCGCAATGTAGCTTGTTACTGTAGCTACACTGGGAAGTGCATTGGTCAGAAACTCAAAATAGAAGAAGACTTTAAATCTAAAGCAGGAATTAATCACAGAGGAATACCAAACAGTCTACAAGCCTGTGCTTGTAGACCCAGCCTTATGGTCAAAAAGATTTCACTAAAAAGATGAAGCGTTTTACAAAATAGAATGTGAAATCACCAAACTAAAAACTCTCACAAGACAACAAGTCTTGGAGAACAAAACCCACAGAAACTAAGGTGCAGAAAACGTGGGATTAAAAAATCAACTTCCTAGCAGCTCTAGGAAAGTAAACAGTCACAACAATTTGAATGTAGTTCAGGATGAAGCTTCATCCGGAACTGCATTTAAACTTCAGAAACTCTGTTTTTCTGAATGCTCTCTTTTGGTGTATTGCCTTCTGCTTTGCACTGCTATTCTATTCTGCACTCTCTATCTTCGTGTTTTCTGCCTCTATGTCGTGCTCCTTATTTATACAATGGAAGATACATGCACATTAATTAAGAAACAAACTCCAACATACTAAAGGATTAGGAGTTAGTTTTGATAACCAAATAAACTACCTTTATTTCCAAGATTCTATTACCAAATAAATAAAGACTCTTAGAGAAGATTTAAGAATGGAATGTTGCCGATATTTTGTGTCCAAAACATACACATAAACTTTAGGATCAAAAAAATCAAAATATTATCAATATTTTGTTTCTAAAAATACACCTAAACTTTAGAACCAAGAAATGTTAGAACAAGACCAGGACATACCTATTTTGCCTACTTACAAAAATGAAATCAAAAACTGTATGTAGTGGGTGAGATAAAGCAGAGAGAATGATGGAGATAGAAGAGGGCCTTAATGGTTGTGGAGGTCCTGACGATCCTAGACTCCTAGTGATGATGGCAGAAAAAGAACTAGTGTGTGTGTGTTCATGTGTAACATTTATTTCTTTCGTGTTTTCTTATTATATTACATAAATAACTCTTTAAATCCCTACCTTGCGCCATCAAATTTGATTTTTTGATTGGTCTGAGCACTATCTATATTGTCCAAAGTTTGTTGTACAACAAAATGGAGGGAAGGGCCAAATGCCAAATTGTGTATATATTGTCGTAATCTTTTTCTTTATGCCTTTAATGCTTTATGCATTTTGGGTGTAGCCAGCATCACTTTGGTCAAGATTCTATAAATTGCCTTGTCTTTCCATTTTCTCATCATTTCCCAAAATTTTGACATTCAAGAAAGAGAGAGTGATGGAGATAGAAAAGGGTTGTGGTGGTGGTGGTGGCGGCGGCAGTGGTAGTCCTTACGATCCTAGTGATGATGGCAGAAAAAGAACTGGTGTGTGCGTGTTCATCCTTAACACTTCATTCATTTGTGTTTAATTTCTTTTTAAATTACACAAATAATTGTTTAAATCTTGGATGATCCCTATTGATTAGGCCAATTCTCAATTTCATTCGTAACATTTGTTTCTTTTTTGGTCTTTTTGAGTCAATTGAAATGTTTTTGTTAATTTGGTGTTTTTTTCTTGATGAATAGGAACATTTTGGACAGCAAGTGCACATATAATAACAGCAGTGATTGGATCAGGGGTGTTGTCATTGGCATGGTGTATTGCACAGTTGGGCTGGATCGGAGGGACTATTTCTCTCCTACTCTTCTCTGTCATCACTTGGTTTACTTCTACTTTGTTGTCTGACTGCTATCGATCTCCAGATCCAGTTACTGGCAAGAGAAATTATAATTATATGGATGCTGTCAACGCTAATCTTGGTACGTAATGTTCTCCACCTTGAACTATCTGTCATTTATTTTTATTTTCTATTCATCCCCATAAAATCGCAATAAGAAAAGTGGGGAGGATATATTTGCCATTACTCTCTCTTGCTCTTCTTGCATATTTCTTTAAGCATCTCGTCTCGTCTTCGTGATATTTTTGTTGGAACGACTATTATCAGTACTTTATTTCTCAGAACAATGTATGGAGAGATTTATTTACTCGTACACTTGATAATAAAATGTTAATAGCTTTTCCATATTTTCACTTTTGTGAAATCATTTTCGATTTACCTTTAAGGGAATTTTTGTTTTTTACATCTCAAGCAACTATAAAGTAGAAAGAGTTGATTGTTTTCCCTAATGTATTATTGTTTGGTAAAATGAACATGCGGGAAAGAAAAAAAGAGTGACGAAATAGCATTGGTAAAAAGATTTTTTTTTATTGTAAGTGGAAAGTGGAAAGATCAAAAGGAGTGACTAAATAGCATTGGTAAAAAAGGTTATTTTTATGGAATGTGGAAATGTGGAAAGATCAAAAAGAGGGACAAAATAGCATTGGTAAAGAAGATTTTCTTGGTAAAAGTGGAAAGATAATAAAGAATGACAAAATAGCATGGATCAAATAGATTTTTCTTTTGTTCATACTAGTTGTCAAAAAAAACTATTTGACCATTGTATTTTGACTAATTTTGAAATCTTATCAATATACTATTTGCTTAGCAAAATTGTTTTTGTAGTTTCAATAAAGGTTATAATTTTATTACTATTTCTAATTGTCATTAAATTTATAACAAAGATAATATTAAAATTCATGAAACAACACGAGGTTTTTTTATGTAATTATCTTTACTACTCTTTCTGTTTCAAAATAAATATTGTTTTAGCAATTCCTATACAAATTAAGAAAACTTATAAAAAGACTGATATACTCTTATTTAAGTTTATTTAATATAGTTAAGTTGTATTAGTATTTTCTCTTTTCTCTTAATAATCTCCCCTCTAAATCATTTAATTTGAAAGTAATAAATAAGAACAGTTTTGACAAAATGTGAACAAATGTTTCGTGAAATTCTAGAATGACACTTATTTTAGAACAAAAAAAAACTTTGTTAAAACGATACTTATTTTGAAACAGAGGGAGTACTTAATATTCCTGATAGTTATTTCCTCCGTTCCAGGCAAAGAGTCTCCGTTTGAAAGTCAAATTTTATTTAAGAAAATGATACTTTTAGTAGTTTATTAGTAATAACATGACACTTTTATATCTTAATTTTTGAAAGTAGATTTTTTAAGTGAAATATCTCAAAATTAAATAGTACTCCCTCCCCCTAATTAATTTTTCGATTGTCCACTTTGAAACTTATGAATTATATACACATGTAATAAGAATAGTTTCCGGATGGGAATATTAAGGCTAGGAAAGTGTTATTCCAACTCCAGCTTTTAAACTTCATACTCAATTATTTTATTGGTAGGTCAACCCATCTCATCCCGCTAAATTGCGGGTTTTTATGACCCACGAGTTGATCCTCACACCCACATCCACAGTTCTATTGGCCTCAAACAAAAACACACTAAAAGAATTTTATTTTTTAAAAAAAGTTCTTATTAAAAGATAATTATTCATGAAAAAAAAACATGACATAATTTTCATGATGGATATGATACATGGAATTAAATATTTGGCAAAAATTTGTATAAGACGGTCTTACGATATTTTTTTGTAAGACGGATCCTCATTACCCGATCCATCGTATATTGATGGTTTGAACTGAGAGTGAGTCTGCTTACGAATTAAGATCCGTAAAACGATCTTACAAGAGACCTATTCTAAATATTTTATGTTTCTAGTAATCTTATGTCTATGATTCCAATTATAGCAAAATTTTAAAGAATGCTATTACAAAAGTAATTTTACAATTTTTAATCACTTTTCTTTACGAGAACTAAGTTACATTCACGAATGGGTATCTGATGACTAGGTTACATGGATTAATTTGATTAAGAATTTGTTATTTGGTCAGATATCCTTTAAACTTAATATGTATTTGGGGTTTGAAAGTTGAAACCCACAGACCCTTAGTTGATGAATTTCTTGGTTTTTCTTGCTCACAGGAGGAATTCAAGTCCAGTTCTGTGGCATAACACAATATGTAAATCTTGTTGGAACAACCATTGGATACACCATCACTTCCGCCATAAGTATGGCGTAAGAACTCAAAACTGAACATCTCTCTCTCTCTCTCTCTCCCTCCCCAAAACACTCACACACAACATTCTTTATATATGTGGATGATTTTCTTCTGTTCATCTTTCTTGCTTTATCAGGGCTATTAACAGATCAAATTGTTTTCATAAGGCCGGCCATGGTGCAGGATGTCATACACAGAACATTAGCTATATGATTATATTTGGGATTATTCAACTGATTTTCAGCCAAGTACCAAACTTTCACAAGCTTTCTCTTCTCTCCATCATCGCTGCTATCATGTCTTTCACCTACTCATTCATTGGTATTGGTCTTTCCATAGCCAAAGTTGCAGGTCAGCATTTTTCTTCTTCATCAGTTGCTCTAGAACACGATATCTTCACTGCATTAATAGACTCATTTACAAGAAAATGATCTTTTGAGATGAACTTATATACCACTACTGCACAACAACCGACTATTTATCTCCCTATTAGCTGTTCAGCGGCAGCAACTCCTACACAAGGCCCTCTCGAACTCTTAAGACTTAAATCCCATAAATTATTTGTTACTATCAATTCGCACTTCCATTTGTTATTTGGTTTTCATATAATGTGACTTGTTATCATGAAGGAGGTGCACATTCTAGAACAAGCATGACAGGAATACCAATTGGGAATGGTGTGTCAAGTTCAGAAAAACTGTGGAACGCCTTCTCTGCCCTGGGAAACATTGCTTTTGCTTATTCCTTCTCTAATATCCTTATTGAGATACAAGACACACTAAAATCAAGCCCACCTGAGAATCTAGTGATGAAGAGGGCTACCTTCTCCGGAATCTCGGTCACGACCCTGTTCTACATGCTATGTGGGCTGAGCGGATATGCCGCATTTGGAAATGACGCACCAGGGAACTTCTTGACTGGGTTTGGTTTCTATGAACCTTTTTGGCTTGTCGACCTTGCCAACATTTGCATCGTTGTTCATCTCATTGGAGCCTATCAGGTACATTAAATGCTACTACTACCGACATTGGTACATACCAACAAATCCTATATGCTGCTTAGACATTGTTTTAAAGCTCTTATACTGCATTATGTAGGTATATGGCCAGCCAATATTTTCATTCGTGGAAACCTGGAGTAGATACAAATGGCCGGAAAACAAATTCATAAGGCAAGATTATCCCATTATGGGTCTCAGTTTCAATTTTTTTAGGTTGATCTGGAGAACACTATTCGTAGTATTCACGACCACATTGGCTGCATTATTCCCGTTCTTCAATGATTTTGTTGGACTTCTTGGTGCTTTGGGGTTCGGCCACTGACAGTGTATTTTCCGATAGAGATGTATATTTCACAAAAGAAGATCCGCAAATTTTCTATCACCTGGATTTGGTTGCAGATTCTGAGCCTTACTTGCTTGATCATCTCTCTTCTTGTTGCGGCTGGATCTATTCAAGGCCTCATTAAGTCTGTGGAGGCTTTCAAGCCCTTCAAATCTTACTCTTAAGTTTCATTTTTTGATCATTGTAGTCTTGTAGAAATTACTCAGGAATTAAAAATAAAAATAAAAACTATATGGTATTATTATTGAGGAGCCTGTTGTTTTATAACAAGCACAAGGCTTAGCTTAACCAATACCGTGATCTCACTGGAATTGACTTCAGGAAATGAAAAGCTTAAAGCTTTACTTGTAAGGGAACAAACACAACTTGTCTATAGACCTAAATACAAAAGGGTGCATCAAAATGTAAACTCCCAATGTTACGCAATCGCTATCACTTCTTCTCAATTTATAATTACTATTTCTACCCATGTACTTTATGGATTAAAGTTATGAGTTCTCAGCATAATAAAAAAGGCCAACAATACAGAAAGTCAGAAAATCAAAAAATTATGTCCTTGTACCAATCCAATTAAATACAATTGGTCCTTCCGTCCACTTTCATCAATTTTCAGCCGTTAAGTGCCCTAATGTGAAGAGCAAGAAACTTTTTTAAGGGCAAAATGGTCAATTCATATTGAAAAATATAATATAATAATAAAAAAAATATCCCAGCAGGAGAGAGAGAAAGGAATGCTCAAACGCACCAGATGGGTGGGTTCTAGGAAGTGAAGCAGAGAAGCAGTTAGTTTCTTTCTTTCTTTGTTTGTGTGTGTATATTTTGTGGTAAAAGGAAATAAACAGAAAGAAAGAGAAAGGGAGACGATTGGAAGAAAAAATTAAATCAGCATATAGCGTAGAAATCGGAAAGCAAAGAGAAGTGGGGGGAAATTCCAAATCAGATCCAGGGTAGAGAGGGAACTTACTTGGATTTGGAAGACATGACAATGGTGATCGAGATGAAGTTGCTGGAGTGAGGCTGGAGGAGAAAGAGGGATAAGTAGCTGGTTCTATAATGCAGACATTTTTGCTATGTTCAGACATTTTGTTTTGTCTTGTGTGTGTGAGAGAGAGAGAGGGAGAGAAATATGGTCGTCTGGTTGGAAATGAAATCAAAAACTGTATGTAGAGGGTGAATAAAGCAGAGAGGAGCAAGTAGAAGTAGAAGCAGAAAGAGATATTAATCTTGGTTGGGTGGGTTTCGCTCAAATTTTGTTTAGAAGGGAGAGACATACTGGGATGGAGGAGAACCATTTTTCTTCATGGACTGTGATTCTATCTCTTTTCCCCATCTTTCAGTGGTGGACTTTTCCCCGGCAATGGTAGTGGTGGTGGCAGCCATGGTGGAACGGAAGAGAGGGGGTTGGGGATGGAGAGGAAAGGGGTGTAAACATTATAATTTAGCTAGGCCCATCAATACCCTCACATCTAGTTTTAAAAAACAAAAATATTATGGGTATTTTGGTTTATTCAAAAGGAAAGATTGTACGGATAATTTTAACCCTGATTTTTAACCATGTGAGAGGCACGTGTAAGGATTTAACGGCTGAAAATGGACGGAATTGGACGAAAGGACCAATTGTGTCTAATTTGATCAGTATAGGGACCAATTACGAGACAGAGACCATTCCTAAAAAACGTAAAAGTACAGGGACAGTTTGTTGTTTGCCCTAATAAAAAATAGAAGGCAACTGAAGTGAAGTAATCTCATTTGACCAAGTATTTCTTGTAATATAAGAGCACTAATATGAACATATCTTCATTAGTCAATAAGGCCAGAGTTTAACTATATGGATATTTTTACAGGGTAAGATCAAATAGAAGGAAAGGTAATAAACAACAGACAACTATAGTTTAAGTTCAAAGAGGCTTGGTGTATATGGAGGTGCAGGTGCTTACTACTTCAGTTTAGACTGCGGGCAGCTTGCGATATCCTTTCGTCTTCCAGAAGTGCATATGGATCGACATACTGGGGTATTGTCATGGAAGAGTCAGTACCATTGTGGATAAATGTTGTTCCAAAATACTGCCCAAGAAAAGAGACAGATGATGAGTATCTCATGACATGGAAATTTAAGCACGAGCCATAATAATAATAATAATAATACACCAACAAACACTTGACAAATCCAGCTGAAAGACCAGCAAAGAGCATGGCATTATGCGCCGAGGCACAAACATAAAGTAATGCAGGAACATGGTAGTGGTGGTACAACTTGGGCATCTCTTCCCAAAAAATTCCTTATGACACTGTCCAGTGTCCATCAATACTCAAAATGACAAAATAAATAATACAAATAGAATAAAACCTGTATCTCCAAGTCAAGAAACTGTAGGTGCTTTCTGAGCCTATGTTTCTACATCAATCGACAAAAGAAGTGAAATGATCATAGGCTAATCATCATTTATCCAGTATGAAGAGACGTGCCATAAATAGTTGCACCATTATCCATTTAGTGAATCTTGTGCATGGCTAATTTTCCTAGGAATCAACCTAAAGCATCATTAATACATGAACAGATGGTCCAGAATGCTAAAGTTCCCATTAAGCTACCATCTGATTATATCACTGGTACTGCAAAAACAGTATGGGTACCCATATCAGAGATGCATGATACAAGTTTAACGTAATGGAGGGCCTGCTTATAACTACTAAGAGCAATCCAGGCACCAGGAGGAACACACTTTTTTCCTTGACCACCACTTAAGGGAAGTCAAGCAGTCATCCGCTCTCCCAACGAAAACCAACTCCTTGAGTCACACAAAAGGCATTCCAATCTTGACAACATAAGATCCCTCTGTTTGAGCAAGCTGACGTTGAATTAATTAGTGAAAGGCATTTCTGGGAAACAAATATAAGAAAACACAGGGAGAGCTTTCATGATACTACTTCACCAAGGCAGGTTCATTTAATTTTTCACTCTTCCCATCTCCAGTGCAGGAAATTTTCAACAAATTATTCCTCTTCATTCTTTTCTACTTTGAGATTGGTTATTAAATATAGTAACCCCATGCCTCCAGGCTTCAAATGATCATCAATGATACGGTTACTACCACTTCCCAGTTTCCCACGCTTCCCACTTCCCCACCTTTTATAAATATTCCTTGATAAATAATAAAGATATGCAGAAAATTATCCCAAGTCTCCCTCTGAATTCTTCTCTAAATATCTGGTGTTCTTTCTAGTTCTTAACATTGGTATCAAAGCCGACTCAATCATGGACACTCAGAGAAAATTCAATGCAGAGTTCTGTAACGACGCATTTCACGAAGCCTTGGCCTGATACAGATCTAGTTTCGACCGAATCAATGCAGCCTTGCAAACAATGTTAACTGAGTTGCAAGCTCTACTCACAACCTGACCCCCACCCCCCCCCCCAAAAAAAAAACCTCCCTCACCTCCATTATCCTTTCTCAACCCTTCTCCCTCGCCCTCCAATTCTCATACTCAAATGGCAATCTCAGCCGCAACAGCTACCGCTTCGCTTCTTCCTCGAAGCTCTCATTTTCTCACTCTTCTTCTACCAAT